>JAWNOR010000380.1:397500-534880 GCA_035045885.1 Drosophila borealis | reverse complement strand
AGGGATCCGTAAGAATTAAAAAAGGTATAACATTTCGAAATCGGACGATATATACCCGAGATATTCAAAAAAAATCATCAAAAAAGTTTTGATTTTCGAACCGACCCCGATTTTGAAAAAAAACGTGATGTAACCCCTTGCAATTTTGGTCAATTTGGGCTAAAATTTAGATATTCATTTTTTGATGCCAATCGATATTGCTGATCCTTACGAGTCCAAAATGGTATAAAACTACAAAATCGGACATTATTTGGCCGAGAAATTCCAAAAAAACATCAGAAAAGGTTGACTTTACAAACGAATCGTTTTTTGGTCAACAACTTTTTTCAACCAATCGATTTTTAATTTCTTTGAATGCCAATTGATAGTAGGGATCCGTAAGAATTAAAAAAGGTATAACATTTCGAAATCGGACGATATATACCCGAGATATTAAAAAAAATCATCAAAAAAGTTTTGATTTTCGAACCGACCCCGATTTTGAAAAAAAAAACGTGATGTAACCCCTTGCCATTTTGGTCAATTTGGGCTAAAATTTAGATTTTCATTTTTTTTATGCCAATCGATATTGCTGATCCTTACGAGTCCAAAATGGTATAAAACTACAAAATCGGACATTATTTGGCCGAGAAATTCCAAAAAAACATCAGAAAAGGTTGACTTTACAAACGAATCGTTTTTTGGTCAACAACTTTTTTCAACCAATCGATTTTTAATTTCTTTGAATGCCAATTGATAGTAGGGATCCGTAAGAATTAAAAAAGGTATAACATTTCGAAATCGGACGATATATACCCGAGATATTCAAAAAAAATCATCAAAAAAGTTTTGATTTTCGAAAAGACCCCGATTTTGAGGAAAAACGTGATATAACCCCTTGCAATTTCGGTCAATTTGGGCTAAAATTTAGATTTTCATTTTTTTGATGAAAATCGATATTACTGATCCTTACGAGTCCAAAATGGTATAAAATTACAAAATCGGACATTATTTGGCCGAGAAATTCCAAAAAAACATCAGAAAAGGTTGACTTTAGAAGCGAATCGTTTTTTGGTCAACAACTTTTTTCAACCAATCGATTTTTAATTTCTTTGAATGCCAATTGATAGTAGGGATCCGTAAGAATTAAAAAAGGTATAACATTTCGAAATCGGACGATATATACCCGAGATATTCAAAAAAAATCATCAAAAAAGTTTTTATTTTCGAACCGACCCCGATTTTGAAAAAAAAACGTGATGTAACCCCTTGCCATTTTGGTCAATTTGGGCTAAAATTTAGATTTTCATTTTTTTTATGCCAATCGATATTGCTGATCCTTACGAGTCCAAAATGGTATAAAACTACAAAATCGGACATTATTTGGCCGAGAAATTCCAAAAAAACATCAGAAAAGGTTGACTTTACAAACGAATCGTTTTTTGGTCAACAACTTTTTTCAGCCAATCGATTTTTAATTTATTTGAATGCCAATTGATAGTAGGGATTTGTAAGAATTAAAAAAGGTATAACATTTCGAAATCGGACGATATATACCCGAGATATTCAAAAAAAAATCATCAAAAAAGTTTTGATTTTCGAAAAGACCCCGATTTTGAGGAAAAACGTGATATAACCCCTTGCAATTTCGGTCAATTTGGGCTAAAATTTAGATTTTCATTTTTTTGATGCCAATCGATATTGCTGATCCTTACGAGTCCAAAATGGTATAAAACTACAAAATCGGACATTATTTGGCCGAGAAATTCCAAAAAAAACATCAGAAAAGGTTGACTTTACAAACGAATCGTTTTTTGGTCAACAACTTTTTTCAGCCAATCGATTTTTAATTTATTTGAATGCCAATTGATAGTAGGGATCCGTAAGAATTAAAAAAGGTATAACATTTCGAAATCGGACGATATATACCCGAGATATTCAAAAAAAATCATCAAAAAAGTTTTGATTTTCGAAAAGACCCCGATTTTGAGGAAAAACGTGATATAACCCCTTGCAATTTCGGTCAATTTGGGCTAAAATTTAGATTTTCATTTTTTTGATGAAAATCGATATTACTGATCCTTACGAGTCCAAAATGGTATAAAATTACAAAATCGGACATTATTTGGCCGAGAAATTCCAAAAAAACATCAGAAAAGGTTGACTTTAGAAGCGAATCGTTTTTTGGTCAACAACTTTTTTCAACCAATCGATTTTTAATTTCTTTGAATGCCAATTGATAGTAGGGATCCGTAAGAATTAAAAAAGGTATAACATTTCGAAATCGGACGATATATACCCGAGATATTCAAAAAAAATCATCAAAAAAGTTTTGATTTTCGAACCGACCCCGATTTTGAAAAAAAACGTGATGTAACCCCTTGCCATTTTGGTCAATTTGGGCTAAAATTTAGATTTTCATTTTTTTGATGCCAATCGATATTGCTGATCCTTACGAGTCCAAAATGGTATAAAATTACAAAATCGGACATTATTTGGCTGAGAAATTCCAAAAAAAACTTCAGAAAAGGTTGACTTTACAAACGAATCGTTTTTTGGTCAACAACTTTTTTCAACCAATCGATTTTTAATTTCTTTGAATGCCAATTGATAGTAGGGATCCGTAAGAATTAAAAAAGGTATAACATTTCGAAATCGGACGATATATACCCGAGATATTCAAAAAAAATCATCAAAAAAGTTTTTATTTTCGAACCGACCCCGATTTTGAAAAAAAACGTGATGTAACCCCTTGCAATTTCGGTCAATTTGGGCTAAAATTTAGATTTTCATTTTTTTGATGAAAATCGATATTACCGATCCTTACGAGTCCAAAATGGTATAAAATTACAAAATCGGACATTATTTGGCCGAGAAATTCCAAAAAACATCAGAAAAGGTTGACTTTAGAAGCGAATCGTTTTTTGGTCAACAACTTTTTTCAACCAATCGATTTTTAATTTCTTTGAATGCCAATTGATAGTAGGGATCCGTAAGAATTAAAAAAGGTATAACATTTCGAAATCGGACGATATATACCCGAGATATTCAAAAAAATCATCAAAAAAGTTTTGATTTTCGAACCGACCCCGATTTTGAAAAAAAACGTGATGTAACCCCTTGCAATTTCGGTCAATTTGGGCTAAAATTTAGATTTTCATTTTTTTGATGCCAATCGATATTGCTGATCCTTACGAGTCCAAAATGGTATAAAACTACAAAATCGGACATTATTTGGCCGAGAAATTCCAAAAAAAACATCAGAAAAGGTTGACTTTACAAACGAATCGTTTTTTGGTCAACAACTTTTTTCAGCCAATCGATTTTTAATTTATTTGAATGCCAATTGATAGTAGGGATCCGTAAGAATTAAAAAGGTATAACATTTCGAAATCGGACGATATATACCCGAGATATTCAAAAAAAAATCATCAAAAAAGTTTTGATTTTCGAAAAGACCCCGATTTTGAGGAAAAACGTGATATAACCCCCTTGCAATTTCGGTCAATTTGGGCTAAAATTTAGATTTTCATTTTTTGATGAAAATCGATATTACTGATCCTTACGAGTCCAAAATGGTATAAAATTACAAAATCGGACATTATTTGGCTGAGAAATTCCAAAAAAACATCAGAAAAGGTTGACTTTAGAAGCGAATCGTTTTTTGGTCAACAACTTTTTTTCAACCAATCGATTTTAATTTCTTTGAATGCCAATTGATAGTAGGGATCCGTAAGAATTAAAAAGGTATAACATTTCGAAATCGGACGATATATACTCGAGATATTCAAAAAAAAATCATCAAAAAAGTTTTGATTTTCGAACTGACCCCGATTTTGAAAAAAAACGTGATGTAACCCCTTGCCATTTTGGTCAATTTGGGCTAAAATTTAGATTTTCATTTTTTTGATGCCAATCGATATTGCTGATCCTTACGAGTCCAAAACGGCAAAAATTACAAAATCGGACATTATTTGGCCGAGAAATTCCAAAAAAAACATCAGAAAAGGTTGACTTTACAAACGAATCGTTTTTTTGGTCAACAACTTTTTTCAACCAATCGATTTTTAATTTCTTTGAATGCCAATTGATAGTAGGGATCCGTAAGAATTAAAAAAGGTATAACATTTCGAAATCGGACGATATATACCCGAGATATTCAAAAAAAATCATCAAAAAAGTTTTGATTTTCGAACCGACCCCGATTTTGAAAAAAAAACGTGATGTAACCCCTTGCAATTTCGGTCAATTTGGGCTAAAATTTAGATTTTCATTTTTTGATGCCAATCGATATTGCTGATCCTTACGAGTCCAAAATGGTATAAAACTACAAAATCGGACATTATTTGGCCGAGAAATTCCAAAAAAAACATCAGAAAAGGTTGACTTTACAAACGAATCGTTTTTTGGTCAACAACTTTTTTCAGCCAATCGATTTTTAATTTATTTGAATGCCAATTGATAGTAGGGATCCGTAAGAATTAAAAAAGGTATAACATTTCGAAATCGGACGATATATACCCGAGATATTCAAAAAAAAATCATCAAAAAAGTTTTGATTTTCGAAAAGACCCCGATTTTGAGGAAAAACGTGATATAACCCCTTGCAATTTCGGTCAATTTGGCTAAAATTTAGATTTTCATTTTTTTGATGAAAATCGATATTACTGATCCTTACGAGTCCAAAATGGTATAAAAAAATTACAAAATCGGACATTATTTGGCCGAGAAATTCCAAAAAAAGCATCAGAAAAGGTTGACTTTAGAAGCGAATCGTTTTTTGGTCAACAACTTTTTTTCAACCAATCGATTTTTAATTTCTTTGAATGCCAATTGATAGTAGGGATCCGTAAGAATTAAAAAGGTATAACATTTCGAAATCGGACGATATATACCCGAGATATTCAAAAAAAATCATCAAAAAAGTTTTGATTTTCGAAACCGACCCCCGATTTTGAAAAAAAAACGTGATGTAACCCCTTGCAATTTCGGTCAATTTGGGCTAAAATTTAGATTTTCATTTTTTTGATGCCAATCGATATTGCTGATCCTTACGAGTCCAAAATGGTATAAAACTACAAAATCGGACATTATTTGGCCGAGAAATTCCAAAAAAACATCAGAAAAGGTTGACTTTACAAACGAATCGTTTTTTGGTCAACAACTTTTTTCAGCCAATCGATTTTTAATTTATTTGAATGCCAATTGATAGTAGGGATCCGTAAGAATTAAAAAAGGTATAACATTTCGAAATCGGACGATATATACCCGAGATATTCAAAAAAAATCATCAAAAAAGTTTTGATTTTCGAAAAGACCCCGATTTTGAGGAAAAACGTGATATAACCCCTTGCAATTTCGGTCAATTTGGGCTAAAATTTAGATTTTCATTTTTTTGATGAAAATCGATATTACTGATCCTTACGAGTCCAAAATGGTATAAAATTACAAAATCGGACATTATTTGGCCGAGAAATTCCAAAAAAACATCAGAAAAGGTTGACTTTAGAAGCGAATCGTTTTTTGGTCAACAACTTTTTTTCAACCAATCGATTTTTAATTTCTTTGAATGCCAATTGATAGTAGGGATCCGTAAGAATTAAAAAAGGTATAACATTTCGAAATCGGACGATATATACCCGAGATATTCAAAAAAAATCATCAAAAAAGTTTTGATTTTCGAACCGACCCCGATTTTGAAAAAAAACGTGATGTAACCCCTTGCCATTTTGGTCAATTTGGGTTAAAATTTAGATTTTCATTTTTTTGATGCCAATCGATATTGCTGATCCTTACGAGTCCAAAATGGTATAAAATTACAAAATCGGACATTATTTGGCCGAGAAATTCCAAAAAACATCAGAAAAGGTTGACTTTACAAACGAATCGTTTTTTGGTCAACAACTTTTTTCAACCAATCGATTTTTAATTTCTTTGAATGCCAATTGATAGTAGGGATCCGTAAGAATTAAAAAAGGTATAACATTTCGAAATCGGACGATATATACCCGAGATATTCAAAAAAGTTTTGATTTTCGAACCGACCCCGATTTTGAAAAAAAACGTGATGTAACCCCTTGCCATTTTGGTCAATTTGGGCTAAAATTTAGATTTTCATTTTTTTGATGCCAATCGATATTGCTGATCCTTACGAGTCCAAAATGGTATAAAACTACAAAATCGGACATTATTTGGCCGAGAAATTCCAAAAAAACATCAGAAAAGGTTGACTTTACAAACGAATCGTTTTTTGGTCAACAACTTTTTTCAACCAATCGATTTTTAATTTCTTTGAATGCCAATTGATAGTAGGGATCCGTAAGAATTAAAAAAGGTATAACATTTCGAAATCGGACGATATATACCCGAGATATTCAAAAAAGTTTTGATTTTCGAACCGACCCCGATTTTGAAAAAAAAAACGTGATGTAACCCCTTGCCATTTTGGTCAATTTGGGCTAAAATTTAGATTTTCATTTTTTTGATGCCAATCGATATTGCTGATCCTTACGAGTCCAAAATGGTATAAAACTACAAAATCGGACATTATTTGGCCGAGAAATTCCAAAAAAAAACATCAGAAAAGGTTGACTTTACAAACGAATCGTTTTTTGGTCAACAACTTTTTTCAACCAATCGATTTTTAATTTCATTGAATGCCAATTGATAGTAGGGATCCGTAAGAATTAAAAAAGGTATAACATTTCGAAATCGGACGATATTTACCCGAGATATTCAAAAAAATCATCAAAAAAGTTTTGATTTTCGAACCGACCCCGATTTTGAGGAAAAACGTGATATAACCCCTTGCAATTTCGGTCAATTTGGCTAAAATTTAGATTTTCATTTTTTGATGAAAATCGATATTACTGATCCTTACGAGTCCAAAATGGTATAAAACTACAAAATCGGACATTATTTGGCCGAGAAATTCCAAAAAAAAATTCAGAAAAGGTTGACTTTAGAAGCGAATCGTTTTTTGGTCAACAACTTTTTTCAACCAATCGATTTTTAATTTCTTTGAATGCCAATTGATAGTAGGGATCCGTAAGAATTAAAAAAGGTATAACATTTCGAAATCGGACGATATATACCCGAGATATTCAAAAAAAATCATCAAAAAAGTTTTGATTTTCGCACCGACCCCGATTTTGAAAAAAAACGTGATGTAACCCCTTGCCGTTTTGGTCAATTTGGGCTAAAATTTAGATTTTCATTTTTTTGATGCCAATCGATATTGCTGATCCTTACGAGTCCAAAATGGTATAAAACTCCACAATCGGACATTATTTGGCCGAGAAATTCAAAAAAAAACATCAGAAAAGGTTGACTTTACAAACGAATCGTTTTTTTGGTCAACAACTTTTTTCAACCAATCGATTTTTAATTTCTTTGAATGCCAATTGATAGTAGGGATCCGTAAGAGTTAAAAAAGGTATAACATTTCGAAATCGGACGATATATACCCGAAGATATTCAAAAAAAATCATCAAAAAAGTTTTGATTTTCGAACCGACCCCGATTTTGAGGAAAAACGTGATGTAACCCCTTGCCATTTTGGTCAATTTGGGTTAAAATTTAGATTTTCATTTTTTTGATGACAATCGATATTACTGATCCTTACGAGTCCAAAATGGTATAAAATTACAAAATCGGACATTATTTGGCCGAGAAATTCCAAAAAACATCAGAAAAGGTTGACGTTAGAAGCGAATCGTTTTTTGGTCAACAACTTTTTTCAACCAATCGATTTTTAATTTCTTTGAAATGCCAATTGATAGTAGGGATCCGTAAGAATTAAAAAGGTATAACATTTCGAAATCGGACGATATATACTCGAGATATTCAAAAAAATCATCAAAAAAGTTTTGATTTTCGAACCGACCCCGATTTTGAGGAAAAACGTGATGTAACCCCTTGCCATTTTGGTCAATTTGGGCTAAAATTTAGATTTTCATTTTTTTGATGCCAATCGATATTGCTGATCCTTACGAGTCCAAAATGGTATAAAATTACAAAATCAGACATTATTTGGCCGAGAAATTCCAAAAAAACATCAGAAAAGGTTGACTTTACAAACGAATCGTTTTTTGGTCAACAACTTTTTTCAACCAATCGATTTTTAATTTCTTTGAATGCCAATTGATAGTAGGGATCCGTAAGAATTAAAAAAGGTATAACATTTCGAAATCGGACGATATATACCCGAGATATTCAAAAAAAATCATCAAAAAAGTTTTGATTTTCGAACCGACCCCGATTTTGAGGAAAAACGTGATATAACCCCTTGCAATTTCGGTCAATTTGGGCTAAAATTTAGATTTTCATTTTTTTGATGAAAATCGATATTACTGATCCTTACGAGTCCAAAATGGTATAAAATTACAAAATCGGACATTATTTGGCCGAGAAATTCCAAAAAAAAACATCAGAAAAGGTTGACTTTAGAAGCGAATCGTTTTTTTGGTCAACAACTTTTTTCAACCAATCGATTTTTAATTTCTTTGAATGCCAATTGATAGTAGGGATCCGTAAGAATTAAAAAAGGTATAACATTTCGAAATCGGACGATATATACCCGAGATATTCAAAAAAATCATCAAAAAAGTTTTGATTTTCGCACCGACCCCGATTTTGAAAAAAAATGTGATGTAACCCCTTGCCGTTTTGGTCAATTTGGGCAAAAATTTAGATTTTCATTTTTTTGATGCCAATCGATATTGCTGATCCTTACGAGTCCAAAATGGTATAAAACTACAAAATCGGACATTATTTGGCCGAGAAATTCCAAAAAAAAACATCAGAAAAGGTTGACTTTACAAACGAATCGTTTTCTGGTCAACAACTTTTTTTAACCAATCGATTTTTTATTTCTTTGAATGCCAATTGATAGTAGGGATCCGTAAGAATTAAAAAAGGTATAACATTTCGAAATCGGACGATATATACCTGAGATATTCAAAAAAATCATCAAAAAAGTTTTGATTTTCGAACCGACCCCGATTTTGAGGAAAAACGTGATGTAACCCCTTGCCATTTTGGTCAATTTGGGCTAAAATTAAGATTTTAATTTTTTTGATGACAATCGATATTACTGATCCTTACGAGTCTAAAATGGTATAAAATTACAAAATCGGACATTATTTGGCCGAGAAATTCCAAAAAAAAAACATCAGAAAAGGTTGACGTTAGAAGCGAATCGTTTTTTGGTCAACAACTTTTTCAACCAATCGATTTTTAATTTCTTTGAATGCCAATTGATAGTAGGGATCCGTAAGAATTAAAAAGGTATAACATTTCGAAATCGGACGATATATACCCGATATATTCAAAAAAAATCATCAAAAAATTTTTGATTTTCGCACCGACCCCGATTTTGAAAAAAAACGTGATGTAACCCCTTGCCGTTTTGGTCAATTTGGGTTAAAATTTAGATTTTAATTTTTTTGATGCCAATCGATATTGCTGATCCTTACGAGTCCAAAATGGTATAAAACTACAAAATCGGACATTATTTGGCCGAGAAATTCCAAAAAACATCAGAAAAGGTTGACTTTACAAACGAATCGTTTTTTGGTCAACAACTTTTTTCAACCAATCGATTTTTAATTTCTTTGAATGCCAATTGATAGTAGGGATCCGTAAGAATTAAAAAAGGTATAACATTTCGAAATCGGACGATATATACCCGATATATTCAAAAAAAATCATCAAAAAATTTTTGATTTTCGCACCGACCCCGATTTTGAAAAAAAACGTGATGTAACCCCTTGCCGTTTTGGTCAATTTGGGTTAAAATTTAGATTTTAATTTTTTTGATGCCAATCGATATTGCTGATCCTTACGAGTCCAAAATGGTATAAAACTACAAAATCGGACATTATTTGGCCGAGAAATTCCAAAAAAAACATCAGAAAAGGTTGACTTTACAAACGAATCGTTTTTTGGTCAACAACTTTTTTCAACCAATCGATTTTTAATTTCTTTGAATGCCAATTGATAGTAGGGATCCGTAAGAATTAAAAAAGGTATAACATTTCAAAATCGGACGATATATACCCGAGATATTCAAAAAAAATCATCAAAAAAGTTTTGATTTTCGAACCGACCCCGATTTTGAGGAAAAACGTGATGTAACCCCTTGCCATTTTGGTCAATTTGGGCTAAAATTTAGATTTTCATTTTTTGATGACAATCGATATTACTGATCCTTACGAGTCTAAAATGGTATAAAACTACAAAATCGGACATTATTTGGCCGAGAAATTCCAAAAAAAACATCAGAAAAGGTTGACTTTAGAAGCGAATCGTTTTTTGGTCAACAACTTTTTTCAACCAATCGATTTTTAATTTCTTTGAATGCCAATTGATAGTAGGGATCCGTAAGAATTAAAAAAGGTATAACATTTCGAAATCGGACGATATATACCCGAGATATTCAAAAAAAATCATCAAAAAAGTTTTGATTTTCGAACCGACCCCGATTTTGAGGAAAAACGTGATGTAACCCCTTGCAATTTTGGTCAATTTGGGCTAAAATTTAGATTTTCATTTTTTGATGACAATCGATATTACTGATCCTTACGAGTCCAAAATGGTATAAAATTACAAAATCGGACATAACTTGACCGAGAAATTCCAAAAAAACATCAGAAAAGGTTGACTTTAGAAGCGAATCGTTTTTTGGTCAACAACTTTTTCAACCAATCGATTTTTAATTTCATTGAATGCCAGTTGATAGTAGGGATCCGTAAGAATTAAAAAAGGTATAACATTTCGCAATCGAACGATATATGCCCGAGATATTCAAAAAAATCATCAAAAAAGTTTTGATTTTCGAACCGACCCCGATTTTGAGGAAAAACGTGATGTAACCCCTTGCCATTTTGGTCAATTTGGGTTAAAATTTAGATTTTCATTTTTTTGATGCCAATGGATAGTACTGATCCTTACGAGTCCAAAATGGTATAAAATTCCAAAATCGGACATTATTTGGCCGAGATATTCAAAAAAACATCAAAAAAGGTTGACTTTAGAAGCGAATCGTTTTTTGGTCAACAACTTTTTTCAAAAAATCGATTTTTAATTTCTTTGAATGCCAATTGATAGTAGGGATCCGTAAGAATTAAAAAAGGTATAACATTTCGAAATCGGACGATATATACCCGAGATATTAAAAAAAATCATCAAAAAAGTTTTGATTTTCGAACCGACCCCGATTTTGAGGATAAATGTGATGTAACCCCTTGCCATTTTGGTCAATTTGGGTTAAAATTTAGATTTTCATTTTTTTGATGCCAATCGATATAACTGATCCTTACGAGTCTAAAATGGTATAAGAATTACAAAATCGGACATTATTTGGCCGAGAAATTCCAAAAAAACATCAGAAAAGGTTGACTTTAGAAGCGAAACGTTTTTTGGTCAACAACTTTTTTCAACCAATCGATTTTTAATTTCTTTGAATGCCAATTGATAGTAGGGATCCGTAAGGAATTAAAAAAAGGTATAACATTTCGAAATCGGACGGATATATACCCGAGATATTCAAAAAAATCATCAAAAAAGTTTTGATTTTCGAACCGACCCCCGATTTTGAGGAAAAACGTGATGTAACCCCTTGCCATTTTGGTCAATTTGGGCTATAATTTAGATTTTCATTTTTTGATGACAATCGATATTACTGATCCTTACGAGTCAAAATGGTATAAAATTACAAAATCGGACATTGTTTGGCCGAGAAATTCCAAAAAAACATCAGAAAAGGTTGACGTTAGAAGCGAATCGTTTTTTGGTCAACAACTTTTTCAACCAATCGATTTTTAATTTCTTTGAATGCCAATTGATAGTAGGGATCCGTAAGAATTAAAAAAGGTATAACATTTCGAAATCGGACGATATATATCCGAGATATTCAAAAAAAATCATCAAAAAAGTTTTGATTTTCGAACCGACCCCGATTTTGAGGAAAAACGTGATGTAACCCCTTGCCATTTTGGTCAATTTCGGGCAAAAATTTAGATTTTCATTTTTTGATGACAATCGATATTACTGATCCTTACGAGTCCAAAATGGTATAAAACTACAAAATCGGACATTATTTGGCCGAGAAATTCCAAAAAAAACATCAGAAAAGGTTGACTTTAGAAGCGAATCGTTTTTTGGTCAACAACTTTTTTCAACCAATCTATTTTAATTTCTTTGAAATGCCAATTGATAGTAGGGATCCGTAAGAATTAAAAAAGGTATAACATTTCGAAATCGGACGATATATATCCGAGATATTCAAAAAAAATCATCAAAAAAGTTTTGATTTTCGAACCGACCCCGATTTTGAGGAAAAACGTGATGTAACCCCTTGCCATTTTGGTCAATTTGGGTTAAAATTTAGATTTTCATTTTTTGATGCCAATCGATATAACTGATCCTTACGAGTCTAAAATGGTATAAAACTACAAAATCGGACATTATTTGGCCGAGAAATTCCAAAAAAACATCAGAAAAGGTTGACTTTAGAAGCGAATCGTTTTTTTGGTCAACAACTTTTTTCAACCAATCGATTTTTAATTTCTTTGAATGCCAATTGATAGTAGGGATCCGTAAGAATTAAAAAAGGTATAACATTTCGAAATCGGACGATATATACCCGAGATATTCAAAAAAAATCATCAAAAAAAGTTTTGATTTTCGAACCGACCCCGATTTTGAGGAAAAACGTGATGTAACCCCTTGCAATTTTGGTCAATTTGGGCTAAAATTTAGATTTTCATTTTTTGATGACAATCGATATTACTGATCCATACGAGTCCAAAAATGGTATAAAATTACAAAATCGGACATAACTTGACCGAGAAATTCCAAAAAAACATCAGAAAAGGTTGACTTTAGAAGCGAATCGTTTTTGGTCAACAACTTTTTTCAACCAATCGATTTTTAATTTCATTGAATGCCAGTTGATAGTAGGGATCCGTAAGAATTAAAAAAGGTATAACATTTCGCAATCGAACGATATATGCCCGAGATATTCAAAAAAATCATCAAAAAAGTTTTGATTTTCGAACCGACCCCGATTTTGAGGAAAAACGTGATGTAACCCCTTGCTTTTTGGCCGATTTGGGTGAAAATTTAGATTTTCATTTTTTTGATGCCAATGGATAGTACTGATCCTTACGAGTCCAAAATGGTATAAAACTACAAAATCGGACATTATTTGGCCGAGATATTCAAAAAAACATCAAAAAAGGTTGACTTTAGAAGCGAATCGTTTTTTGGTCAACAACTTTTTCAAAAAATCGATTTTTAATTTCTTTGAAAGCCAATTGATAGTAGGGATCCGTAAGAATTAAAAAAGGTATAACATTTCGAAATCGGACGATATATACCCGAGATATTAAAAAAAAATCATCAAAAAAGTTTTGATTTTCGAACCGACCCCGATTTTGAGGATAAATGTGATGTAACCCCTTGCCATTTTGGTCAATTTGGGTTAAAATTTAGATTTTCATTTTTTTGATGCCAAAATCGATATAACTGATCCTTACGAGTCTAAAATGGTATAAAATTACAAAAATTCGGACATTATTTGGCCGAGAAATTCCAAAAAAAACATCAGAAAAGGTTGACTTTAGAAGCGAAACGTTTTTGGTCAACAACTTTTTCAACCAATCGATTTTTAATTTCTTTGAATGCCAATTGATAGTAGGGATCCGTAAGAATTAAAAAAGGTATAACATTTCGAAATCGGACGATATATACCCGAGATATTCAAAAAAATCATCAAAAAAGTTTTGATTTTCGAAGCCGACCCCGATTTTGAAAAAAACGTGATGTAACCCCTTGCCATTTTGGTCAATTTGGGCTAAAATTTAGATTTTCATTTTTTTGATGCCAATCGATATTGCTGATCCTTACGAGTCCAAAATGGTATAAAACTACAAAATCGGACATTATTTGGCCGAGAAATTCCAAAAAAACATCAGAAAAGGTTGACTTTACAAACGAATCGTTTTTTGGTCAACAACTTTTTTTCAACCAATCGATTTTTAATTTCTTTGAATGCCAATTGATAGTAGGATCCGTAAGAATTAAAAAAGGTATAACATTTCCAAAATCGGACGATATATACCCGAGATATTCAAAAAAGTTTTGATTTTCGAACCGACCCCGATTTTGAAAAAAAAAACGTGATGTAACCCCTTGCCATTTTGGTCAATTTGGGCTAAAATTTAGATTTTCATTTTTTTGATGCCAATCGATATACTGATCCTTACGAGTCCAAAATGGTATAAAACTACAAAATCGGACATTATTTGGCCGAGAAATTCCAAAAAAAAACATCAGAAAAGGTTGACTTTACAAACGAATCGTTTTTTGGTCAACAACTTTTTCAACCAATCGATTTTTAATTTATTTGAATGCCAATTGATAGTAGGGATCCGTAAGAATTAAAAAAGGTATAACATTTCGGAAATCGGACGATATATACCCGAGATATTCAAAAAAATCATCAAAAAAGTTTTGATTTTCGAACCGACCCCGATTTTGAGGAAAAAACGTGATATAACCCCTTGCAATTTCGGTCAATTTGAGCTAAAATTTAGATTTTCATTTTTTTTGATGAAAATCGATATTACTGATCCTTACGAGTCTAAAATGGTATAAAACTACAAAATCGGACATTATTTGGCCGAGAAATTCCAAAAAAAATTCAGAAAAGGTTGACTTTAGAAGCGAATCGTTTTTTGGTCAACAACTTTTTTCAACCAATCGATTTTTAATTTCTTTGAATGCCAATTGATAGTAGGGATCCGTAAGAATTAAAAAAGGTATAACATTTCGAAATCGGACGATATATACCCGAGATATTCAAAAAAAATCATCAAAAAAGTTTTGATTTTCGCACCGATCCCCGATTTTTGAAAAAAACGTGATGTAACCCCTTGCCGTTTTGGTCAATTTGGGCTAAAATTTAGATTTTCATTTTTTGATGCCAATCGATATTGCTGATCCTTACGAGTCCAAAATGGTATAAAACTACACAATCGGACATTATTTGGCCGAGAAATTCCAAAAAAAAACATCAGAAAAGGTTGACTTTACAAACGAATCGTTTATTGGTCAACAACTTTTTTCAACCAATCGATTTTTAATTTCTTTGAATGCCAATTGATAGTAGGGATCCGTAAGAATTAAAAAAGGTATAACATTTCGAAATCGGACGATATATACCCGAGATATTCAAAAAAAATCATCAAAAAAGTTTTGATTTTCGAACCGACCCCGATTTTGAGGAAAAACGTGATAAAACCCCTTGCAATTTCGGTCAATTTGGGTTAAAATTTAGATTTTAATTTTTTTGATGCCAATCGATATTGCTGATCCTTACGAGTCCAAAATGGTATAAAACTACAAAATCGGACATTATTTGGCCGAGAAATTCCAAAAAAACATCAGAAAAGGTTGACTTTACAAACGAATCGTTTTTTGGTCAACAACTTTTTCAACCAATCGATTTTTAATTTCTTTGAATGCCAATTGATAGTAGGGATCCGTAAGAATTAAAAAAGGTATAACATTTTAAAATCGGACGATATATACCCGAGATATTCAAAAAAAATCATCAAAAAAGTTTTGATTTTCGAACCGACCCCGATTTTGAGGAAAAACGTGATGTAACCCCTTGCCATTTTGGTCAATTTGGGCTAAAATTTAGATTTTCATTTTTTTGATGACAATCGATATTACTGATCCTTACGAGTCCAAAATGGTATAAAATTACAAAATCGGACATTATTTGGCTGAGAAATTCCAAAAAAACATCAGAAAAGGTTGACGTTAGAAGCGAATCGTTTTTGGTCAACAACTTTTTTCAACCAATCGATTTTTAATTTCTTTGAATGCCAATTGATAGTAGGGATCCGTAGAATTAAAAAAAGGTATAACATTTCGCAATCGAACGATATATGCTTGAGATATTCAAAAAAATCATCAAAAAAGTTTTGATTTTCGAACCGACCCCGATTTTGAGGAAAAACGTGATGTAACCCCTTGCCATTTTGGTCAATTTGGGCTAAAATTTAGATTTTCATTTTTTTGATGCCAATCGATATAACTGATCCTTACGAGTCTAAAATGGTATAAAATTACAAAATCGGACATAATTTGGCTGAGAAATTCCAAAAAAAACATCAGAAAAGGTTGACTTTAGAAGCGAATCGTTTTTTGGTCAACAACTTTTTTCAAAAAATCGATTTTTAATTTCTTTGAATGCCAATTGATAGTAGGGATCCGTAAGAATTAAAAAAGGTATAACATTTCGAAATCGGACGATATATACCCGAGATATTAAAAAAATCATCAAAAAAGTTTTGATTTTCGAACCGACCCCGATTTTGAGGATAAATGTGATGTAACCCCTTGCCATTTTGGTCAATTTGGGCTAAAATTTAGATTTTCATTTTTTTGATGACAATCGATATTACTGATCCTTACGAGTCTAAAATGGTATAAAATTACAAAATCGGACATTATTTGGCCGAGAAATTCCAAAAAAAACATCAGAAAAGGTTGACTTTAGAAGCGAAACGTTTTTTGGTCAACAACTTTTTTCAACCAATCGATTTTTAATTTGAATGCCAATTGATAGTAGGGATCCGTAAGAATTAAAAAGGTATAACATTTCGAAATCGGACGATATATACCCGAGATATTCAAAAAAATCATCAAAAAAGTTTTGATTTTCGAACCGACCCCGATTTTGAGGAAAAACGTGATGTAACCCCTTGCCATTTTGGTCAATTTGGGCTAAAATTTAGATTTTCATTTTTTTTGATGACAATCGATATTACTGATCCTTACGAGTCCAAAATGGTATAAAATTACAAAATCGGACATTATTTGGCCGAGAAATTCCAAAAAAACATCAGAAAAGGTTGACGTTAGAAGCGAATCGTTTTTTGGTCAACAACTTTTTTCAACCAATCGATTTTTAATTTCTTTGAATGCCAATTGATAGTAGGGATCCGTAAGAATTAAAAAAGGTATAACATTTCGAAATCGGACGATATATACCCGAGATATTCAAAAAAAATCATCAAAAAAGTTTTGATTTTCGAACCGACCCCGATTTTGAGGAAAAACGTGATGTAACCCCTTGCCATTTTGGTCAATTTGGGTTAAAATTTAGATTTTCATTTTTTTGATGCCAATCGATATAACTGATCCTTACGAGTCTAAAATGGTATAAAACTACAAAATCGGACATAATTTGGCCGAGAAATTCCAAAAAAAACATCAGAAAAGGTTGACTTTAGAAGCGAATCGTTTTTTGGTCAACAACTTTTTTCAACCAATCGATTTTTAATTTCTTTGAATGCCAATTGATAGTAGGGATCCGTAAGAATTAAAAAAGGTATAACATTTCGAAATCGAACGATATATGCCCGAGATATTCAAAAAAAATCATCAAAAAAGTTTTGATTTTCGAACCGACCCCGATTTTGAGGAAAAACGTGATGTAACCCCTTGCCATTTTGGTCAATTTGGGCTAAAATTTAGATTTTCATTTTTTTGATGCCAATCGATATTGCTGATCCTTACGAGTCTAAAATGGTATAAAATTACAAAATCGGACATAATTTGGCCGAGAAATTCCAAAAAAACATCAGAAAAGGTTGACTTTAGAAGCGAATCGTTTTTTGGTCAACAACTTTTTTCAAAAAATCGATTTTTAATTTCTTTGAATGCCAATTGATAGTAGGGATCCGTAAGAATTAAAAAAGGTATAACATTTCGAAATCGGACGATATATACCCGAGATATTAAAAAAAATCATCAAAAAAGTTTTGATTTTCGAACCGACCCCGATTTTGAGGAAAAACGTGATGTAACTCCTTGCCATTTTGGTCAATTTGGGCTAAAATTTAGATTTTCATTTTTTTGATGACAATCGATATTACTGATCCTTACGAGTCCAAAATGGTATAAAACTACAAAATCGGACATTATTTGGCCGAGAAATTCCAAAAAAAACATCAGAAAAGGTTGACTTTAGAAGCGAATCGTTTTTTGGTCAACAACTTTTTTCAACCAATCGATTTTTAATTTCTTTGAATGCCAATTGATAGTAGGGATCCGTAAGAATTAAAAAAGGTATAACATTTCGAAATCGGACGATATATACCCGAGATATTCAAAAAAAAATCATCAAAAAAGTTTTGATTTTCGAACCGACCCCGATTTTGAGGATAAATGTGATGTAACCCCTTGCCATTTTGGTCAATTTGGGCTAAAATTTAGATTTTCATTTTTTTGATGACAATCGATATTACTGATCCTTACGAGTCCAAAATGGTATAAAATTACAAAATCGGACATTATTTGGCCGAGAAATTCCAAAAAAAACATCAGAAAAGGTTGACGTTAGAAGCGAATCGTTTTTTGGTCAACAACTTTTTTTCAAAAAATCGATTTTTAATTTCTTTGAATGCCAATTGATAGTAGGGATCCGTAAGAATTAAAAAAGGTATAACATTTCGAAATCGGACGATATATACCCGAGATATTAAAAAAAAATCATCAAAAAAGTTTTGATTTTTGAACCGACCCCGATTTTGAGGAAAAACGTGATGTAACTCCTTGCCATTTTGGTCAATTTGGGCTAAAATTTAGATTTTCATTTTTTTGATGACAATCGATATTGCTGATCCTTACGAGTCCAAAATGGTATAAAACTACAAAATCGGACATTATTTGGCCGAGAAATTCCAAAAAAAACATCAGAAAAGGTTGACTTTACAAACGAATCGTTTTTTGGTCAACAACTTTTTTCAACCAATCGATTTTTAATTTCATTGAATGCCAGTTGATAGTAGGGATCCGTAAGAATTAAAAAAGGTATAACATTTCGCAATCGAACGATATATGCCCGAGATATTCAAAAAAATCATCAAAAAAGTTTTGATTTTCGAACCGACCCCGATTTTGAGGAAAAACGTGATGTAACCCCTTGCAATTTTGGTCAATTTAGGCTAAAATTTAGATTTTCATTTTTTTGATGACAATCGATATTACTGATCCTTACGAGTCCAAAATGGTATAAAATTACAAAATCGGACATAACTTGACCGAGAAATTCCAAAAAAACATCAGAAAAGGTTGACTTTAGAAGCGAATCGTTTTTTGGTCAACAACTTTTTTCAACCAATCGATTTTTAATTTCATTGAATGCCAGTTGATAGTAGGGATCCGTAAGAATTAAAAAAGGTATAACATTTCGCAATCGAACGATATATGCCCGAGATATTCAAAAAAAATCATCAAAAAAGTTTTGATTTTCAAACCGACCCCGATTTTGAGGAAAAACGTGATGTAACCCCTTGCCATTTTGGTCAATTTGGGCTAAAATTTAGATTTTCATTTTTTTGATGCCAATCGATATAACTGATCCTTACGAGTCTAAAATGGTATAAAATTACAAAATCGGACATAATTTGGCCGAGAAATTCCAAAAAAAACATCAGAAAAGGTTGACTTTAGAAGCGAATCGTTTTTTGGTCAACAACTTTTTTCAAAAAATCGATTTTTAATTTCTTTGAATGCCAATTGATAGAAGGGATCCGTAAAAATTAAAAAAGGTATAACATTTCGAAATCGGACGATATATACCCGAGATATTACAAAAAAATCATCAAAAAAGTTTTGATTTTCGAAACGACCCCGATTTTGAGGATAAATGTGATGTAACCCCTTGCCATTTTGGTCAATTTGGGTTAAAATTTAGATTTTCATTTTTTTGATGCCAATCGATATAACTGATCCTTACGAGTCTAAAATGGTATAAAATTACAAAATCGGACATTATTTGGCCGAGAAATTCCAAAAAAAACATCAGAAAAGGTTGACTTTAGAAGCGAAACGTTTTTTGGTCAACAACTTTTTTCAACCAATCGATTTTTAATTTCTTTGAATGCCAATTGATAGTAGGGATCCGTAAGAATTAAAAAAGGTATAACATTTCGAAATCGGACGATATATACCCGAGATATTAAAAAAAAATCATCAAAAAAGTTTTGATTTTCGAACCGACCCCGATTTTGAGGAAAAACGTGATGTAACCCCTTGCCATTTTGGTCAATTTGGGCAAAAATTTAGATTTTCATTTTTTTGATGACAATCGATATTACTGATCCTTACGAGTCCAAAATGGTATAAAACTACAAAATCGGACATTATTTGGCCGAGAAATTCCAAAAAAAACATCAGAAAAGGTTGACTTTAGAAGCGAATCGTTTTTTGGTCAACAACTTTTTTCAACCAATCGATTTTTAATTTCTTTGAATGCCAATTGATAGTAGGGATCCGTAAGAATTAAAAAAGGTATAACATTTCGAAATCGGACGATATATACCCGAGATATTCAAAAAAAATCATCAAAAAAAGTTTTGATTTTCGAACCGACCCCGATTTTGAGGAAAAACGTGATGTAACCCCTTGCCATTTTGGTCAATTTGGGTTAAAATTTAGATTTTCATTTTTTTGATGCCAATCGATATAACTGATCCTTACGAGTCTAAAATGGTATAAAACTACAAAATCGGACATAATTTGGCCGAGAAATTCCAAAAAAAACATCAGAAAAGGTTGACTTTAGAAGCGAATCGTTTTTTGGTCAACAACTTTTTTCAACCAATCGATTTTTAATTTCTTTGAATGCCAATTGATAGTAGGGATCCGTAAGAATTAAAAAAGGTATAACATTTCGAAATCGAACGATATATGCCCGAGATATTCAAAAAAAATCATCAAAAAAGTTTTGATTTTCGAACCGACCCCGATTTTGAGGAAAAACGTGATGTAACCCCTTGCCATTTTGGTCAATTTGGGCTAAAATTTAGATTTTCATTTTTTTGATGCCAATCGATATTGCTGATCCTTACGAGTCTAAAATGGTATAAAATTACAAAATCGGACATAATTTGGCCGAGAAATTCCAAAAAAAACATCAGAAAAGGTTGACTTTAGAAGCGAATCGTTTTTTGGTCAACAACTTTTTTCAAAAAATCGATTTTTAATTTCTTTGAATGCCAATTGATAGTAGGGATCCGTAAGAATTAAAAAAGGTATAACATTTCGAAATCGGACGATATATACCCGAGATATTAAAAAAAAATCATCAAAAAAGTTTTGATTTTCGAACCGACCCCGATTTTGAGGAAAAACGTGATGTAACCCCTTGCCATTTTGGTCAATTTGGGCTAAAATTTAGATTTTCATTTTTTTGATGACAATCGATATTACTGATCCTTACGAGTCCAAAATGGTATAAAATTACAAAATCTGACATTATTTTGCCGAGAAATTCCAAAAAAAACATCAGAAAAGGTTGACGTTAGAAGCGAATCGTTTTTTGGTCAACAACTTTTTTCAAAAAATCGATTTTTAATTTCTTTGAATGCCAATTGATAGTAGGGATCCGTAAGAATTAAAAAAGGTATAACATTTCGAAATCGGACGATATATACCCGAGATATTAAAAAAAAATCATCAAAAAAGTTTTGATTTTTGAACCGACCCCGATTTTGAGGAAAAACGTGATGTAACTCCTTGCCATTTTGGTCAATTTGGGCTAAAATTTAGATTTTCATTTTTTTGATGACAATCGATATTACTGATCCTTACGAGTCCAAAATGGTATAAAACTACAAAATCGGACATTATTTGGCCGAGAAATTCCAAAAAAACATCAGAAAAGGTTGACTTTACAAACGAATCGTTTTTTGGTCAACAACTTTTTTCAACCAATCGATTTTTAATTTAATTGAATGCCAGTTGATAGTAGGGATCCGTAAGAATTAAAAAAGGTATAACATTTCGCAATCGAACGATATATGCCCGAGATATTCAAAAAAAATCATCAAAAAAGTTTTGATTTTCGAACCGACCCCGATTTTGAGGAAAAACGTGATGTAACCCCTTGCCATTTTGGTCAATTTGGGCTAAAATTTAGATTTTCATTTTTTTGATGACAATCGATATTACTGATCCTTACGAGTCCAAAATGGTATAAAACTACAAAATCGGACATTATTTGGCCGAGAAATTCCAAAAAAAACATCAGAAAAGGTTGACTTTAGAAGCGAATCGTTTTTTGGTCAACAACTTTTTTCAACCAATCGATTTTTAATTTCTTTGAATGCCAATTGATAGTAGGGATCCGTAAGAATTAAAAAAGGTATAACATTTCGAAATCGGACGATATATACCCGAGATATTCAAAAAAAATCATCAAAAAGTTTTGATTTTCGAACCGACCCCGATTTTGAGGAAAAACGTGATGTAACCCCTTGCCATTTTGGTCAATTTGGGTTAAAATTTAGATTTTCATTTTTTTTGATGCCAATCGATATAACTGATCCTTACGAGTCTAAAATGGTATAAAACTACAAAATCGGACATAATTTGGCCGAGAAATTCCAAAAAAACATCAGAAAAGGTTGACTTTAGAAGCGAATCGTTTTTTGGTCAACAACTTTTTTCAACCAATCGATTTTTAATTTCTTTGAATGCCAATTGATAGTAGGGATCCGTAAGAATTAAAAAAGGTATAACATTTCGAAATCGAACGATATATGCCCGAGATATTCAAAAAAAAATCATCAAAAAAAGTTTTGATTTTCGAACCGACCCCGATTTTGAGGAAAAACGTGATGTAACCCCTTGCCATTTTGGTCAATTTGGGCTAAAATTTAGATTTTCATTTTTTTGATGCCAATCGATATTGCTGATCCTTACGAGTCTAAAATGGTATAAAATTACAAAATCGGACATAATTTGGCCGAGAAATTCCAAAAAAAACATCAGAAAAGGTTGACTTTAGAAGCGAATCGTTTTTTGGTCAACAACTTTTTTCAAAAAATCGATTTTTAATTTCTTTGAATGCCAATTGATAGTAGGGATCCGTAAGAATTAAAAAAGGTATAACATTTCGAAATCGGACGATATATACCCGAGATATTAAAAAAAAATCATCAAAAAAGTTTTGATTTTCGAACCGACCCCGATTTTGAGGAAAAACGTGATGTAACCCCTTGCCATTTTGGTCAATTTGGGCTAAAATTTAGATTTTCATTTTTTTGATGACAATCGATATTACTGATCCTTACGAGTCCAAAATGGTATAAAATTACAAAATCTGACATTATTTTGCCGAGAAATTCCAAAAAAAAACATCAGAAAAGGTTGACGTTAGAAGCAAATCGTTTTTTGGTCAACAACTTTTTTCAAAAAATCGATTTTTAATTTCTTTGAATGCCAATTGATAGTAGGGATCCGTAAGAATTAAAAAAGGTATAACATTTCGAAATCGGACGATATATACCCGAGATATTAAAAAAAAATCATCAAAAAAGTTTTGATTTTTGAACCGACCCCGATTTTGAGGAAAAACGTGATGTAACTCCTTGCCATTTTGGTCAATTTGGGCTAAAATTTAGATTTTCATTTTTTTGATGACAATCGATATTACTGATCCTTACGAGTCCAAAATGGTATAAAACTACAAAATCGGACATTATTTGGCCGAGAAATTCCAAAAAAACATCAGAAAAGGTTGACTTTACAAACGAATCGTTTTTTGGTCAACAACTTTTTTCAACCAATCGATTTTTAATTTCATTGAATGCCAGTTGATAGTAGGGATCCGTAAGAATTAAAAAAGGTATAACATTTCGCAATCGAACGATATATGCCCGAGATATTCAAAAAAAATCATCAAAAAAGTTTTGATTTTCGAACCGACCCCGATTTTGAGGAAAAACGTGATGTAACCCCTTGCCATTTTGGTCAATTTGGGCTAAAATTTAGATTTTCATTTTTTTGATGACAATCGATATTACTGATCCTTACGAGTCCAAAATGGTATAAAATTACAAAATCGGACATTATTTGGCCGAGAAATTCCAAAAAAAACATCAGAAAAGGTTGACGTTAGAAGCGAATCGTTTTTGGTCAACAACTTTTTTCAAAAAATCGATTTTTAATTTCTTTGAATGCCAATTGATAGTAGGGATCCGTAAGAATTAAAAAAGGTATAACATTTCGAAATCGGACGATATATACCCGAGATATTAAAAAAAAATCATCAAAAAGTTTTGATTTTCGAACCGACCCCGATTTTGAGGAAAAACGTGATGTAACTCCTTGCCATTTTGGTCAATTTGGGCTAAAATTTAGATTTTCATTTTTTTGATGACAATCGATATTACTGATCCTTACGAGTCCAAAATGGTATAAAACTACAAAATCGGACATTATTTGGCCGAGAAATTCCAAAAAAACATCAGAAAAGGTTGACTTTACAAACGAATCGTTTTTTGGTCAACAACTTTTTTCAACCAATCGATTTTTAATTTCATTGAATGCCAGTTGATAGTAGGGATCCGTAAGAATTAAAAAAGGTATAACATTTCGCAATCGAACGATATATGCCCGAGATATTCAAAAAAAATCATCAAAAAAAAGTTTTGATTTTCGAACCGACCCCGATTTTGAGGAAAAACGTGGATGTAACCCCTTGCCATTTTGGTCAATTTGGGCTAAAATTTAGATTTTCATTTTTTTGATGACAATCGATATTACTGATCCTTACGAGTCCAAAATGGTATAAAACTACAAAATCGGACATTATTTGGCCGAGAAATTCCAAGAAAACAACATAAACGGTTGACTTTAGAAGCGAATCGTTTTTTGGTCAACAACTTTTTTCAACCAATCGATTTTTAATTTCTTTGAATGCCAATTGATAGTAGGGATCCGTAAGAATTAAAAAAGGTATAACATTTCGAAATCGGACGATATATACCCGAGATATTAAAAAAAAAATCATCAAAAAAAGTTTTGATTTTCGAACCGACCCCGATTTTGAGGAAAAACGTGATGTAACCCCTTGCCATTTTGGTCAATTTGGGGTAAAATTTAGATTTTCATTTTTTTGATGCCAATCGATATTGCTGATCCTTACGAGTCCAAAATGGTATAAAACTACAAAATCGGACATTAATTGGCCGAGAAATTCCAAAAAAACATCAGAAAAGGTTGACTTTTACAAACGAATCGTTTTTTGGTCAACAACTTTTTTCAACCAATCGATTTTTAATTTCTTTGAATGCCAATTGATAGTAGGGATCCGTAAGAATTAAAAAAGGTATAACATTTCGAAATCGGACGATATATACCCGAGATATTTAAAAAAAATCATCAAAAAAGTTTTGATTTTCGAACCGACCCCGATTTTGAGGAAAAACGTGATGTAACCCCTTGCCATTTTGGTCAATTTGGGTTAAAATTTAGATTTTCATTTTTTTGATGCCAATCGATATAACTGATCCTTACGAGTCTAAAATGGTATAAAATTACAAAATCGGACATAATTTGGCCGAGAAATTCCAAAAAAAACATCAGAAAAGGTTGACTTTAGAAGCGAATCGTTTTTTTGGTCAACAACTTTTTTCAACCAATCGATTTTTAATTTCTTTGAATGCCAATTGATAGTAGGGATCCGTAAGAATTAAAAAAGGTATAACATTTCGAAATCGGACGATATATACCCGAGATATTCAAAAAAAAATCATCAAAAAAGTTTTGATTTTCGAACCGACCCCGATTTTGAAAAAAAACGTGATGTAACCCCTTGCCATTTTGGTCAATTTGGGCTAAAATTTAGATTTTCATTTTTTTGATGCCAATCGATATTGCTGATCCTAACGAGTCCAAAATGGTATAAAACTACAAAATCGGACATTATTTGGCCGAGAAATTCCAAAAAAACATCAGAAAAGGTTGACTTTATAAACGAATCGTTTTTTGGTCAACAACTTTTTTCAACCAATCGATTTTTAATTTCTTTGAATGCCAATTGATAGTAGGGATCCGTAAGAATTAAAAAAGGTATAACATTTCGAAATCGGACGATATATACCCGAGATATTCAAAAAAAATCATCAAAAAAGTTTTGATTTTCGAACCGACCCCGATTTTGAGGAAAAACGTGATGTAACCCCTTGCCATTTTGGTCAATTTGGGTTAAAATTTAGATTTTCATTTTTTTGATGCCAATCGATATAACTGATCCTTACGAGTCTAAAATGGTATAAAATTACAAAATCGGACATTATTTGGCCGAGAAATTCCAAAAAAACATCAGAAAAGGTTGACTTTACAAACGAATCGTTTTTTGGTCAACAACTTTTTTCAACCAATCGATTTTTAATTTCTTTGAATGCCAATTGATAGTAGGGATCCGTAAGAATTAAAAAAGGTATAACATTTCGCAATCGAACGATATATGCCCGAGATATTCAAAAAAAATCATCAAAAAAGTTTTGATTTTCGAACCGACCCCGATTTTGAGGAAAAACGTGATGTAACCCCTTGCCATTTTCGTCAATTTGGGCTAAAATTTAGATTTTCATTTTTTTGATGACAATCGATATTACTGATCCTTACGAGTCCAAAATGGTATAAAACTACAAAATCGGACATTATTTGGCCGAGAAATTCCAAAAAAAACATCAGAAAAGGTTGACTTTAGAAGCGAATCGTTTTTTGGTCAACAACTTTTTTCAACCAATCGATTTTTAATTTCTTTGAATGCCAATTGATAGTAGGGATCCGTAAGAATTAAAAAAGGTATAACATTTCGAAATCGGACGATATATACCCGAGATATTCAAAAAAAATCATCAAAAAAGTTTTGATTTTCGAACCGACCCCGATTTTGAGGAAAAACGTGATGTAACCCCTTGCAATTTTGGTCAATTTGGGCTAAAATTTAGATTTTCATTTTTTTGATGACAATCGATATTACTGATCCTTACGAGTCCAAAATGGTATAAAATTACAAAATCGGACATAACTTGACCGAGAAATTCCAAAAAAACATCAGAAAAGGTTGACTTTAGAAGCGAATCGTTTTTTGGTCAACAACTTTTTTCAACCAATCGATTTTTAATTTCTTTGGATGCCAATTGATAGTAGGGATCCGAAAGAATTAAAAAAGGTATAACATTTCGAAATCGGACGATATATACCCGAGATATTCAAAAAAAATCATCAAAAAAGTTTTGATTTTCGAACCGACCCCGATTTTGAGGAAAAACGTGATGTAACCCCTTGCCATTTTGGTCAATTTTGGTTAAAATTTAGGTTTTTAATTTTTTTGATGCCAATCGATATAACTGATCCTTACGAGTCTAAAATGGTATAAAATTACAAAATCGGACATAATTTGGCCGAGAAATTCCAAAAAAAACATCAGAAAAGGTTGACTTTAGAAGCGAATCGTTTTTTGGTCAACAACTTTTTTCAACCAATCGATTTTTAATTTCTTTGAATGCCAATTGATAGTAGGGATCCGTAAGAATTAAAAAAGGTATAACATTTCGAAATCGGACGTTATATACCCGAGATATTCAAAAACTATCATCCAAAAATTTTTGATTTTCGAACCGACCCCGATTTTGAAAAAAAACGTGATGTAACCCCTTGCCATTTTGGTCAATTTGGGCTAAAATTTGGATTTTCATTTTTTTGATGCCAATCGATATTGCTGATCCTTACGAGTCCAAAATGGTATAAAACTACAAAATCGAACATTATTTGGCCGAGAAATTCCAAAAAAACATCAGAAAAGGTTGACTTTACAAACGAATCGTTTTTTGGTCAACAACTTTTTTCAACCAATCGATTTTTAATTTCTTTGAATGCCAATTGATAGTAGGGATCCGTAAGAATTAAAAAAGGTATAACATTTCGAAATCGGACGATATATACCCGAGATATTCAAAAAAAATCATCAAAAAAGTTTTGATTTTCGAACCGACCCCGATTTTAAGGAAAAACCTGATGTAACCCCTTGCAATTTTGGTCAATTTGGGCTAAAATTTAGATTTTCATTTTTTTGATGACAATCGATTTTACTGATCCTTACGAGTCCAAAATGGTATAAAATTACAAAATCGGACATTATTTGGCCGAGAAATTCCAAAAAACATCAGAAAAGGTTGACGTTAGAAGCGAATCGTTTGTTGGTCAACAACTTTTTTCAACCAATCGATTTTTAATTTCTTTGAATGCCAATTGATAGTAGGGATCCGTAAGAATTAAAAAAGGTATAACATTTCGAAATCGGACGTTATATACCCGAGATATTCAAAAAAAATCATCAAAAAAGTTTTGATTTTCGAACCGACCCCGATTTTGAAAAAAAAAAACGTGATGGTAACATCACCCTTGCTTTTTTTTTAAGTTGGTCAAAAATTTAGAACTTGGATTTCTTCTTCGATAGTACCGTATAATGGTGGCAGAGATAGCTATAAAATGAAAGATGGTTGATATGTATATACCATTTTATAAGCTACGTGTCAAGTTTGTTGAGTCTAGCTCATATAACTTACGAGATATGCTCAAAAAGCATGATATTAATATCTATTTTTATCGTTTTTTTTGAAACGAGGAAAGTTATCAATTATCGGAAACAAACTTGTACTGCGCGGACAGTAGGAGGACCTTCAGCTTAAATTTCAAGTCACTAGCTCTGGCTATTGATGCTGATCGAGAATGTATATACTTTATGGGGTGGGAGATGCTTCCTTCTGCCTGTTACATACATTTGCCCCTTTTACCCATTTTTAATGGGTTCAGGGTATTAAAAGGGGTGGAGATATATCTTATGCCGAACACATATTTTTCTCAGTCCCACTTTATAATACAAATAATTTTCATATTACTTGCACTCCTTCGCGGGTTTCTGTTGTCTTCGGTTTAATCGAAAAGTATTTTTTTTTTGTTTTTATAATTTTTTTCGTTGACTGTTGCATGCTTTTTGTATAGCACTGTACGCTTAAGAGCTACCAGTTTTGATTGGCCAGCAAATGCAAAACCATTTCTTATTATTTGCCCTGCTTTTGCACTGAGTTTGTTTGTGTTGATGCTTTGCACTTGTTTACCCAAATGAAATTCGCTTGCCATTTGCCATCCAAGTCAAGATTAATCGAAATTTTAATGTGCTTACTTTATACCCAGCTGATTTGGTCAGTTATAGAGCGTAAAGAAAATACAAAAACTTTTAATGAAGAACCAAATAATGAACGTGCTTTTGAAATAAATGTATTTACAACTGAAACTAAATTCTTCTAATTTGTCTGCTCTCTCACATTATTTCTCCCTCTCTCTCTCTCTCTCTCTCTTTCTCTCCCAATCTTGATCTGATTTGTTATATGTTCCCTGCCCTGTGGTTTTTTGTTTTTGTTTTCAATCAATCCCACACACAATTCGCAATTCGCACAACCCGCGCCCGCTCATTACCTCATCGAACTCTTTGCTCATTTTAATTATGCTTCATATTCTTTCAACGCGCCTTCTCAATCAATCAAAATTGTAACATCTTGAAACGCTTCTATTCAATTAACACATAAAACAACAACAACAACAACAACAACTGAACTTAATACCAATAACAAATATCTACAACAGTTCTACCAGGTGAAGCTCAATTCTCAAATTTCTTTTACTCAACTATCGTATTGTACAGTCTATATAAACGTACCTTATCGTTCCGTTCCGTTCAATTCCGTTTCGTTCCGTTTCTATGTGTGTATGTGTGTGTGTGCTAGTTTCGTTAACGTTACTCAGTGTCTTTGTTCTAAAACTATTTGTATTCAATAACTAGTACAGTTGCCTTATGTACTGTCTCATTTCAAATTGTTCCACTTTATTGATATGTGTATATAGTACATGTGTATCTATTGTCGGTAGCCCAACAAGTATAATTGGTGTTAAATGTGCATTCATTTGTGTATTTGAATTCATATAGTTGATATTTCATTTGTTTTCATTGTTTCACTTCATTGTACCAGCATTCATCAATTAGTTAATTTACAGTAAATGTTCTTATGTTGCTGTATTTTGTATTCAGTTGCTTCATAAATGCTGTTCCATTCGCATTGTTCCATTTCATTGTTATATATGCATGCGCTAGGCTCATTCATACTGCAGCATTACTCTCAGGCTCATGCTGTTGTTCATAATGTTTACTATTTACACATTTGTGCAGTTGATTCATTTGCTGTTTCATTCCACATTATCGTAAGAAACTCATCTTTAGTTTAATGAACTTAATTTCTTAATAGATCGTATTTCTAGCTCTAAACTTGTATATTTATCAACTAGTGTACAGTTGTCTTTCACATGTTGTTCCATTCCATATTGTTTCAGCTATTTTCGTATTTACTCTTGGAGAGGCTTGGTGCAGCCTCTCAATTATTGAGCTGCAAAATCAGTCATATGTGGAGATATATTATTTGCGAATTTTTTTCTAGTTCCTCTTCTCATTTACCCAAACTTCCGTTTCAAAGTTCATCGTTCCACACAGCTCTCAGCTGAAGTAGCTTCATTGTGAATTTACATAATTTGTTTAATTAGTCGACTTCACACCTTAAACCAACTTGAACTCATTTGTGTAACGCGTTGCCCACTCAAAAGGGCTGGGCAAAAAATGTGTATAAATTGCCAGGCTAAACTTCTTTTTTTTTCATTTTCAGCGCCCACTTTTTGCAAATATATAGAATATTTATTTTCGTGCTGCTGGATCTCTGAATCTGTTGTTGTTTTGGGATATTCAGTTTTCAGTTTTCGGTTGTCGTTGCCGTGTTCCCTTATTATTTTACACTCGTGCACAGTTTTTAATTGGGAAACTTTCGTGGGCAGCTGGGCGTGGCACTGCCATTGCCACATCGGGTGTTCCATTGTTATGTTTGCTGCGACCAATGGCAACGGCAGCAGCAGCGGCAGCGGCAGCAACAGCGGCAACAATAGCAACAAACAGAGCCAGGCCAAAAAGTTTGCCCTCTAGTATATGGTCGGGTGCGAATTGAATTGAAGTGGTGACCCGCATACGCCAAGCCATGTGTGAACATATCGCCCGCATATATGTACATATAGTATAGATGTGCACATATATATTTCCTTTTTTTGACAATTCAACAATTAAAATTTGAGCACAAATATTGCAGAGATATCTGTGCAAAAAGTGCCCGCAAATGAAATTTTTGTCCAATCGGAACGAATACGATTTTTAAAGCGATTACCAGGAAAAACATCATGAACTTTACAATTCAACTAGCCTGAAACATTGCAGTCGGGTGCATTCGACTGCGTGATACTCTTGCGCAATCTAATCACAGAAAGAACTATTGCTGAGACCAAGATCGAAGTTACAGTTGCCGGGCTCAGCTCAGGGCCGGAAACTTGTTCAGAGTCTGGGTTTTTCATCTGATCAGCTTTGCACATAATTTGGAGCTAGTTTCCAGTTTAAAGTTTAAGACATGTTTATAAGCCCTGAATTTGTTTATCAAATACTCATTGACCGAGCTACATTAATCTTAACTTTATGTCTTACTCCTAGAAATATTTGAATGTTTATTATCGCATTTTATATATTGCTGGGTATTATGTATCCAATATCTAATTAATACTAAAGTTATCTATGCATAAGATCATTTATTATAATTTTTAGCGTAATTAGCTGAATTAATTAAGCTTAGCCTAGTTCTCGTTTTGGAATGCTCTGAAAAAAAATTAATCTGTTGATTATTTTGTTTGTTAATTTCTCGTTTTATGTTTTATGACAAACGTTGATAAAAAATAAATTGATTGCTGTTTGCTGCATGTGTTACCGTTGTTCAATATAACGAATCCTACTACTACTACTACCAATCCTCCAAATATATATATATATATATATGTATATATATGTAAACATATATATGTATAAATAACCCTATCCAAATCAATCGACTACAACAACAATCAACATGAAACTCATGTAAACGTATGTATACAAACAACAAAAACAACAAAATGTCTTTTGTTCTTGCGCTACTCTATCTATCTATCTATCTATCTATCTATCTCTATCTCTCTCTCTTTCTCTAAAACTAACCCAATTATTTAACCATTCAACTAACCAACTATCAAATACTCTCACACACACAAACACACACACGCACACAACTTCAATCCTTGCAATTTCGTTGAGTCTCTGATATCTGAGGACAGCATAAGTTACTTGACTAATTCGCCGCAGTTGTTCTGTTTCTCGTTTCTCACGTGGCAGCTGCTCGATCACGTGCTCTTCAATCCGGCCCTGTGGATCTATACGCCAGCCAATGTCCAGGCACGCCTCTATTCCTATCTGGCCACCGAGTTTCTCAGCGATACACAAATCTATAGCAATGTCCGGCGTGTAAGCACCGTCTTGCAGACAGTACACACCCTCAAGTATTACTATTGGGTCGTCAATCCGCGCGCCAAGAGCGGCATCATACCGAAGGGTTTGGGTAAGTCTCATTGCAACAACTGGGCAGCTGTGGAATGTGATGTTGATGGTGCGTTCCAATCGATTGTTCCAGATGGTCCGCGACCGGCTCAGAAGGATATTCTGGCCATACGCGCCTATATCCTGCTGTTCCTCAAGCAGCTAATCATGATCGGCAACGGCGTCAAGGAGGATGAACTGCAAAGCATACTCAACTATCTGACCACCATGCATGAGGTGAGTGTCTAAAAAGGATGAGAGGCGGTAGACGTGGAAGGTTTCCCTTTAAGTACCTTCTATGCTGAGTCAATAAATAATGCAGCTGAGAACTCAGCTAACAAAAGCGACTTATTTCCCGCATCCTATTATTAATTCAGCTTTAAAGTCTAGCGAGTCGCGCATGTGAAAGGATTATAGATAATAGAGAGTGAAAGCCTTAGCAACGCACAGTGGCTGCTAATTAAATGTTATTTATTTGGAACTCTCTTTGTCATTTGCTTAGGACGAGAATCTGCACGATGTGCTGCAGATGCTCATCTCGTTGATGTCGGAGCACCCGAGCTCAATGGTACCTGCATTCGATGTGAAGCACGGCGTGCGCAGCATCTTCAAGCTGCTGGCGGCCGAAAGTCAATTGATACGCCTCCAGGCGCTCAAGCTGCTCGGCTTTTTCCTCTCGCGCAGCACACACAAGTAAGTTCAACAAATAATGGGTTGGATTCCTTCGTGCCGGGTAATTGTGCTTAATGGGAGGGGGGCCTTAAATAATGGATTCCAGCCCGGTTAGGCCCGGTTGGGCCTAGTCCGCCCTCCATTTGACAAACTGCCGTGTAATGCACATGCTCATAAATTTTTGCATGTGTCTGGTTTCTCTTAACCTTTTTTTTTGTTCTTTTTTCCAACTGTTCCCCCAACTCCGACAACCGCGGCAGGCGTAAGTACGATGTCATGTCGCCGCACAATTTGTACACGTTATTAGCGGAGCGTCTGCTGTTGTACGAGGAGTCATTGTCGCTGCCCACATACAATGTGCTCTACGAGATTATGACGGAGCACATCTCACAGCAGATACTGTACACACGCCATCCGGAGCCGGAGAGTCATTACCGTCTGGAGAATCCGAGTGAGTAATTCCCTGGCCCCTTTTGTATTTAGCTCTAGACTTAACGCCAAATCCCGAAATCCTGCCCCCCAACCCCAATCGCGACGCAGTGATACTGAAAGTGGTCGCCACACTAATACGCCAGTCGAAGCAAACGGAGTCGTTGATCGAGGTGAAGAAGCTATTTCTGCAGGACATGACCCTACTGTGCAATAGCAATCGGGAGAATCGTCGCACCGTCCTCCAGATGTCCGTCTGGCAGGAGTGGCTAATTGCCATGGCCTACATTCATCCAAAGAACACCGAGGAGCAGAAGATCAGCGATATGGTCTATTCACTGTTCCGGATGCTGCTGCATCATGCCATCAAGCATGAGTATGGCGGCTGGCGCGTCTGGGTGGACACCCTGGCCATAGTCCACTCGAAGGTCTCGTACGAGGAGTTCAAGCTGCAGTTCGCCCAAATGTACGAGCACTATGAGCGACAGCGCACCGATAACATCACCGATCCCGCCCTGCGTCAGGCCCGCCCCATTAGCACCATCAGCGGCTGGGAGCGGGAGGAGCTCCAGCAGCAGCAGAACGGTCAGGTTGCCAGCGCGCAGCAACAGCAGCCGCAGCAGTCGCAACAACAGCAGCTGCCGGACATAAAGAGTGCCGTTTCCATAGCCTCGCTGGAGGATGTGCCACCCGTGGAGGAGGAGGCTGAGGAACTGGAGCTGGAGAGCATCGATGTCGAAGCACAGGAGCTGCAGCTGACCGGCGATGCGGCCGCATCTACTACCGAGTCTTGCGTCTGTGCTGCCAATGGCGAGTCAGCCGAAACGGAGGAGCAGGAGCAGCAGGAGGAGCCGCCTAACAAGTCGGTGATTGCCAACATTTCGGATGTGTACAACGAGCAAATTAAAACAGACGAGGCGCTGCAGAGCGCTCCGGCGCCCACCTGTAATGGCAGTCTCAGTCCCAGTCCGGCGGAGCAGACGGAGCAGGCGGAGCTGCAGGCGGAGCTGCAGGCCGCAGCTGGTGGCCAGGCGGCGCTTAAGGAGACGCTCCAAATAGGCGAAGATTTGGAGGAACTGGAGTTGGCGACGGCTAAGGATGCGCTCGATGTGGAGCAGCATGTGGCACATGTGCTGCAGGTGTCCGAAGCCGCGTTGAACGATTGCAAGCTCACCGTCGATGACGTGCTGCAGGAGTCCTCCTCGGTGCTTAAGGACGAGGAAATCGAGCTGGCTGTCAACGAGGTGGTGCAGGGCGTGCTCAAGAGCGAGAAGAAGACGCCTGCGCAGGACAATGTCAGTCTGCTTAACAGCAAGAATCTGCTTAACAACAACAACAACAACAATAACAACAATGCCACTGAAACGGAACAGCAGAGCAAGGAGCAGACGCAGCAGCCGGAAGCCGAGGTGAATGCCAACGAGATACCCAGCAGTGCCAGCGAGGAGCCAACAGGTACGACAACAACGGCAACAATAATGGCGGAGGAGCAGAAAGAGGCGCCTGAGCTGGTTCAGGAGCAGGAGTCGAACACAGCAGCAACCAATCAAAAGACTGAAGATGCGGCCAACAAGCTGAACAACAACGAGAAACTGGAGGCCAGCAGCAACAGCAGCAACCAGGAGCCAGCAGCAGGAGCAGCGGCAGCAGTGGCAGTGGCAGTGGCAGCCAGTGGCGACCAGGAGCTAAGCTCAACGCTGAGCACTAGCAACGCGAGCAGCGAGGAGCTAACGATGTCCAACACAAACGCAAGTCCCGTGAGCACAGAGCCCGAGCTTGAGGAGACAACGGAGGATGTGGTGGCCACAGCGGTGCGCGACATTGTCGAGCAGCTCATCGACAAAGTAATCGATGCAGCCGAGGCCGAAGCCAAAACCGCAACCAAAACTGAAACCGCAGCCGAAATCGAAACTGAAACCAACAACAACGAGGTGCAAAAGGAAGCCACAAAGCAGGCAGCTGCAGCTGCAGCTGCAGAGACAGAGACAGGAACAGAGACAGGCGCAGAGACAGAGACGCAGCCAGACCAGGAGCAGGCGAGCGTTGCCGCCGCCGCCGAGGAAATCGTACACGAGATGGTGGAAGCAGCACTCGATCTGGTCGAGGAACAAGCAGAGCCAGAGCCAGAGCCAGAGCCAGAGCCAGGCAAGGAACAGGTGTCTGGCATTGTGAACGCCGTGCTGGACACTCTGGTGGATGAGACCGTGAAAGCTGTGGCCGCCGAGCAGACCACACAGACCTCGCCCACGCCCGACGAGCAACCGGCACGTATGGAGTCACAAGCCACGTCTATGGACGCAACAGTTACGGTGCGCATAAAGCCCACCGAGGTGGACTCCACCACGCAGACAACGCCAAAGAACGAGGCGGACGCTCTAAAGGGTCTCGACGAGCTGCCCGATGCGTTGGATGATGATGCACAGGGGACAACCAGCCCAGACGCGGACATCGATGCCGACGACGACGACTACGCCGCACAGCAGCCACAGCCGGCGACCGGAACGTCAGCTGCTATAGCAGAGGGCGGCACACAGCAGGAGGGCAATCATTATGGTAAGTACTTAGGGGCCGCATTTTGGCTCAAGCAAACAGTGGCTCACATTCAATGTGCAATCCACAGTTGCGGCAGCGGCTGCGGCTGCAACCGCCGGTGCCGAGGGCAAGCAACAGCGCTCCAAGTCCGGCTCCACACGGCCCATGTTCAGTCCGGGACCGACACGTCCGCCGTTTCGCATACCGGAATTCAAGTGGTCCTACATACATCAGCGACTGCTCAGCGATGTGCTCTTCTCGCTGGAGACGGACATCCAGGTGTGGCGCAGCCACTCCACCAAGAGTGTCCTTGACTTTGTCAACTCCAGTGAGAACGCCATCTTTGTGGTGAACACCGTTCATCTGATATCGCAGCTGGCCGATAATCTGATCATTGCCTGTGGCGGACTCTTGCCGCTGCTCGCCAGCGCCACGTCTCCCAATGTAAGTTGCCCAGGCTCAATTGTTCCCGTATCTATTAGCTAACGAGCGTGTTATCTCTCAGTCGGAGCTGGATGTGCTGGAGCCCACACAGGGCATGCCACTGGAGGTGGCCGTATCCTTTTTACAGCGGCTCGTCAATATGGCCGATGTGCTCATCTTTGCCACATCGCTGAACTTTGGCGAACTGGAGGCCGAGAAGAACATGTCCAGTGGCGGCATCTTGCGCCAGTGCCTCCGTCTCGTCTGCACCTGTGCCGTGCGCAACTGTCTCGAGTGCAAGGAGCGCACGCGCTACAATGTCGGCGCCTTGGCACGGGATGTGCCCGGCGCGGCGCATCTTCAGGCGCTCATACGCGGCGCTCAGGCATCGCCAAAGGTACAACAATTGTACTCAACTTAAAACACATTTCCAACACTGTTTTACGCTCTTACAGAACATTGTCGAGTCAATCACCGGTCAATTATCGCCCGTCAAGGATCCTGAGAAGCTGCTGCAGGACATGGACGTTAATCGTTTGCGTGCCGTCATCTATCGCGATGTGGTGAGTGCCATTGCCATTGCTTTCTCCAATCTCCAATTGTTTCATTTCCACTTGTTCCATTCAATGTTGTTTTATTCCAATTACTTCCTTCCTTTACGGCCAGTGAACAACCAAACATTTCCAATTATTTTTCATTTCCAGTCGATCCATAACCAGCTGTTTAGTTTCTAGTCGTTCCATTACCAGTTGTTTCATTTCAAGTCTCTCTCTTTTCCCAGCTGGTTAATAACTCGTCAATAGCCCGTTTACCATTTTATATCATTCTCACTTGTTCCACAGCCAATTGTTTCAATTCCAGTTGTTCCTTTGACAGTTATTTTCATGGCTCCATTAGAAGTCACTATAATTTGCCCCCCCTCCTTTATTCGTAGTGATTCTATTGCCATTTGTTTCATCCCCATTTGTACTATTCATATTACGCTCTTTCTCACACACGATCTCTTTCTCTGTTCACGTTGTCTTCCACAGGAGGAAACAAAACAAGCGCAATTCCTATCGCTGGCCATCGTTTACTTTATTTCAGTGCTGATGGTGTCCAAATATCGGGACATTTTGGAACCACCCGCAGAGCCGCAACTGCAGCGTCAATCGCCGGTAATGCAGCGCAGCGCGGGCAGCGGTAAGTGTTACCAGTTAAGAGCTCTAGATTTAGGCCGATAAGCAATATGAAATTTCCTCGTACCTAACGGCATTTGCCACAATTTACAACATTTTTTTTTTCGGGCGGGTATTTGATATTATTGATTATTTTAAGTTTTCAGTTTCATTTCGTTTCGCAATTCTCATGCGTTTCATTTGCTTTGCTAACTTGCGTCTGTCGCTCGTCTTCGTCTTTGCCTTTGCCTTTGTCTCTATTTCATTTCGTTTCGTTTCGTTTCGTTTCGCTTTACGTTTGCTGCACCAAATGCTACACAGTTCGTTTATTGGTTATCTTCGCTCTCTAACTAAATATAAATATTTCTCTCTTCGACTCTCTCAAATGAATTTGAATACTTTTAGTTCCATTACTACGAGCCATTACATTATGTCATCTGTTTTATTTTTCTTCATTACCTTACTTTGCAGCTTGTTTTGCGTTTGCATTCCTTTTGCGTTAACAGCTGTTAAGCGAGTCCCTACATATGTTAATGGTAGCAGAAACTCACTGCCACTGACCACTAGTAATCTTAACAGCACCACCACCAACGGCAAACACCAACGCCACCAGCTCCACCAGCACCGCCGCCGCCACCACCACCACATGTTAGTGTGATCTCAATGCAAGCAGTCAACGTGTGCGTGTGTGTGTGTGTGTGTGTGTGTGTGTCAGTGTGTGTGCGTGTGTGGTTGTGTGCGTGTCTTACTTAATCGAAGCAAAAGGCGCACTTTGCACCAGTTACACCGCCCTGACCCGCCATTAATACCCTGCGACCCCCCCCCCCCCCCCCCTCCCCATTAAACGACCCCTGTTAATACGGACCACTTAATCATTAGCTTTTAAGAACACTCATCGAGTCCATTGTTGGAGATACTATTCTGTTTTTCTGTGTTTTATTTCATCGTTCCGTTTTCTAATGATTTCATTTCACGCTGCTTTTTCGGATTTATTGTATAAAAATAAAAAAAAAAAACAAACAAACAACCAAAAATACCAAAATATATACCAACAAAATGCCAAAAATAAAAATACTTTGTAACTAATACCAAATTAAACGTATAAAATGAAAAATGCTCGCCATAACTCCCCCACGCTCCCATCAAAATCCAACGCAACCCATTCTGCTCTGTGTGTGTGTAAATATGAAATCCCAACCACGCCCACCCGACAACTAATTTGAATGGATGCCAACAATAATAATAATAAAAACGACAACAACATTAGAAGCCGCCAGCGCACGTCCCTTGTTCCCGCAATGGTCGCATCACGTCTATCCACAATTTCTGCCCGAGTCACATCAGAATCATGTGGCCACGGCCTCAATGCAACAGCAGCAGCAACAGCAGCAGCAGCAACAACAGCAGCAGCAACATTATTATCAACATCAGCCACACAATCATAGCCATCATCATATGGCTGCCGCCTACTATCAACACCAGCAGCAGCAACAGCAGCAACAGCAGCAGCAGCAGCAACAGCAGCAACATCAGCAGCAGCAGCAGCAACATGCCGCTGCACAGCAGCAACAGCTGGGCAACATTTCACCACTGCCACCGATGGGCGGCGCACACTCGACCAGCTCGTCAGCCAGCTCGACAGCCACATCACAGCCAGCTTCCAGCTCATCGCTGTCCTCGCTGGCCTCGCAGAGCCAGCAACAGGTGAACACGTCGGCAACACTGCATCGCCAGCAGCTGCACAAGCACCAGCAGCAACAGCAGCAACAGCATTTTCATGCCCACCAGCCGCACTATGCGCTGATCAATGGCCACCAGCAGCAACAGCAACAGCAGCTGCTTAATGGCAAGCACAACCATTATGCTGGTCAGGTGGAGAATGGCACCACCGGCGGTGGTTATCACACGCATCCACATGCCTTTATGCGGGGCTTGCAAATGAATGGAGAGCAGCAGCAGAATGGAGTCGGCGCTGCGGAACATCATCATGCAGCTGTCATCAATGGACATGCCAGCAGCAACAGCAGCAGCAATGGCAACAGCAATGGCAACAGCAACAGCAACAGCAACAACAACGGCAACAGCAACAATAACAACAGCAACAACAGCAGCAACAGCAACAACAATATGCGCAATTTGCGCAATGGAGGTGCAGCAACAGCTGCTTCTGCTGCTGCTGCTGCTGCTGCAGCTGCTGCCGCTGGCGCCGGCGGCGGCTGCCTGGGCATGGGCATGGGCATGGGCATGAACATGGGCATGGGCATGGGTATGAACATGGGCGGCATGGGCGGCATGGGATTGAGCGATGGCGGCGCTGCATATAAAACGAATGCCATCAATAACAATTATCGCTACAATGGACGGAACGCCAACGTATCTGGCTCTGGAACAGGTATCGCTCGTTATGAGTATTGTAGTGTGTAGTTTATGTCACGCTCTAACTAACTTTTTTAACACTATCTATCTGTCTATCTATCTATCTATCTATCTCTCTCTTTCTCTCACTTAATATGTATGTGTCTGTGTATACTTGTATATTTAGTTATTATAAACTTTTGAACTCTATCTTTGCTCTCTCTTACTCTCTCTCTCTCTCTTACTCTCCGTCTCTCACTATACATCTCTGTCTATCTTAGATCACACTCAAGTAGTTGTTGCTGCTCACTGTTTCTTTACCTTTATGTTTTCTTTGCGTTTCATTCCATTTTCGGTTGGTATTTCTTGTATTATTATCCCGTTCTTTGTTTCATTCCGTTGCGTTGCATTGCTTTACGCTCATTTCATTCCATTTGCCTCTCAATGTCTAGCTTTAGCTGTAGCTGCTATATAACTATGCTATATAGCCCATAAATGTGTATCTATTGTCCTCTATGTTTAGCTTAGCTCCTAGCCAAATCTCCCTTTCTCTCTCTCTCTCTCTTCCACTCTCTGTCTATCTCGCTCGCTCTCTCTCTCTCTCTCTATCTATCTATCTAGATGTTTTCACCTTACTCTAAACTCTTGCTCCACAATACGCGCAAAAGTGATTTTAATTTCAAATGTCATACGCGTATGCGTGTATGTGTGTGTATGTATGTGTATATATATAGGTGTGTGTGTGTGTGTGTGTTATTAAACATCTAGGCCCCACACATATGTATATATTAATGGGCAAAGTATTGCCAGCAAATTGACTCTCAGTGTAAATTGGCATAACTACACCCACTCGTCCCCTTTATTGATTTCTTGTCTCGTTGTTCATTTTTTTGGTTTAGCCTCAATTTTTGTTGATATAATATTTTGTGCGTGTTTTGTATTTTAATTTCTTAATAGGAGTTTAAGAGGTACTTTATTTGCATTTATTGCCCGTCGTTATGTGCTCAATTAATTCCATTTTAATGATTGGAATTGCACATTTTAAATCAATACAATGCAATCTGCTTGAATAAGTTTTGGGCAAAAATTGAATTGATATCAATTATTTAATCAATGCAATTCTTCAATAATGCACAATTCAATGATAACAATCCTATTATCTTTGCATAACAACAATGTCGACTGTATTGCTAATTTTTTGTGCGCAAATCTGAGCGCATTGTGCAACAAAATAAATATTCATAGTAAGCATCCGCTATTTCATTTCGAATTTCAATTATTAATTGTCCCACTCATTTTTCACCCATTGGGTGGGAGTTAGCCAAAATCGCTTAAAACCCAACGTGGATTTTGGAAACTACGTTTAAAGCCAATCGCGTGAATATCCACAATTTCTACCAATTTTCCACTCGCGTGGGTGAAATCTTTTAAGTCATCAGCAAAGATGATTAGTAGGCAATGTCACTTAAAGAAATCCAAATTCTAGCTTCCCCTTTTCATATCACAAATTTACAAGCATAAATAAATTACAATAAATTTTTTGCACAGTGTACTCGACTAAATTGTTTAGAGTATTCAATTTCAATTATTCACTTTTTCCACTTATTTTTCACGCAAATGGAAGATGAGTTAGCCCAAATTGTTAAAAGCCCAACGTAGATATCCAAATGAGTTTGAGGCCAATCGCGTGAATATTCACAATTTCCACTCTCGTAGGTGAAATCTTTTAAATCAACAGCATTGATAATTAGTGGGCCATGTCACTTATAGAAAGCCTAAATCCTAGATTCCCTTTTCATATTGAAAACTTACAAACATGCATAATATTGATTGAAAATAAGTTTAAAACCAATCGCGTGAATATTCACAATTTCCACTAATTTTCCACTCTTGTAGGTGAAATCTTTTAAATCAACAGCATTGATAATCAATAGGCAATGTCACTTATAGAAAACCTAAATCCTAGTTTCCCTTTTCATATTGAAAACTTACAAACATATATAACTTGGATTGAATTTTGTTGCACAGTGTACTCATGTGAATAGCTCGACTAAAGCTCTAGGGCATTAAATGCGCATTATTGGGTTTTGGATTAATTCCAATTGATTTTTTTTTTTTATAAATTGTTAAACAATTTGCTGCACAATGCACATTTACTTAAATATTTATTTATTCCATACATACAAAATGCTTTAGTTTGATTGCGCCGGTTATGCAATTATTGTCCCAAAAGTCAATTATTTGATTTGATACCAAATTGAATTAGCTGCCATTTTTCTGTTTGTTGTCGGCGCAAAAACATTTTTTTTTAATTTTTGCGAAAAATGTCGATTCGATTTAAAATTTTGATTTGAAAAGCGACGTTTGCTAATTTGTTGACAGTTGACAACGACAAAGAGCAGAATGCAAACAAACGATAGTGTATGTGTGTGTGTGTAAGTGTGAGTGAGTGTGTGTGGGTGTCTCTGTCACCAGTTTTGCGTGTGTGTTGTTCCGTCAGGTCACGGGGCACAATGTTATCCATTTATGCTTTTAAAATGTGCAATCTATCTTTGTAACTAGGGTTAGCACATACACATACACACACACACACACACACACACACACAAACACACAAACACAAATACACATACACACACGCAAATGCAGCCACAATGACAGTACAATTTTTGACAGCTGGGCGGGGCAGCAGCTGATTGGGGGTAGACGCATGCCCGACGGCTCTAACTCGTCATTTTCATATGCTGCCAGCACACATTTCATTTCATTTATCTTCATTTGCTAAGCACACACACTCTCACACACACACATGTATAGTCAAACGCATAAAAAAATTCCAGCTGGGAAAAAAAGTAAAATCTAGTTCGTTAATTTTCTATTCCATAAAAATAAATTAAAGGCACATTCAACATTTATTATTTTCTTTGGCTCGCATAAAATATTTGGCAGACAGGCCATTAAAAAAAGAACGATACGCGTGCATTTAAAAAATGGCTGCCTGGACACTCACACACACACACACATACACACACAACAGTATTAATGGCAGCGACAAAAATGTAAATTAGTCGCAGAAAAGCAGCAAAAACAACATGAATATATATTAAATGAAAGAGAGAGACAGTAAAGAGAGAGGGAGAAAGAAGTGAGTTGGAGGGGAGGGGGTGTAAAAACTGGAGCGAGGGACAGCAGCAGTTGGTACAGCTGTAAAAGCCGATAACACGCTTTCAATGTTGAAACAAAAGTAATTTGCGGCCTGCACACACCTCTGGCTTTCCCTCTCTCTCTCCCCTCTGTTCCCATTCTTGCTCTTTGTCGCCCTATATATATGTGTGTGTGTGTGTGCATGAAAAACGGCCACACTGGGAAATTATTACAAATTAAGCGCAAAAAAAGCAGCAGCAGCACGAAACAAGCCACACAACACAAAATAAAAAAGCATAGCATACTTAACAGCGCAGGCCATAAATTTCAATTAAGACGTTAATCAACACTGTAAAGCACGCTGTTACAATAAAGGCCACACACAATAGCCGGCCAATTGGCTAATGAGTTGGCTAAAAGCGGGCGCACCAGCGCACCGCCTGCGCCTGCTGCACTTCAAGATACTTTTGTATCTCTCGATTTAATTATGTATCCGTGAGATGCATAGCTCCAAAACTGCAATTCCATGGGCGAACAAATGGCCTAAGCCCCAGCGTTAGCAGCCATAAAACTTTACATATTACAAAATGACTAGCGAACAATGGGTTGAGCGGGCGTGGCGGCAATGAAAATTAGAAATTCAAATGCACAGTCATAACAGCTGCAGCTGATAGAGAATAAAAGAGAGAAAGAGTTAGAGAAGGGACGGGCAGGCGGTAGAGACACAGGCACATTCAGCTAGAGATTAGTTGCCAGCACTTTAGACGCCAAAAATAATATAATAAAAAAAATATATACCAAATGCTGCTGAAAGCTGTTGCAAACTATAAAACTATGCACTGACTCTCACTCTGGCCATCATCTATTGCTATTTCACTCTAGTTTGGTCAGCTGACTGCAAGTTTTTGTCCTTGTAATGTGTGTGCTTGTGTGTGTGTGTGTGTGTGTGTGTGTGTGTGCATGTGCTTAGGTATGCAAATTTGAGCTCTTCAACATCAGCTACATGCAGTCAAAGCCATTTGACTAATTAATGCAAAAGTCAAACAATTTTCACACCTCAAAACTGTCCAACAACTGGCTCCCATTCAGCCTGCCAAACAGCTGGCTCGAGAAATATTTTTGTTTCCAACAGGATTTCAATATATTTGAAGTTTCATTTGCTCAAATACAAAGTTTTCGCTAGTCCATTAAGATGGTCTTAAATTTAGTTGTCCAATCAAGAGACTTAGCGACGAATTTTCATTTATCTAATAGTTAAATGCAAGCTGACAGGCAACTTACATAAGCTATGTCATATTTGTTTTGCTGCCTGAAACAGAAATCAATTTCCAAAGATTTGCTCCTTATGTGCCTGTCAAAGTTAGTCGCCGGTTTCGATATGTTCTTCAAATGCATACCATTCGCTCTGCTTCTTATAAGCCGAATGAGCACAGCAAAAAAAAAAAAATAACAAGCTTATGTCAAAGGTAGCAGCCACTTTGACGTGCTGTCAGAGCAGCTTTAGTTATTTTACTTTCAAAATTTGTTTGTCAACATTTAGCATTCAGTTTATTTCCGTGCTGAATATTTGATAGCGACTTGATGGTAAATCTGGCAGCACTGCCATTGTAAGTGTGGCAGCACTGCCTACTTATCAAATGGGGTGTTGCCAGATGTTGAATGCATTTGTAAATGCATTGCTAATGCTTGAAAAGGGTTTATTGCTTTTGTGTTTGTTTACGAACTCGAAAACTATAGGAGCTAAGAACTGGACATATGAAATATAAATTCTTATATACCATACATTTTCTAATTATTGACAAATACCGAATTTAAGATGGTTTTTTGTAAGCATAACTCGAAAATTATGAGAGCTAAATACTCTTTTTGGCATCTGAGCATATTCGATCATAGAAAAGATATTCGTTTCTTAAAGATAGAGCCTTGGGCTTTGGCATGCACACACTTTTATCTGCCACTTTTAAGACCTAAAAATTGTAATGCATATCAGCTCAAAATCGATTGAGGTCAAGAAGATTACGTGCCGAGAGTAAACATAGAGCTGCATAGACAGAAAAGGCTAATTGAAAATCATATTGGCAAAAGGAACGCAACTTAAGAAAATGATGTATAGAATATCGCATCATTCATGTAATTTAAAAGCTCTCTGAGCTCTCTAACAGGATTGCCTGGAACCCAATCGTTATTGAAATGAACTGGGCCTGAAATTGATTGTAAGCTCGAACAAGAATTTACTCATAGCTTAAAATACCTGCAGGAATAACTCGCTTTTGCCTGGCATTACGATGCTTCTCTAGCTCCAAGACTCTTGAGTGTGTGTGCGTGTGTTATGTGTGTTGTGTGTGTTGTGAATGCCTTGCGCTGAGTTAGAGTTTTTCGTTTGATACTTTAAATGTGTGCACACAGCTTAGCGACTACGATTACCTATTTTCCAGATTACATACTTATATGTAACTTATTCAACAGTTATATACATATTTATATATATATATATACATTTATATATACAGCTTCTGCAGTTGTGGTCAAATGATTTACCTTGGCGCAGCTGTAGAGGTTATTAAATACACTTTAATATCGTTTAAATTTGTGCTTAATTAAAAGCTTTCATATTTATCTAGATTTTATAATATTTATCTGCTTATTTATCTCTGATTTATTGTGCTCTCTTCTCTTATACAGGCGGCCGTCAGATTCAGGATAGCGATTACGAGATTATCGTCGTTGATGAGAATAATCCCTCGGTGCTGGCGGATAATGATTCCCACTCCAGTGGACCGCCATCCATAAAGGTGAGTACCATTCAAGACGCGTTAGTTGGGTGTGTGGCTCTATGTGCGTGTGTGTGTGCGTGTGTGTGTATGTGTGTGTGTGTGTGGTGGGAGTGTGAGTGCTTGTCTGTGTGTGTGCGTTTGAAGTAAAATTCAAGTAACTGAAGAACAAGTTTAATCCTAGTATGACTGAGGGCTGGGTTCGGGGAGAGGACGGATTTGCTTGGCAAACTCACTCTCCCCGGTTAAAGTTTCTAGTGGAAAGCACTTCTTGAGTTCAGTTCTTAAACACTTTGCATGGCAGTTTGAATGTCACTTAGATGAATGAAACTTCCCTCACTTCTCTAAACTACATATAAGTAGAAACTTGCATTAACTTTCAACTAAGAAGGAGAGTGTCTGCGTGTGTGTTGGTTTGTGTGCGGGAGCGTATGTGTATGTGCGTAGGTTAGTTTAATTTATAAAAGTAAAAGAAAAACCAACATGAACAAGCAGAAAAACAACAACAATGAAGCATGTTTTATAAATCAAACACTAAAACGAAGCAACTCAATCAAAACAAACTGTCACAGGCTAATATTAACAACAACAATAACAACAACACTAAGACAACAACCGCAACAACAACAACAACTACCGCAACAACAACAGCTACAACAACAACCAGAACAACAACTAAAGATACAATCAAAATTCAACAACAACCATTGTCACCACCCAAGCCAATGGTCCCAAAAAAATTACCAAAGGTAACAACTAAAAATTCCATACAAAAAAAAAAAAAACAAAAATTGCAAAATACTGCAACAATAATTTGCAATAATTTGACAACAACAACTTTAAAGCAGTCTCACCCACACACTCACACACACACACACACGTACAGCAACAACAACCACAACGTTTGTACCGCTGCCAATCACAAAAAAAAAATACAAAAAAATAAAAAAATACCATCTCAATCACGAAGTTTCTTATGCACCCAATACGCATATTCGTACCCGTTAATAAATGTAGTCCACAATTTAAATTCATTACACTCTATTTTCGGCATGCCGAATTTTAGATACCCTTGCAGAAAACTAGGTAGTAATATACTATATAGATTATTGAGATCATACTCCGTAATCCCATAGAATGTAAAGAGCAACTAAGTGAAAACTAAATCGTTAAATAGTGAGAAGGGAGAAGCACAGCGAGAACTGCAATATGCATTCCAGCTTGACACAGAAAAGAAAAGAAGAAGAATCGATAAGTTCAGCTAAAAGCAAAGCGAGAAAAAGAAAGAAGCATAGTGTATAAGAAGTTAAGACAAGAAGCAAATAGCGAATAGTGTTTAAGTGATAGTCGCTGTAATTCCATAAGCAAAGCAATAAGTTAAGAGCGAAACGAGAAGTAAACTGAAAGCGAGAAGCATAGTCAAGTGCTAGATAAAACACATGCGAATAAAGCGAAAAATGAAGCTATAAGTTGAGTGACAAACAAAACAACACGCTAAGCAGTAAAAAACAAAGTTAGAACCGTCATAAAGTGAGAAGCTTAAAGCTAAGTGTGCTGCGCGGTAAAGTAACAGGAAATAGCATTAAGAGAAGAAGCCTATTGAGAAGTTTAGTGAGAAGCATCAAAAAGAGCCGATTGTCGTAAAGCACAAATCGTGGGAAGACAAGAAAGATACTGAAGCGAGAAGCATTGCTAGCACATGCTAGTAAAGCGAGAAGCAAAGCAATAAGTGACAGCCAAATCAGCAAACTTTAGCAGTGAGAAGCGAAATAAGAGCTGTAATAAAGTGAGAAGCTTAAAGCTGAACGATATGTTTATTAAGGCAAAAGCCAAAAGCATTTAAAGTCATGGAAAAGCGCGAAGGGAGAAGCGGTTCAACAGTTTCATCGGAAATTTAATTAATAATATATATATATATATATATATATATATATATATATATATATATATATATATATATATATATATATAAGAAAACGGTTTCATCGGAAATTTAATTAATTAATAGATATAAAAATACCGTATGTTATCAGGGCAAATGTTGAATATAATTAAAAATGAGTTTAAACCTCACTTAAATTCATGTATTTATTTGATTACACAGCAACCATTTGAATAAATACGCCAGACTCTCTGCAAGGCTATTTTGAATGAAGCATTTTATGTAATTTAAAAACTTATAACCTTTATTGACATTTCCTGTGTGTTAATTAGTGCATCGACCACGCCCACAGCCTACAGCCCATAGTCGACAGTCGATGCAAAAACACAAATCATCTGAAAACATTTATTTTGTTTGCATTCGTAAACAGTTGTCGTTTTTGTGCATTTCGTTGGGATAAAACGTGTTTTTTTCAGAATTTTTCATTTCGTTTTTGCGTTTATCAGTTTTTCATTTACTTATCTTTCGCTCCCTCTCTCTCTCTCTCTCTCTCACTCTTTTCCTGTCTCTCTGCGTTGTTCTGTGTTGTATTTAGAGAGTTCGGTTTGTTTGTCAATTTGTAATTTAATTTCTTTGCTTTTGTGGCCGCACAAATGTGACGTTGCATAATTGCAAATGTCCAACTGAGCTGAGCAATCAATATTGCATCAATGGCGCAATGTATCAGTAAATCATGCAATCAATTAATGCAACACAATGCGACATTTACACAGAATTGTTCACTCTCAGGTATTAAATCGAATGCAACGTATCTAACTATTTTACAGCTGAGCTCACAGGTAATCCTTGTCCGGGACACGAAACGACATTAGACGCTTTTCCTCTTCGCTGAACCGCAAACCGAGATCAGCCGCAAACCTCTTGTCACAATACATTTAAACCCCGTCCTGTTCGAGTTGACAAAACTGATGTCATTTCGCTGGAATATGATATAATCGCGCTGACATATAGCATTTTAATTGAGATTCTTTAGACTCTCTTTCAGTCTGCATTTGGTACCTTCACAATTTGCTTCTTTAAGCAGAAAAGTCCAGTAAATGGCGTAACTTCAACTGCTAGCAGAGAGAAGCTTGCAGCTTATCCTTTCGGTTCAAGTAAATACTCCAAATATTTATCGAACTAAAAACTTATTTGCATATTAAAGTTGTTTGGAAATTGACAATATGTTCAAGTATTCTTGTGAAAAGCATCATAGAGTCAGGATTATAAATAAGTTTCTTATGTGAACTGTGGAATATTTTCGTATCTACAGCTCAATACTTTTCCCAAAACCGACCCATTTATTTAGATAACTCTGTTGAGCTGTCGACAATATTCAGATCCAGATATTTGAATTCGAATACGACAAATATATTTATAACAGTCCTACACTTTAAGCTCTTTTCCTCTCCCAATCTCTCTTTCTCTCTCCCTCTCTGAATTCAATTAACTCTGCCAATGAAAACCTCTAGAAATGTGTATTCATCGATGATTAAGCTTCCCCTTGAGTTCCCTTGGCTGGGTACTTCTATATGGTATTCTATATTATATAATAGCTTAAATCTGAACAGCATAGCAAACCCAAACTTGCCCTTCGTCTTCTTTTATTGGAATCATAATTACAGGATATCTACAAGTCGGGCAACTGCAGTTTTATATTTTTTATTTATTTTGTGACTTATTTTTCGTTTGGTTTAAAGGAGAATATAAATTGAATTGCAATTAAATGCAATCAATTATTCATTAAGCAATCTGTGCGCCAATCCGCGCATACACACTCACTCACACACACACACACACACACTCACTCACTCACACACACACACACACACACTCATTCACACACAAGTTTGATTTGGCCGCGTGCACCACGTGATTTGTTGTGTGTCTCTTGGATTTGTTTGTGTATGTGTCTTGTGATTTATGTATGTTTATATCTATGTATATGTTATGCAATTAGTGTTACCAACTAGAATAACAATGCCGAAGCGCACACACACACACACACACGCGCACAGACACAGACACACGCACACGCTCACGCACAGAGGAGCTCTTATCTTGTGGCGCTCACGACGTGTCGTCTTCCGGTTTTGGGCTCTTAATGAACTGCTTGCATTATTAATACAGCATATCCCCTGCCCCTCCCCCCCCCCTCACCCACCCACACCACGTTCTTCTCATCGTGTGTGTGGTTGTGCGTGTGTGTGTGTATTCAACGTAGCCCGCAAGTGTTATGCGAGCTTTCAGCCGAACCTAACAAGAGGCGATTGATTTCAGTTGCTGCAAAAGGATACGCAGGATATGCGGCATATTGCGTAGGCGCAACAGCTGCCACAAACACACACTCACACAGACACACACACACACACAACTCTGCGAACACCCACTTGTGCCGTTTTGCTGTATTTGTATTTGACAGTTGACATTTGTCAAACGTTTTAACAAAATTCTGTCATATGACCATCCTTTTGAACCCGTTCCTCCGCCCTTCCTCCCTTCCACGCACCACTGATATGCCCCACACACAAGCCGTCTGTCCGTTATGCCCAGTTTGCCTAATGCCTATCGGATGAGCTGAATTACGTAATAGCAAAATTTGTTAAGTGTTGGCCAATCGGGGGATAGCAGATGGGGGATGCGGGGGTTGGGTGTTGGTTGGGGCTTGTGGCTTGCCTTTTATGCAAATCACAGCCCCCAATATACAAAGGGATGAGGGTCAGGTGGGGCATTTTGAAGGAGGGGAGCGGCGGGTTTGTTTAAGGGGTGACGGGTATTCCATATATGTAGATCTGCTGATAACATGTTGTGCGTGGCGTTGACAAATGCATGTGTTGACAAGGACGTTGAGAGGACGTGGCTGGTCAACAGGATTTGAGAAGCGGACGAGCTGTGCCTTGCGCTCAGAAATTTTGATTTATTGTTCGATGTGCATAATTAATGCGCAAACGATACCAAAACACACACACACACACACGCGCACACATAAGCACGCAGAAACACACACACACACAAGCACATTCTACAAAGTTACAGTGCTGCACAACTATCGCTGTGATTAAATACTCCCAAGAAAACCAATGTTAGACAATCGATAAGTTCGATGGCAGCTACTATCAAGACAACAGATAAGCTTAAGTTGGGAGATGCCTGTGATTAGCGACATGAAGATAGATATGATAATTTGAATTTCGATTAGAAGAGGGCCGTCATGAGCTATGAGCTCTTCGGACTGGCGATCGTGCGTTTGCTGTTCGAGGCGATTATGGAGAGTCAGTAGTGTATCGATTGCTAAAACTATCGACAATCGATAGCAAATACAAGCCAAGGAAATAGTTGTGCAGCACTTTTTGTCGCCTTAGCACCTGCTTTGCCAACGCACCTCTCTCACGCCCTTCACCCCTTCACAGAGCACAACTTGTTGTACACATATTGCACTGGCAACACGTCTCGATGAATTGCACATAAAAATGCTTTTACACCAAAACCTCCATTGACTTTGAACTCACATTTCGTGTTATTCGCATCTAAAACTCGATCCATTTAGAGCGTCGATTCGGATGTGGTGTCCCTGAACATGAACTCGACAGAAAACGAAGTACCCGAAGTCGAATCGTCCAGCGATATTTTAGCCGATGATCACAAGCCAAGCAACTCGAACGACGAGAGCTGGACGGATGTCAATTTGAATGAGGACGCAGCCGTCCAGGCGGCGGCCAGTGGCAGCATTGTTGTGGGCCTCGTTGATGCCAGCGACAGCGCCAAGCACGAGCAGCAGCAGCAGCAGCAACAACATCAGCAACAACAACATCAGCAACAACAACAGCAGCAACATCAGCAGCAACATCAGCAGCAGCAGCAGCAGCAACATCAGCAGCAGCAGCAGCAACAACAGCAGGGCGTTTCGCGCGTGGGCATGGCCGCAGGCAGCGAGCGTGGCGATAAGCCCGACTCGGAAATATCGGTGGTGCGCGTGCCGGACGGCTATGGCGTTGGTGGTGCTGGTGTTGCCGCTGGCGCCGGCAATGCTGGCACAGTTGCTGGCACGCAGCAGCAGCGCACGCGACCCGATGAGCTGCCAATGAAGCCGCCGGCGCTGGTGGCGCAGCTGCCGCTGACGACGCCGTCGCGCGAGGCGAGTCTCACGCAAAAGCTGGAGATAGCTCTGGGTCCCGTGTGTCCACTGCTGCGCGAGATAATGGTTGACTTTGCGCCGTTCCTCTCCAAGACGCTGGTCGGCTCGCACGGCCAGGAACTGCTGATGGAGGGCAAGGGCCTGACCACGTTCAAGAACTCGCACTCTGTCGTCGAGCTGGTGATGCTGCTCTGCTCGCAGGAATGGCAGAACAGCCTGCAGAAGCACGCCGGCCTTGCCTTCATCGAGCTGATCAACGAGGGCCGCCTGCTCTCCCATGCCATGAAGGATCACATTGTGCGCGTGGCCAACGAGGCGGAGTTCATTCTCAATCGGATGCGGGCCGACGATGTACTAAAGCATGCCGACTTTGAGTCGCAGTGCGCCCAGACGCTGCTCGAACGGCGCGAGGAGGAGCGCATGTGCGATCATCTGATCACAGCCGCTCGCCGACGGGACAACGTCATTGCCAGCCGGCTGTTGGAGAAGGTGCGCAACATAATGTGCAATCGGCATGGCGCCTGGGGCGATGCCAACGGCATGGCTGCCATCACGAGCTCCATAACGGCCAGTGTGGGCCCGCTGGCGAAGAGCACCTACTGGAAACTGGACGCTTGGGAGGACGATGCTCGGCGTCGCAAGCGCATGGTACAGAATCCACGTGGTTCCTCCCATCCCCAGGCCACGCTCAAGGCGGCGCTGGAGAATGGTGCACCGGAGGATGCCATTTTGCAGACACGCGACGAATTCCACACGCAAATTGCGGTTTCCCGTGCACATCCATCGTCGCAGCACAACAGCGAGCTGTTGGACGATGCCGAGCTGCTAATTGAGGATCGGGAACTGGATCTGGATCTGACCGGACCCGTAAATATCAGCACCAAGGCGCGTCTGATAGCGCCTGGCCTGGTGGCGCCCGGCACTGTTTCCATCACGAGCACCGAAATGTTCTTTGAGGTGGATGAGGATCATCCGGAATTCCATAAGATCGATGCCGAGGTACTCAAATACTGCGATCATCTGCATGGCAAATGGTACTTCTCCGAGGTGCGCGCCATTTTCTCGCGTCGCTATCTGCTGCAGAACGTGGCGCTGGAGATCTTTTTGGCCAGCCGCACCTCGATTCTGTTCGCCTTTCCCGATCAGCACACCGTCAAGAAGGTGATCAAGGCACTGCCGCGCGTTGGCGTTGGCATTAAGTATGGCATACCGCAGACGCGTCGCGCCTCCATGATGTCACCCCGCCAGCTGATGCGCAACTCGAACATGACGCAGAAATGGCAGAGACGCGAGATCTCCAATTTTGAGTACTTGATGTTCCTCAATACGATTGCCGGACGCACGTACAACGATCTGAACCAGTATCCGATCTTCCCTTGGGTGCTGACCAATTACGATTCAAAGGATCTGGACCTCAGCCTGCCATCCAACTATCGGGATCTATCCAAGCCAATTGGCGCACTGAATCCTTCGCGTCGTGCCTACTTCGAGGAGCGCTACGAGAGCTGGGACAGCGATACAATACCCCCATTCCACTATGGCACCCACTACTCAACGGCCGCATTCACCCTTACCTGGCTGGTGCGCGTGGAGCCCTTTACGACCATGTTCCTGGCGCTGCAGGGCGGCAAATTTGATTATCCCGATCGGCTATTCTCTTCCGTATCGCTGAGCTGGAAGAACTGTCAGCGTGATACGTCCGATGTGAAGGAACTGATACCGGAATGGTATTTCCTGCCTGAGATGTTCTACAATGCATCCGGCTACAGGATGGGACATCGCGAGGACGGCGCTTTGGTGGATGACATTGAGCTACCCCCTTGGGCCAAGTCCCCTGAGGAGTTTGTGCGCATCAATCGCATGGCCCTCGAATCGGAGTTTGTCTCCTGCCAGCTGCACCAGTGGATCGATCTGATATTCGGCTACAAGCAGCGCGGACCGGAGGCGATCCGGGCCACCAACGTGTTCTACTATCTCACCTACGAGGGCAGCGTCGAGCTGGACGGCGTTCTCGATCCGGTGATGCGCGAAGCTGTTGAGAATCAAATACGCAACTTTGGGCAAACACCCAGCCAGCTGCTAATGGAACCGCATCCACCACGCAGCTCCGCCATGCATCTGTCGCCCATGATGTTCAGTGCCATGCCCGAGGATCTGTGCCAGATGCTCAAGTTCTATCAGAACTCGCCCATCATACACATCTCGGCGAACACCTATCCTCAGCTATCGCTACCCTCTGTGGTCACCGTGACCGCTGGTCATCAGTTTGCGGTGAATCGCTGGAACTGCAATTACACCGCATCCGTCCAGAGTCCCAGCTATGCCGAGTCGCCGCAATCGCCAGGCTCCAATCAGCCGCTGACCATTGATCCAGTGTTGGGTAAGTAACTTGAATTGTCTGTCTGTCTAGACTCTGATTGATGGCCCTTTACCCCCGCCCCCCTCCACCCAACAGCTGTGCATGGCACCAATAACAACAGCAACGCGGTCAGCCGTCGTCATTTGGGCGACAACTTTAGCCAAATGCTTAAGATTCGTTCCAATTGCTTTGTGACCACTGTCGACAGTCGTTTTCTCATTGCCTGCGGCTTCTGGGATAACAGTTTTCGTGTGTTCGCCACAGAGACAGGTGAGTCAATGTCAATGCCCTTAAACCTAACCTTTTCCAATTCCCCATCTCTTTGTGCTCAGCGAAAATCGTGCAAATCGTCTTCGGCCACTTTGGCGTCGTCACCTGCATGGCACGCAGCGAGTGCAACATTACCTCGGACTGCTATATAGCATCCGGTTCGGCGGATTGTACGGTACTGCTCTGGCATTGGAATGCCCGTACGCAGAGCATTGTCGGTGAAGGGGATGTGCCCACGCCACGCGCCACACTCACGGGTCACGAGCAGGCAGTCACCTCGGTGGTGATCAGTGCTGAGCTCGGACTTGTTGTTTCGGGTTCAACGAGTAAGTTTAGCTCGCTGCCGGTCTCAACTTTAGCCTAACACACGCACTCTCTCTCTCTCGCTTCCGCTCTTTTCCTTTTCTTGTCTCTTATTTTTCTCGCCGTCTAGATGGACCCGTTTTGATACACACCACTTTTGGCGATTTGCTGCGCTCGCTGGATCCGCCCGCTGACTTCCACTCGCCGGAGCTGATAACTATGTCGCGCGAGGGCTTTATAGTCATCAACTATGACAAGGGCAATGTCGCGGCCTATACCATCAATGGCAAGAAGCTGCGCCATGAAACGCACAACGACAATCTGCAGGTAGGCATTCACTCGCCACTCGTTACACTCGCCACTCGTTACATTTTCGCTCTCTCTCTCTCTCTCTCTTTCTTTCACTCGTTGCAGTGCATGCTGCTCTCGCGCGATGGCGAGTATCTGATGACCGCCGGCGATCGCGGCATTGTCGAGGTGTGGCGCACTTTCAATCTGGCACCGCTCTATGCCTTCCCCGCCTGCAATGCGGGCATACGCTCGCTGGCGCTCACTCACGATCAGAAGTAAGTTTGAGTTGGTTTTCTAGCTTCATTAAAGTTACGCCTGCATTCCTTTCTCGTTGCTAACCAATGTTTCTTTCTCCCGTTCTCTCTCATTTTCTTTCTCTTTTGTCTGCTCTTTTTCGCTCGGCTCTTTCACAGATATTTGCTCGCTGGCTTGTCAACTGGTTCCATAATTGTGTTCCACATTGATTTTAATCGCTGGCATCACGAGTATCAGCAGCGCTATTAAACCAGCGAGTGCGTTCCATATTCCACACACATTCCACGTTCCACATCTACAAACACGGACAGCTGAATCAAAATTGCGAGAGCGCCGCGAGCGTTGTTCAGGCAAGTTCAAATGAGAGCTGCAGAGAGCGCAACGATGTACTTAAGAGCGTTGAGGAGAGCGCGGATGTTAATTTGTTTCTTTCTACTTTTCGTTTTTATTATCGATAGACATTTACAATTCTAGGCTAGTATGCAAACGAAACTATATATTTTTTTTTTGTCTAGTATTACTTAAAATAGCATATTATCTAGTATGTTTGGTGTGAGCCAGTCGGAAAAACAAAACACATTTTTTTACTAGTTATACGGCGTGTAGTACGTTAAGTTACAGCAATGACACAAGAGAAGGAAAAATATTAAATAAAAAAACACAAGAAAAACAAAAAATAGCAGACAAGAAAGAACACAACAAGCAGCAATCGGCTTAAGTTGAGTAGTTTTAATAAGTGCAGACAAGAAACAGAAGAGTTAGTGTTTATAAAACGCAATAAGCAGTTAATAAAACTTAAAGAAAGCATAAAAAATTAAAATTAAAATTAAAAAAAAAAAAGAACAGAAAGAAACTTTAATAATAACGTAGCAAAAGTTCTCACAAAATAGATAAACACAAAAGTAAGCAAAAATAACAAAAAAAGAAAACGCTTGAAATGAAACGAAACGAAGGTAAACGAAACGAAAAGAAATGAAAAATAAATAAAAATAAGAAATGAAACCAAGTGGCCAAATGTATGAACCCGACAAAGAGAGAAGCGAGAGCCGAAAGACGATAAGTGCAACAGGAGAGAAGCCAATTTTTTAAATACTTATATTTACATGCAAAGCTTCAAATAAAATGCTTATGCCTGTGACGTCACAAGTGGCACAGTAACAGAGTCACAAAAAAGCAAAAAGATAAACAAAATAATTTACATAAAAATGAGTTTAATTATAAATGCCGTGGCAATAAATGCGAAGCTAAAGAATTCGCGAACAGCGCACTTGCTAAATACGCGATATTTTAATAAAAAATTAATAAAAATCCAAAATGAAAAACTAGTTGAAACTAAAACAAAACTCAAGCGGAATAACTCAAGCTAAATAACTCAAAATTTATCAACACTGCTAAAAGCTACTAATAAATACTTAACAGGTAAAACATTTAATATATATTAAATATGCAACTTAGCAAAATGGCAGAGGATATCGTTTTTATAAATATTAATAATAAATAACACGCATACGCAATGTAGCACCGCACACAATTAAAAAAAAAAACAAAAAAAAAAAAAACAACAAAAAAACGCAATCAAAACCTTGGCAAAATTTATTGTATTTTTTGCCGTTTTGCAACACTTTTCATTGCGTCCGAATGAGTGGAAAAGCAAGCTATAAGTTTTGTTAGCTTAAAAAAACAAAAACGAAAAGAAACCGAAACCTTAACCTTCCTTAAAACCTTAAACACGTACGTCCACTTTACATTTAACTGAAGCAAAAACATATAGTTCTTGATTAGTTTTTATAATATATGTATATCAAATGCTTATGGTTGTCTGTAAGACACAGCGCAACCGGCCTGAAGCGCAGCTGGAAGGGGAAACGGAAATGCGAACTGCGAAAATGCGGTTAACCTGCAGTGCCCCACTTCCGGCTGCTGCTGCTGCGACGGCTGCGTATATCAATTGATTTTTATTATTAATTCTTGTTATGATTAATTTCGTGATGCAAAGATTTCTACGATGAGAATGTTTCCCCCAAAAGTCCATCCATGTCGCCATTTGCACTTAACTGTTTAGATTTGTACATACATCTAGTTACATATTTACATGCATACTATATACATGTAACTTAACATTTGGTTGTATCAAAGGCCAACCCCCCCCCCCCCCGCACGCTATAAAAGGCCGCAATCAAAGCATAAATTATAAAAATAACAAGAATTTTCAAGCCTATGACAAAGCTAACCAAATGATAAGCCCCCGACATTCTAGATGTTTGCTGTGTTGTGTAGAGAAAAATATTAAAAGAAAATTAATTAATTAACATATTAGAAATTTCCGATTTTTTTTGAGATAATCTTAAGTTCTAGCAACTTATCAACTGACTAATGCATCCATCCAAAATTTATGTACTTAAAGTTGAACTTTAATGCAGCTCAAAATGCTTGCAAGAAAAAGAAAGAAAGAAATTCATGATAACAAACGTAATTATGATAATTAAAAATATTATTAAAATATAATAATGCAACAATTTTTATTGGTTCTATTTCACGTGTGTTTGCGCCTGAGTGTGTGCTTGTGTGTGTGTGTGTGAAATTTTTGGTTAATTAGCTGTGCATTTTTTGGTCTTAATTACTACAAACTAGACATATGGCAGAAATTTCTATGAATATTAATGAAATTGTTGCAATTTGTGGAATTATTTTCGTCCATTTTTTGTTCATTTTTTTTTCGCCTAATTATTTATGTACATAATTTGAGAGATCGCACAATGCATGCTAATGAAAAACTATGCTCTTAAATAAATACGAAATGCAATTAATTGATTATTTAATTTAATACCTTTGAGTTCACATGCGAAAAGCATAATTAAATAATGCATAAAAAGTGAAATAAAACATATAAATTAAATACTATTAGTAACTTAAATGTTGTACATAAATCGAGAACTAGCTAAAAAGCAACAAAAAAAAAAAAATATCTAAATATAACGAAATCTATGTTGATTACACGAGAAGCCTAAAACAAAATAAAAACTAACTAAACCGCCAAAATATGCAAGACGCAAAATTAAACAATTAAAGCTACAGCAAAGCAGAATTTACATAAAAAAAATATGAATATTTAAATTAAATAAAGCTAAAATTAATAATTATATTATAAAATATATGCATATATAAAAAATGTTTTTTTTTTGTAATATGATAAAAACTAGCTTTTAAAATATTGAAACGCAGCACAGCAAAAGGCATAATGAAAAAATACAAAAAACAATAATTTTAAATTAATGCAGTTTTTATAGTATTAAATAAAAGTCAAATACAAAGGGCATGGCATACAGCATAAAGCGTAGTAAATTAATAATTAAATTACAAATAAATAATAATTAAATGAAAATAAAATAAAATACTTACATGTTTTTATTAAACATAGAAAATGGCTGACAGTTTTAAATTTATACAAAACTAAAATTAAATATTAAATTTTGCAACTTAATATTTATATTTAAGCATTTATTCATGCACGAGCAAATCATTTGATTTAAATTAACCGCAGACTCACACACACACACACACACACACACACACACACACACACAACCACAAGAACTTGAAGGAAAATGAAATTATTTAACTGCTGAAAAAGCTATTCACACACACAAGCACACACACACAGACAAGGCATATTAAAAGAAAATAAAAATGTTTGTGTAAAGCCTAAATGAAAAATAATTGAAAATTGAATTAAAAATTATAAATATTGTACTTGAATAAATATATATATATATATAAATATATTTTGTCAATAATGTTAATTAGCAACTAAAAAATGCATGGAAAATATATGAACACATACACAGCCAAACATTTCACATATATACATAAGTATACGCACAGACCTAGATGTGTGCGTATATATAGATATATATTCGAAGCTAAAGATACAGCTACAGAATAATGTTCATTATTATGGCTAACATTTTTTTTGCAAAAGCTAACAAATTGATAAACACAAAAATCAAGAATATACAAATACAAATAAATTTATGCATATGGATACGCTACGATTCTAAAATAAAATTAAAACAAAAAATACACAAAAAAAAAAAAAAGAATTGAAATAAAGTTTAAAAAGTTGCATAAATAAAAAGAAAATGAGAAAACCTTAAATTAATTAAATTTAAACTTAAGCAAGAGACAAACATTTAACAAGCAAGTGAGCCAGCATTAAAAACCAACAACAACAAATTATTATGTTCAATAAAGAAAACAAAGAAATCTTACACGAAAAAAAAAAAACAAACATTCTCGAGTTTTTATTTTCTGTCAGTCTTTCAGACGCAAGGTGAGTTAATGCAAATGTTTGCCAACCACGTTGCCGCGCCATTTCCTGTCTTTGATCTATTGACTTGAAAAAATTGAATTCCCGCAACAATTGCACAGACAAACTCAACGGCAATCCAATGGGCCATACCACAGCCAGACACAGAAAAAAATAAAGAGAAAACCATCCCATCCCATGCCCATTGTGCATGCTCCAATTGAACAACAAGCTGAACGCGTACTCGACTAACAGATGCCCTCTACAAGCAGTCTAAAGAGAGCGCTCTATCCACAAGAAACTCGCACACATTCATAAAACTCGCAGCTGTTGGGATTACGTGCGTGTATCCGACTTTGAGATGCCCTGTACAGGTGTAAAATATTAGAATCCACGAAGACAACTGCTCTTTTATCTAAACTTAACTATTGCACCAGTCTTTATAAGTTAATTTGATGAAATTAAATTCAGATAACAATTTTGAAAAAAGTCTATTCAAAATGTGATGCTTTTTTTGAATATCTCGGTTAAATAAAGTCAGAATATCGAATGATATACCATTTTGGACTCATGCGTATCACGACTATCGTTTAACATACAAAAGATCAATTTACAAATTTTGACAATTTTTCCTAAATTTACCAAGGGATTACATCAGGTAAAAATTACCAAAAATTGGTAAATTTTAAAATCTAAAGTGTTCGATTGCAATCTATTCTAAAGAGCTACGCGAGTCAGAAATGCGAAGATCGAAACGAGTTTTGCTTAAAGTTTTTGTAAAGTATATAATTTCTTAGATTTTTGCTGAACTTACCAAATTGACAAGGGCTTGCATCACAATTTTTCCACAAATCAAGTCGTTTCTGAAATGAATAATTGTGATTCCCATATTTATTCACGTGCCCAAAATATTTTTGACTATCTATCTATATATCTATATGTCTATCCATCGATCTATCTATCTATATATCTATCTATATATCTATATGTCTATCCATTTATCTCTCTATATATCTGTCTATCTATCCATCTGTCTATCTGTCTGTCTGTCTATCTATCTGTCTATCTATATCTTTTCAAACTCGTACTTATAGTCATTTGAAGTTTTGAAGAACTACGAATTTGAATATCTAGGACATTCTTTTTCAATGTGGGCCGTGGCGCACCCCTAATGTCGGTTAAGATTCTACCTGAGACAAAAGACGGTACAGAAACCTGATAAGACGCGCATATGGCACGCCTGAATTTTGCTTATGTCAATTGGGCTATAATTCCGTTTGTCATTTTCCAGAAGCGGTCGAAAATATTTGATGTATTAACTGGGCAAAGGTATATGCAAACATATTTGTAAAATATACTCATATATATTTTTTTGCCACAACTAAATATATTAAGAATACGCAAAATTGAACCATTTCTGATTGTGTTTCCCGGCAGGATGCTTGTCTATGCGAGCATAAAAAGCAGAATATGTTGCTATTAATTATTTTGTACTAAATTGAAGCTGTTATCTCAGTTCATGCATCGGCTAGTTTATACACATATGTATATATATATATACACGGCATTAGGTTAAATACGACCCACTCTTCTCATAGAAACTTGCTTAAGCTATATTAAGTATACTTTCAACAATTTTATTAACAGCGCGCTTATGTTGTGACTGCATTCGAATAAAGCTCTCAGAAAATACAGGAAGTATATCTAAAAGCACATATATTTATATACTTATATCAGAGAATACAGGAAATATATCTAGGAGCAACTATATTAATGTATATATATATATATGTAAATATAAGAGTTGCATTCGAATGGTATATATCCATATAGTATATGTCCTATAGGTTGCTTTTGCTCACTCACATTTCATATAAAGTATACGCCTCGTTTGCACATTGCTAGTTTACGGGGTATTGAAAAGACAGCGAAACGACGCTCAAGTTAACAGCTTCAACATTGCCCAGCTGTCTAAATACGAAAAATGCATAAAACGCAGCTGTAGCAGCCGCAGCAACAACAACAACAACAACAAAAACAACAGCAATAAGGAAAATGTCGCCATTGCTTGTGAGCGCCTCAGAGCAGCCCCCGCATCCCACCGACTTGCCGCTTGTCATCAAAAGTCATATCTGTGAGCATATTATTCGACTGCCGTGCCGGCGCGCTGTGCTGTGTGTTTTCTGGAGCGTGTAATATCCGCTTCCTGCATTTCCGGTTGGCGCTTTTTGCACAGCGTATACGTAATATTTCCACTAGACGCCGACGCCGACGTCAACGACGGCGCTGGCAATGGCGACTCTGCCACCAAATTGCTAGCGGAAATGCTGCAAAATTAACGAGCATGCGGCGCAGCAAGCAAACACAAGGAGCAGCCGCCCCACGGAGCTCCGTCGGTGGAAAGTGGCAGAGCGTGAGACGCTGCCCCACTGTTGCCATTAGTTAGGTTGCGCACGGCGCAAAGTAAATGCAAACATTTTTCCAAGCAGCAAATGCAAATTCTCCGTAAGTTTTCTTCTCATCTGCAGCCGAGGTAGCGCCAGCAGCGGCAGCGGCAGCGGCAGCGTCAACAGCTGCAAATTAGATGCATCAGTTAACCGGGAATGAGGGATGATATAAAGCTGCCAAGTGGCGAATGATGAAGCCGAATGGGCCGCGACTGCCCTTCAACCCTCGACAATCCCAGCTTGTGCCAACGCAAATAAAACAAACAACAAACATTTAAATGAAACGCAAATGAACAACGTACAGATACCCTGTAGCAGCGTCGAGCTGCCGGCTGTGCGTCTTCTAGCCAGAGCGCAAGGCTCTACCACTTTTTAGATGAATGGGCGGGGATATACCAAAAGTAAAATGCGGTTCGTCTGTATATGCCCAAATGAAGCCTTCATGCAAAATTGGTGAATAAAGCTCTTATAATCTTAGAGTTATGAGGTAAAGACCATGACTCGCAATCGATATTTATCGATATTGTAAGAATGTGAAGCGACATTGTTGATTGGTTGATGTGTAAGAATATACATATGTATATGTCAAATTGAGTGTATCTAGCCTTTGTAGATTCTGATAGACTCCCTAATATATGCTATGATCTGAACAAGAATATATATGCTATATGTTACCGGAGCAGCATACCTCTGGCCGAACACATGTTTACAGGGCATAGAAGTATTTCAGTTTAATTTGACAAAAACTTCATTGGTGCGTGCCGTCGCATATTGAATTCCATGCTGGGCATTTTTTATTGTAATTCGATTATCTCTGAAAATGCATAAATCTCACAATTCGAAATTCCTCCGAAATCAATGAAAGTATTGTCAATCAGCAGCAAACGAAATCTGTTTACGGATAATAAAGAATTCGGAACGCAAGATATATCTTTGAGATTTAAATGCTTCGCATGTTTTCACAAGAATTCTGTGTACTGTCGGTTGCAACCTATTGTTTTTCATTCACTCGGCTTTCAACATATTTTCAGAATAATTCGAAGCGGAATTCGAACGCGGAAATCCGCTTCGTTGTCTCTATCTATGAATTGTCTCTTACACGTAAGGCAGACCGAGTTCTTTTGAATACGTCTACCCGCTGTGCAGCAAATTAAAAATAAAACAATTTTTCACGCCCTGCCATGCGATTCTCATGAATCCATATTTTTGCTTAAATTATAAGTATCATACTGATAGGATTGCAAGTCTTAGTGTTGTGGCCACCCTACTCTATTTACTTTCTTACTCCCTACATTTCCCTTTCTCTTTCTCTTCCTCTGCCTCTGTCTTTTACTTGATTTCTCTGCCTTACTCTTGCTCTAACTGAATCCTACTTTTACCTAAAAAAATTCATCTGTCATTTTTAAATATTTTTTTCTGGTCCTTCTCTCTCTCCCTCTCTCGCTCTTTCTCTCCTTTTCTTTGTCTCTCGCTCTTTCTCTCCCTCGATTTCTCTCTCTCTCTCAATATGTTTCTATATTTTTCTCCCACTCTTACTCAAATACACTTTCTATTAGAGAAAAAATACATGTACTTTCTAAATATATTTTCCATCTCCTTCTCTCGCTCTCTTTTTATCTCTCTGTCTCTCTCTCTTTTTTTTTCTACTTCTTCAGTTAAGTTAAGCTCATTTGGTCTTTCGCTTTCATGTCTTGTAACTCCCAACATAATTTAATTTCTCGCACCCTCTTTTTCTTTCTCTCTCTCTCTCCCTCTTTCTTTCGCTCTTTCTCGCTCTCTCTCTCTCTCTCTCTCTCTCTCTCTCTCTCTCTCTCTCTCTTTTTTCTGTTATCATATTTATTTTCCATTAATCATATTTTATTTTTCTATCATTCTCCTGCTCTTCCTCAAACCCGCTTTCAGCTCTTTCTTTCACTCTCTCTCTCTCTTTCTCTCCCTTCCTTTGCCTCTCGCTCCCTGTATTGCTTTTCAATTCCATCAGTTAACTTGCGCTCGAATAGTCGCACGCTTTCAGGCTTATCTCATGTAATACCCAGCTTAATTTAATCTTAAGAACTGCTGCCAGTTTCTTAATGAAAACTACTTAAGCCACTTCTTGCTTCCCGTCGATCCACTTCACCACCAACTTTCCACCATTCTAATTAGCTACTCAGATATCTCCAATTTGCATACGTATGTAGATCTATTGAAGCGTTGTCGCCTGGTCAGAGGCCAACGTTCAACGCTCAACCGCCGCCCACTTCAGCTCTTCAGTTCTCCAGCAGCTCATTTGTCTCTCTGCCTGCTGCTCCTGCTCCTGCTGAACGCCGTTATCGTGTGTTGCGCCGTGTGGCATCATCTTTGGACAGTGTTGAAAAGTGTGCTATGTCGCGCACACATGGCACATAATTGAGTGACAACGCGGTTGCAGCATTTGCCATGTCCACACTGAGAGTGGTTGACAAGGGGATTGTGGGCGTGGACGGGGGTAGCTCGAGAGGCCAACGTTGACGCACAGCAGCGCATTTGAATTTGTAATGAGATTACACCCATACACAGACACGGTCACATGTATATATATAGCCTCTGTCAGGTCGTGCCAAATGAAATGAAATGTGTCCCCGCATGTGAAAGGCAAGTGAGAGTTGGAATGCGGCACGTTGCAACAGTCCAAATGCAGCGCCCAGCAAATTTCCAACTGTTAATTGTGACCATAATTAAGGTGACCTCCAAGAGCCACACACCGAACCGAACCGAACCGAACCGAACCGAAACGAGCTGTGAACGCGATGTCAGGCTGGGCAGCTCCTTTTACATGCAGGAATTATGGCAGTTCACATGCCAGACATCAGACATCAGGCTTATGGCTTATTTAGTTACGTTGACAAAAGCCGCTCATTTGCTGATTGAACCACTGGCGAGCCAGCTGTGAACCGGTTCACAGCTTCTATAGAGAACAAGAATCGGTTCAGAGATGGAACATGCGAACATACATATATCCCCCGAGCAATATTAACTTGCACTGAACCACTTCAACAGACTACTGATCCGGTTTACAGATCAAAAACTTAATTGAACTTAAATTTCTAAATCGTTAGAATGGCAAAGACAGTTAGTTGTTTTAAATGAACGCAGTAATCGATTACTCCACTCGATTATTGAATGCGCTCGATACCTCTGTAGTTTTCTGTAGCTTTTAACAAATATTTGTAAGCTGTTATTTGAATTCGATAAATTGTATTCTGAACGAAAAAAAAAAATATATATATGTATATATATATAATACTATAATATAATACTAATTATATAAATATAAAAGAAGGAACAGTGCATATATATATATATATATATATATATATATATATATATATATATATATATATATATATATATATATATATATATATATATATATATGCACTGTTCCTTCTTATATATATATATATATATATGTGCACTGTTCCTTCTTATATATATATATATATATATATATATATATGTGCACTGTTCCTTCTTTTATATTTATATAATTAGTATTATATTATAGTATTATATATATATATATATAGACTTGCGGTGCAATCAACAATTGAATTAATGAGTAAATATTTAATTCTGGTCTTTGCTGCTTGCAGTGTTAGCTCAAAGATTCTGCACAAAGAAGCAACCTTTAATATTTACATATATATTTAATATTTTGCAAATATTTTGCCTTGGCACGCCACATGAAAATGCACATTCCATTTCTTGGAAGTGCCAAATTCTCAGGCTTTTCACTCATTTGTGTAAAAAATTCACACAAGAACAAAACACACAAAAACAAATCAAAGCTGATGTGAAAAATGTGGAGTAGAAACACCTTTTGAGATTTATCGCCAATCGTGAAGACAAACACCAAACGCAGGTTTGGTGGATACCCAACCCGAGTTTGTCATAAAGATGATTTAAGAAAATGGAAATTGCGGCACTGTGGAACCATTTTGAATGGCTGAACATGAACCAGTTCAATGAGCGTCAAAATTAAGGTTGATTCGAAACGCAAATGAAGGCCGATTAATTGAAGCTATTGATCAAAAATGTATCTCTGAACCAATTCGAAAATACCTTCAGAGCGGAAACTCATGTTTGTCACCAAATATTTCAATCGATTCAAATGCATTTTGACTCGTTTCAACTGAACCGAACTGATTCATGTTTCTAAACCAATTTGTACAACCAAAGAAATATCAGTTAGCCACTGATGCACCAAAAGCAACATTGTTATGAGCCGTTTTGCATACGAAAAGCTGCTTTTCCAACACAATAGATTGTTACTGGAGCTCTTATAGTTGAACCACTCTCCCTCCAGCCAGCTGCGAGGCGGCGCACTTGAAGCTAACTTTTGATAATGCTAGACAAGATGGTTTGCTTTGCCGTTTTATGCACTGGAACTTTTGGTACTCGCTGTTGCCATGCAAAGCTAACGAATCGCTTGAGTTGGCTTTGCCGAAACGGATGCGTGCGGTCCTTTGCCTGGGCGCCTCTGCCGAGTCTTTGCGTTCCTTTCATTTGCGTGTCGCCTTTGGGTCACTGTGTGAGCTGCCAGGGCAAAGAGAGCAGTCACATTCGCATGGCGCACACAAGCAAACAAACACACACACATGCAAACTCAGGTGTGTGTGCGCGAGTGTGTATCTGGCTGACTGACTGACTAAAAAGGTGGAATAAGGCGGAAGGGCTGGGCTGGAGGGGGGGCTGAGGCTACGATGGGGTGCGGATTTTAATCAACTTGGGCACAACCACAAACGTGCTCACAAACACACACACACACACAGACAAAAGGCGGCTCAAATCGTCAGCATATTACATATGCATGCTCATACGTGTGTGTGTGTGTGTGTGTGTGTGTGTGTGGTACCTACAGCTTTAAGGCTGCGGCTGTCCCACAGACGCGTCCAAAAGTTGCACGACATCAACAACCCTTTCAAATCTGTGCAAATATTTATTGTGCTTGCTGCTGGCACAGGCAACACTCGCCAAGCCTCAACTTGCTTCAAAAGAGAATTTATTTAAATTGCAAAGAAAAGAAAGCATTTATAAAGCCTTGCATGAGTACAACTAAAAACCTTATTTCACAGTTGTTAGAAGCTTGGAAGCAGGCGACAATTCACTTGGTGGAAATATTCCATCAAAAAGATAACAAATATGTCAATTAGAACGAGCTTAGAGTCATTTTCAATAGATCATAAATTTATTGGACGTGTGTTTGAATGATTTTAGTAAATATTAAATATTTCATTCCAACGTGGCGAAAATGTGTGGAAATGATAATTGTAAAGATTTCATGACATGCACATGGTCCAGGCAGAGCGCAAAATTAAATGCCTGCACTTGTCAATTATACTATAACAATAGTTAAGCCCTGGCGAATTGTGCAAACAATGTCGCACATTAATGAGTGTCCACTGTAGCGTAATCATGCAAACAGTCGTACAGCTTGCAACTTTTTGCTGCTTAACCCCTTCGCGTACTATAAAAGAATATTTGATTATGCGACCCAGTGACGTGCCCCTATCCCCCCCCCCCCCCCTCTGCACCAGACTGCATTTGCTCCATTAACACACACACACAGACAGACACACAGGCACACACACACGCAAGCTCACACTCGCACACAAATTGCATTAACACATTCGAAATGCTGATGATTATCCTTCTGAGCTGCTGCTGCAACCCGAGAGTTGCCTCGCATTGCAGTTTGACGAACTTTGTTGCACGATAAATAATGCAATTTGTAATTAAGTCAGTCAACCGAGTCAAGTGGGCGTCCAAAGGGGCGTGGCAGCTGTTTGTAATTAGAAACCATTTGACAAGCGATGAGCAGCAACAACAACAACAACAAAACAACAACATCAAGCGGGCGGATAAAAAACGAAAGCAAATAAAAAGCGAACGCAGGGAAAAATGAAAAGAAAAAATATGTGCGCAGCTTAATTGAAAAGCGAACTAAACACCTTTGTGTGTACGGGTGTGTGTGTACGAGTGCGAGTGTGTGCGAGTGTCGCAATGTTTGCGAGATTAAATATGCGGCAATGTTAATTAAAGCAAATTAGGTTAACCGCACAAGGGGCGGGCGACGAGCGGGCGGGGTTCTTAAGAGCCTAGCAACAATGCAAATTATGCGTATTTCGACTCTCACACACACCCACGCACACACACGCACACACACGCACACACACGCACACACCAACCATTTTAAGCTTTCAATTAGCTTTTAGCCAGAGAGATAGTGTGTCAATAATTGGAAGTATTTAATTACAGTTTAATGAAAAGCACAAAAGTCAAATGGCAATATGCAGAGCAAGAATATGCTTTAACAATGGGCTTCACCTTGCAAATTCGGCGGCATGCTATTAACAAGGGAACAGCTTTTATTGCTTATAAGAAGCCAGTTAAAGGACTGAGAGTTTGCAAAAACAAAGGAGATAAAAGTGAGGCACTCTTATTAATAGAATTAGCAGTGCCTTTAATCTTAAGCTTGTCCTCTTTTACCCATTTAACAACATGCAGAAATGTGCGTAAAGTTGTAGAACAATTAAATCCAAAGTTTTGGTCGAGATATCTTTAAAACATTGTTCAAGCAAAATCTTATTTTCCAACTGATTATTTCTATTGCCACTTTCTTATAATAATACTATTTGATTACATTCGATCGCTTCGCACATATCAGCTGGTTAAACAGCGAGACGAGCCCCAGACAGACAGTTGAGCCTGGCTATAACGACTCGGCTGCTGCTACTGATCAAGCATAAGCATGCTATGCGGCTTCGAAGCCGTCTTAGGCCAAACGTTTCGCATTTCAAAACAGCATTTTAAAAGATTCTACAGGGGTAAAACATGAATGGCATCGCCTTTGTACTAGCCCAAGCGATAATGTGGCGATAATACATTCCGACAGAACGCAATATTTATGTCGTGTTTAATATAATTTAAATATATAATACCTGCATATCTCTGTTCCACAAAGCAAGGCGAAAATGCGGCTATGAGCATTGAAAACTGTCGTAAATCTTTCTTCCAGGCGGTAAAGCTGTAAACGAAAAGCTGCTCCACAATCCAAAATGTGTCTCTTCCATTGGTGGACATAAAGGCGGTATTATCCAGCGCAATCTTGTCTTCTGCAAATAAAATAAGTTCAAACAAACTAAATAAATCTAAGGAAAATATTATAGCATACTTTTTTGGGCGGCTGTCGTCGACCACAAAAGGACGGCAGCACGAGAGCGGGCGAGCGTGTGTGTGTGTGTGTGTGTGTGTGTGTCATTTGTTGCAGCTTATGGCTTAATGCAACTGCTAGTCAGCCGCAGACCAGCCCCGCTAACCCCTCTCCGCACACCAAGTAAGTCGAGTAACTTGACTATTACGCAATTGTAAACGCATTTGCGAGAATTAATTTTTCGCATTGTGTGCCTCGCCTGTGCCTGGCCATGCCACGCCCCCAAAAAACCATATATACTCTCTTTCGCTCTCTCTCTCTCTCTCTCTCTCTCTCTCTCTCACTCGCTTTGTCACACTTTGGCGCTAGCAGCTGTTCATTCATGGAAAACAATGAATGTAAAAAGCGAAAGGCAAAAGAAACAAAAGTAGAAGTCATTTAAAAAACAGTGTGGTATGTTTTGTACATATATATATATATATATATATATAGTTGTTTGTGTGTGTGTGTGTGCTGGACACTGCACTTTGTTTGCACAGTTCTATAGAAAGCAGCGGTCGCAGCTGCCTTCGTAATACGCACAAAAAGAAACTGCACGAAATTAAAGCGAACAAAAAAACAAACTCTGCCAAAGGAATTACGACTGAGAGATATAAGAATAGCTCTGGGTTAAATTAAAAAAAAAAAAAACAATCAACAATGAATGGCACGCCGAAGATTAAATACCCTAAATACCTGCAGAGCATTATGCAGCTCGCAATTGCAGAGCTTGGCGTGGATATATTTAAGGACAAACAATTTCTTCATACAAAAACTAATTTTTCAAACGATTTTGACTTTGGAGCTTAGCATAATAGTTATCCGATTTGGATATGATTTTGCTTACATATACAAAGAATTGTAAAACTTGTGAGTGTCCCATTTGAATACCCTCCGTCTGGCCGATTCCAGGAACATATAGCCATAGCTTTAAGGCTGAGCGACATGGCTATTATAAAGACAAAAGAAACAAGTAAGAGGTTCTAGTCGGGAGCTCCCGACTAGGTGATACCCTAAGCCCTCCTCTTCCAACAGGCCATAGGTATAAAATGAAAGATACTTGATATATACATATACATATATACTATTCTAAAAGCTACATGTCAAGTTTGGTGACTCTAGCTCATATTATTTGCAGACATTTGCACAAATACATAATACCCTTTTTACCCATTTACCCATCAATGGGTTCAGGGTATAAAAATGTATTTGGTGCACCGCTTCATGGCGCGAACCAGTTCCCTGCAATGGTTCGTGAACTTGTTTTTCTTGGTTTGTTAAATTTTTCAAAATTTGAATAAAATCAAATTAAAAGTTCAATCGTCCGTTCTGCTGAAAGCATTGCTACGCATTTTAATCCGCAATTGGCATTCGCAAAATATGATTAAATAAATGAAAAGGGGTCGAAGATATGAATGCCCCGAGCCGGGGTCTGTCCGGAAAGTTTCTGCAGTTGAACCAGCAGCTATTTAAAGCAGAAATTGTTAAGCTTGGGTGGCGATTCGACTGTGTTTGTTGGGCTGCTGCGGCTTAAGGTACTTAAGGTGAGAGTCAGAGTAAAAATACATTGGAATTCCGAACTCAGGAAGCTGAGTTCTTTTCACGCTCTTATTTGTTCTGCATCTAAAATACATGGAACTCAAAAATATCTTGTAGTTTCGCAGCTCTATTTGTCTATTTACTTGCCCAATTCCTGGAAACTTGCCTTGGTAATTCCATCCAGTCCATATCCAGATTTTTCTCTCTTTCCTCTTTCTCTCTATGCCATTTCCCCTTGCCAGCATTCATTTCCCTACGCTTTTCTTTCATTTGTACGCCTTTCAATCTGTCTTCAGCTCTTTTCCGTTCTCTTTGTTCTTTCCTTATCGCTTCAATCCTCTGCATCTGTGTGCTGCTGCAGACAAAAGGGTCCATTTGGCAAATCCACTGCTGCGGCAGAAGCCAACTACTTAATGCGTGGTATCTACGAGTCGTTCAATTGTTTTCGTGCTGTTCTCTGTTTTTGTTTTTACCGCATTTAAAGGCAGCACAGCCAAACAAAGCGTCTGATATTGCAGACCAGGCCAGCTGCCGACCGCAATCGTTCAGCATGCGACACGCCCCCCTACCCCTCTCCGCCCGCCCCCCTGGCACCTGTTCCGGCAGCCCGGCTGGACTATTGCGGTTACCAGTGGAGGCTACGGATTCGTTAACGTATTTCGATTCTGAATGCAGCGCGGGCACAAAAAGCATTTTCATTGCATTTGGCGTAAACCAAAGAAATGAGTTGGTGGGCAGGCAGGAAGGGAGAGGAAGGTGTTGGTTAGGGAGAGCCGGGTATTGTAGCGAAATAAGCGTGAACGCGCGACAGCATAAATTCTTGCACAGGTGCCAGCTGCCCGCAGGATATTGCCAGGATGAGCGGGCACTGGGCAGCTGCTTTGATGGCTGCCGGGCAGCCCAGTTGCCAATTTTTGGGCTTGTGAGCGACACATTTCAAGCCAAATATTTAAGCAGTGTGAAATAGTGAGAGAGGGAGAGAGAGCGAGGCAGACAGTGTCATATGTAGCTGCATGCACACACGCATCACGGATACGGAAACGGAAACGTCACTTTGTGGTCAATAGCAGCAGCTGCACACACACACACACACAATCGAGCGCACATGCACGCACACTAACATTTAGAGCATGCTTTACGGTGGCACGTTTCATTCAATTTATTTGCGATTTCCCGTTTCAATTCGTTTCGGCCGCCAATTACACAACATGGCAACCCTGGCGCATAGCTTGTCAAATTTTTGGGCAGCTCGGCAGGCAAATGTGGCAGCAGCCCGTATCCGGAAATTTCTATTTAAAGCCTTTAACACGAAAGTACCCAGAATCCGCTCCAAATAAAATAAAAAAAAAAAAAAATAAAATCAGCAAAATAAGCAAACGGAACATGGTGTCCGGCGGAGACGGTGGTCGCTGCACGGGATGCTTGGGTTTAGGGGTGCGGCAATGGGACACAGACACAGCCTGCGGCATATTGGCAGCAGCAGCAGCAGAAGGATCATTAGCATATTGACATGTGGCCAAATTTGGTCACGTTCCATTTGATTTTCGATTCATTTTCGATTCATTTTGCGAAAAGGAGCTGCGAATCAATTTTCATTCATTGTCTTCCGGCAACTGCTGTCTGTGTGCGTGTAACAGAGAGAATAGTGTGTGTGCCAGCTGTAGAGTATACAAACAAGTTGATAAGTCAACTCTCATTCACACACACACACACACACAGGCACACTCGCACACAGCATAAGGCGAAGCAGAATTGAAAGCGCAGCCGACAAAACTTTAAGTTCAAAAGAATAGAAAAACTGCTTACAAAACTAATTGTCTGCAAAGTAGTAAGTGGCACACACACACACACACACACACACACACACACTTTCTAGCACACAGTAAATGCCAGCAGGATGCGGATGCGAGTGCGGACGCCGCGTTCCGTCTCCACATATGCCACACATGACGAATCCTAACACACTGCGCAAAAGTGTGCTGCACTTTATGGAAAATGCAAAAGCCTTCAACAAATACCCTAATATTTAGCAGCAAAGCAGCGAGGGGCAGTTTCTGCCTTTGAGGTAGAATTATTGTGTGCACAATCATTTTTAAGAATTTTGCTCAGTGTATCTGTCAACACCAACAGAATGAATGAGAGAGAAGGAAAGGGAGAACGGTCAGGAGGCCGAATAGGCATTTGATCTACTCTCGCCTAGTCTCAAGGCGTGGCTCAGTGTCAGCGCAAAACGCTAACAAGACCGCATGTATTAGTAAAACACTGCCCGACTGACTGATATCCTGTAGGGAAAGCCAAAATACAAGCGTAAATGTATGCGCAAAAATTCGTATATAAAGAAATTGTATGCAAGACTGGCGTCAGTTGAGAAAACTTGACTAGCACATACCCCGGAGACAGCTCGACAGCCAAGAACAAAATATCTGTAAGGCAATTGTGATAAAGCTAGACGTGCGTAAGATACCGTAGATTATAGCTGGCAGATACCCTGTAAATAGACCAGATAACCTGCAGCCAGATGAAAAGAAAGAGCTAACAAGAAATTTATAGAATTCTAATGTGAGTACCAAAAAACAAAGGTTAACGCTTAGTTTTGCAACATTTCCTGGAACTACAGGGTATATAAATTGTTTGCGCTTGTTTGTTTTTGCCAGCTCTTGAGCTCTTCAGCAGCAGCGGCAGCGGCAGCATCAGCCACTGTTGCAGCCAACTCAAACAAGCCGAGCACTCAGCGGATTTAACAGCGGCTTCAGCCTCAGCCGTATGTCTCTCTCTCTCTCTCTCTCTCTCTCTCTCTCTCTCTCTCTCTCTCTGTGTGTCACTCTATGTGTCTCTCTCCCTCTGTGTATGTGTGTGTGTGTGTCATGCTGTTTGGCTGAGCCTTGCAATCGCCAACTAAAGTATACACAGAGCATTGCCTTTGACAGGCTTTGCAACTGCCAGCTTGGCTCCTCTGGAAACCAATCCCTACACCCCCCCCCCCCCAATCACCACCTCTAGCGTCTTGGGAGCATTCGCAATCGTCTTCTTTGTCAGCCGATAAAAGTTGAAGTTGTGTGTTTCAACGTCTTCAATAACTTTTGTGGCGCCCGGCACCTTCGGCCACCTTCCCCCCTTGCAAGCCCCGCATTCCACGCCAACTGTCTTCTGGCCAGGGGCAGTTGCTCCATTTTTTTTTCCTTTTAGTTCTTTTATTATATTTGCACTTTTTATTGTCTTCAGCAGCAACTTTGAAAAGGCCCCCAACTTGGCACGAAATAATATTTGCATAATGCCAAACAGACAAACTGCAGTTCAAAACAAGTAAGAGTTATCTAGCGGTAAGTGTCCGACTTGCAGATACCCTATAGCCAGCGTGCTTCTTGTGAACAGTGGCTGTGCTTAATTATTTATTTAAGTTGATATAGAATATTTTTAGTATAAAAAGTTGGCAGCCTAACCGGCTTGAGCTCGGAATGCCAATAATTTATTCACCTTGAAACGAACCTTGAAATGGTTAAAAAAAAAGCCAAACCTTAACCCAAATCGAAGATATATTAAAAAATCTCTTTACTTGACAATATTTTTGCTGGCACGAGTTAAGTAAATATGTTGAAATACATTTAAAAGGCAAGGAAGAGTCAAAGCTAGAAATTAAGCCTGGCTGCACGAATGTGCAATGAACCTTCGGCGAGGCATTTGTTCGAACCGCAGAAAAATTTGTTGGGTTTGCAAAAGAATAACTTTCTATGCTAACCACAACTGTATTAACCAATTTTACAGGGCATAAACAGCGTGAAATAATGAGGAGGGGGGGGAGAGGCAACCCATTGAGTTGGTTGAAAGAAGCCATCGCCTGCCCAGCGAATGGCCAAAGATGACAAATGATATTAAAGAGGCTTAGCCAGCGCGCAGCGCATTGGCATTTGACTCACAAACGAACCGAGAAACGGAGAAACAGAGAGAGGGAGAGAGATAGAGAGAGATATTGAGAAAAGGAGAGATGGAGCATGGTCTAGAAATTATGCGGGCTTGGCTCGTCGTTTGGCCAAAAGCAACGCAGACAGCAATTATTTTGTGCAGCTGCAGCAAAACGCTCTTTGATCCTCTTTGGTCATATATTTGCTAACGACAATGACGATGTCTGCCATACATTCAGGTGTGTCTGTGTGTGTGTCTGTGTGTGTGTTTGTGTCGTTGTTTGTTTTATGAGCGCGCGCTCCGTCACTTGGCCCAAGTGCAACTCTGCAGCCAACTTTTGCCGTCGCGCAGTCAACGCTTGAAACTTCTCAATGGCACTCGGCACAGGTCGAGCTACCATTTCCCATTGCCCCCCCCCCCTCCCCCCCTACTCAACTCCTACAATTTCTAGGCGCCCATTTGACAGTCTGGCTTGCGACTGAAGTCATTCCTAATCCGGAATGCTGCATATATTTTTAGCTGCTCAGCACGTCGATGGCTGCCAAATTAGTGCAAATGGAGGCAAAAGACTTCATCGATTTGGGCTTAAGCGAGGCCAGCGGCAAAGGCAAAGGCAAACGTTGCTGCCAACTCACTTTAAGCAAACAGAGAACTCTGACTGCATCAACCAGACACACACACACATATATATATATATATTTGTGTGCATGTGGCCGACAGCAGTTGATGCTTTGCCAGCAACTTTATCATAAACTCGTCTCGGCAACGGGCTGCAAAATTATATTTAATGCTTGAATTCTAGTGAAATTTATTTAACTACTTATTGAACTACGCTTTGGCTATGCGTAAAATTATTTTCATTAATTATGACTCAAATCTTAAATTTCACGTTGAAATTTCACAAAAGTATTTCACAGATACTTTCGTATCTTCTCGTATATTACGTTTTGCATTTAGGTTTTTGTTTGCCAAGAAAACAATATAAGAAATATAAGATATCACTTGTGTACCTCAAAGATGTTATTTTAGGTTTGTTTTTGTATCTCGAAGATACTTTGGTGGCTCAAAGATTCTATGTGGATTTTCATTTTGTATCTCTAAGATATACCTCGAAGATGCGATTTGTATATTTTAAGTAATGCAACTAATATTCAATTTCAAAGATACTTTTACATTTGTGTATCTCACGATTATGTGCCTACAGGTTGCTTTTTGAATATAAAAACAAATATTTAATTTCACAGATACTTTTGTGCCTCAAGCTTTTGCATCACACAGATACTTTTGTGCCTAGAAGATGCTATTTGAATTCTATAAATAGCATATCTAAAATTCAATCATTTAACATTAAATATCTCACGGATACTTCGTTACCTTAAACTTTTGTAACTCACAGATACTTATGTACCTCGAATTTTTGTACGTTACAGATGTTATTGACGTGGAACTTTTGTATCTCACAGATACTTTTTTAGCACATGGATCCGCTAGTAGCTCTCTCATATATATTTAAGATACTTTTTTATTTCACAGCCATTTGCATGTCTCGGAAATGCCCTCCAGCTATTTTTGCTTTTCTTTTTTACAGATGATATTGTTTTCTTCAAATGTTTTCCTTAAATACTTTCGTACGAAATAGACATATACTACTGTTTGTCGTAGATGCTGCACTAAGATACTTTTCTACCTCATAGATACTTTTTGCCACAGATACAAGGAATTGTACACGCACCCAACAACTCTGGCAGCTTACAGATACTTTTGCATCCTACAAGTGCATTCGATACTCAAACATGCTTTTGGGTCTTCAAGACGCTTTAGCAGCTCTTGACCACTTTTGCATTTTGCAGGAATTCTTGCGTCTAACAGAATTTTTACTGTTTAATATATATATTTTTCCATCTCGGTGACACTTTTGCAGCTCTTAGATACTTTTGTACCGCCAAGTTAGGTAAGTATCTCACAGATACAAAAAAAATCTTGCTTCTGAAGAGCATTTATTTAAGTGGAGTCCCTTTTGAAGGATAGTTTCTTTCAGGTACCTAAATGTCTCGCGGAAAGTATCTTAGATAAATTGTTGATAATGGCACATTTTCATCTAAAGATACATTAGATCTTGTGGACTTACTGCAAAATTCTTGCACACTCTAAAGCACACATACAATCTTAGAAATGAAAGTACAATCTTGTAACCTATTAATAAAATACTTAACATAGTTACTGAAATACATATGTATATTACATAATATTTTGTATTTGCTGAAAGCTTTTGTATCTTCTTTGTGTATCTTTGCATTGCACTTAACTGTTTGTATCTTTTAAGTGCTCTTCAGATACTTTTGTAGCTTACTAAAGAAAACTTCCCTTTGAAAAAGTTGTAGCCGAAAAGTGGTGCTTATTTGTTAGATATATGACTGTATTATAAATATTGCACGTTTTTTTGTACCTTTTTATACCAAAGCAGCATTGCTCAAAGGCAAGTCTTAAAGGTACACTTGTATCTTATAGATGCTTGGCTAAAGTTTTAGCTCCTGCTCATCTAGTTAGCAGCTTAAAACAATGTTGTTCAAGGGAAATTGCAAAGCAAACAAACGAAAGAGCACAGAGAGAAAGGGGAGGGAGAGGGAGCGAGAAATAGAGACAGGGAGAGATAGAGCTCAAAACCATATTTCTACATCATCGGAAAAACGGTTTCTAATCCAACTTGACGTGAGTTGCAGCAAACGAATGCATCGAGTGCAAAAATTGTTGCCGTGTGCCAGCCAAACAGTTTCAGTTACAATTGCAAATGTTGTTGTTGCTGCTGGTAACAAATGTCACTAGCCATTTTTGGACATGCGTTATCAATTGTCAGCAACTGTTGCTGCTGTTGCTTCTGCTGCTTCTGCTGTTGTTGCTGTTGTTGCCATTATTGTCAACGCCAGACGTGTGAATGCCAGAAGAGATGCCGCTTGCAGTTTTTGGAGTTGGCAGCTTGGGCACGTTTGGCTCTACTACTTGTCACCCGATGTTGTTGCCGTTGTTGTTGTAGTTGCCGTTGAGTGCAATTTTCCAATTTCTAGTTAACCTTAAAAGCGAAACGCAGGCATATAACGAGCCAGAGCAGCAACAAGGACCCCATCCAATCGGCAAGCAATATTGTAAACAGAAAAAAAATAAAGCGGAGAAAATACAAAAAACACACGCCAAATTGACATATTTTCCAATTTGGTGGCAGCACGAAACCATCTTTGTGGGAGTGTTGCAGACGAAAAAAAAATAAAACCTGGCAATGGGGCAACACTGGCAGCACCTTTCGCCCGGTGTGCGTGTGTGCATTTGTGTGTGTATGTGTGTGTAGTCTGTTTGTTGCCTGCCCGCGTCTAACAGAAATGCCAAAACAAGCACCGCGGCTGAAAACAACAAAAAAAAAGTTGCCATGTCTCATGCGCCACTCTGCATACCCTGTATATTTTAGCAAGCAAAATGCATAAAGGGTATAATCGAGTTGTACAAGCAGCTGGTTCGTTGCCAGTTTACCTACAAATTGCATAGCCAAGCTGATCTTTCCGCCGTTCTCTTTGAAGTTCATTCTCCAGATTCCCTTGCTTCAATTTTTTTCTTCCCTTATAATTCTCAATTGGTTAGAGCTTTGGACTATGGTTAGCCAAGGTCTGCTGATAATAGAGATAGAAGTTTCTTGCAACTGCTAACTTCATTTTTCAATCTTAAGACCAACATTGACCTCGAGCTGGCCAGCTTAAAATTTTTATATTCCTACATTGACCTAGAGCCGGCAAGAATAAAAGTTAGAAGGAAAAAAAGTTTTCGTTATTCTATTAATTTTAACAAAATAATCATAAACTGATTGGACAAATGTTGTCCTTTTTTTAAGTTTTCAGAAATAATAAAAAGCTAGACCATTAACACCTTGAAGTTCTTCAAATAGTTTTTGTACATATCAAAAGCAAGGATCTCAGAACCTATAAGAGCTAGGGACTGTTGGTCCTCCTAGTCCCCGCGCAAATCGAGTTTGTTTCCGATATTCGATAACTTGCTCGTTTCAAAGTAATCGATAAAAATCGATATCGAAATCCTGTTTCTTGAGCAATTTCGGCAAATAATATGAGCTAGAGTCATCAAACTTGACGTATAGCTTCTAGAATAGTATATATATGTATCAAGTATTTTTCATTTTATACCTATCGCCTGTTGGAAGAAGGGGGAGAAGTCGGGAGCTCCCGACCAGAACCTCTTACTTGTTAAGACTCAAACTGTTTCATGAGCTATTATGTATTAAAATGTTGGCAACTATTTTCGGCCAAATTGTTTTTGTAGCAGGATAAACACACATAGCAACATAGATATACATTCATACATATGTATGTACATCATACTCAGTCCCATATAACATTGTCATTCACACACTTTAACATAAGCATTAACATGATCACGCTATATATCATTATTGTGACGAGAGAGTTCTCGAACAATAAAGATGTAAAAAGAACTACGCTGTGTCTGATTTGCTATTCGGTAGAATAATAGTAAAGCCATCTACATATTTTCCTCTAAAAATACATTCCCCGTCACAATATAAATTAATACATTTTCAAAGATAACACAGTTTTGAAGTGGAAAATCAATAACTTACATATATACTTATGTTTATTGATATATTGTTTTGAATATTTCCTCTTCATAGCACTTTAATTAGCTTCATCCAAAAATATAAACAAATTAAGTTTCAGTCTTCAATTTGGCTGTGCTTTACTCAGCTTATCCTGCTTTAAGGTTGGTAATGGTATGTGCCCGTCGAGACCTGTAGCCCACAAAACATTGTGGCCGCTATGTTGTTTTACTTGTCCTTTTTGTATTCTGTTGTTGTTGTTGTTGCTGTTGTTGTTGTTGTTGTCGTTACCAGGCCAAGGCAGAAGCTGCAACAGTTACCAGACGCGGTCGCCAGTGCCAGTCCCAGTCGCAGTTCCAGTTTTAGTTTCGGTTTTAGTCGCAGTTGCAGTTGCAGTGCCACGGTCCCATTCCGTAACCCATTCATCATCATTTAGGGACCAACAAAGAGCGCGATCCGCCAAAACAAAAAAAAAAAAAAAGAAGAGGAAAAACAAGAAACCGAAAAAAAAGCGCAATGACAGCTGCTCGAAATGGAAATGGGCTGCATCCTGGCCAGACTGGGCCATCTGATGGCCGGCCGCAGGCACTGGAGCTGACAGGGGCGTGGCAAGTGCGCGAGGCGCATTCATTTTATTAACGTGCCCCATGCCCTATGTGGCAAATCCTGCCCCCTGCCCCCCAGCCCCTGCCCTATTCCCTATGCCCTCCCTAGCCCAACGACTTCAATTTCATGCAGCTTTCTGCAACTAGTTTTTTATTTCTGCCAACTGAATCTCATTTCGTTTCCACTGCTGCACTTTATATTCATTTGTAGGCCTAAATCTTGTTCATGTGAGTGTGCATGTGTGTGTGTGTGTGTGCGTGTATGTGTGTGCGTGTGCACATTAATGCCTTTCACTCTCGACAACAGCAGCCGTTGCTGGCGTTGCAATTCATTTTGACAGCAGCGAATGAAGTGCAATTACAACATTTGACACATGTCCCAACTTTAAATCTCTTCTATTTCTCTCTCTCTCTCTCTCTCTCTCTCTCTCTCTGTCTCTCTTGCTTGCTCATTTGCTGTCTCGTTTGGCTAGAGATGAACACGTCACTTAAAAGGTTTTAAATTGCGATTTTATCATGGGCTTAAGTTGTTTATTTTGCTATCAAATAGTTATTCATTATATAAATTAATCAGGATTTTCTTAATCTTTGCAAATTTTCGTGCTCTTTTGTGTTTTTCGTGTAACGAATTTTGTTTGTTGTGGACCTGTTTTAGAGAGCTACTGATTTACACAGTTCGTGAGTAATTCGTGTCACGCGTAGATATTATTATGAGCTCTAGCAAATCGTATGACATAAATCACGCTCAATCGTGTCACGAGTAGCCCATCTCTAAGATCGTTCACACTTGATGCTCGTGCTTACACAAATGACACTTAACCGTGTCACGAGCAGACCATCCCTAAGATTCCTTCCACTTGGAGCTAGTGTATGGATCACAGGACTCGTGTCATGAGTAGCCCATCTCTAAAATACTTTACACGAGTAGCTCATCACTAAGATTCCTCGCACTTGCTGCTCGCTTATTCATAAGTTACACTCAGTCACAAGTCGCCCATTTCTTTTGTACATGTATTATTTGCGCTCACTCGTATCACTAAGATCCCTCACACTTCGTGTCATGATCGGACATTTTAAGGGAATACACTGAATACACAAAACTATAAGCTCGTGACTCACGAGCCCATCTCTAAGCTTAGGAGTGCACCAAAAAAAAAAGTTGCAGTTTCCCAGTTTCAAATGCTGCTGCTCCCCAGCGAGCGTTCCGTTCGCATAAATACTAAAGTTAAGGCGCCACAAGTCAAAGTGACAGTGAGACCCAGTGCCTGCCCAGAACCACTGCCGAAACCTATACCCCCCCCCCCGCTCTTCCATCGTCCCCTTCTGGGCACGACCACAACCGCAGCCGCATAGTCATAGACGCCTGGGCGCTGCGCTGATGAAGTAAATTCATGAGTCGGATGAACGCCATGTGGAGCCCAAAATTAAGTGTGTCACCATTCAAAGCGAGCGGATGTCATGACAATGCCCAGAAAAGGCAAGGCCAGAGCGAGAGACACAGAGAGAATGCAAGAGAGAGAGATAGAGGGGGGGGGAGCGAGACGGAGTGAGCAGAGCTGAAGTTAACTACACAGCAATTTATTAACATGCTCGAAATGGAAACCAGGACAGGACAGCAAGCAGTCCGCATAGCTCGGCAAGTGGCAAGTGGCAAGTGGCATGTGGCGTGTGGCAGCCACCAGCAGCTGCAACTGCCAAACTCAAACTGAACTGAACTGAAACTGAAACTGACCATGCAACAGCAGCAGCCGCAACGGCGGCGGCGGCGGCGGCATCATCAAAATTCATATGCAACAATCATTTCACACACTGACTTCTCCTCCACCCAACCTGAGAGCCAAGCCCTGGCAGCCAAACATTTTTGTGTTGGTTTTTCAAGGCCGCGGGCATTACGGTAATTGCTGGGATTTGAACTGGCACATCAAAAAAATAAATAAATAATCAAAAAAAAAAAAAACAGCACCGAAAAAATGACAGCAGAAAATACGCCCGCTGGGCTTTTGTGGCTCAATGGCAAATATTTGTTTAATCAATTCTATATATGCATATATGTGCGCAGACACACACACACACACACACACACACACACACACACACACACACACACACACACACACAGACACACACAGACACTCACTCAAACATACAGAACGTCTGGTTGAATGCCTGCGGCCAATTTGCATTTGGATTCGGTGTGCGCCACGGTTTCGGGGGCTTGGGCTTTGCCCATTGAAGTAAAGCGACTGCAGGGCCAAGGCAAGAGGGGCCGGGGCAAGGGGGCCGGCTGCAGCGGCTGCTGCGAATGGGCTGCCGGGTTGCACCGCTCCATTTGTGCACGGATGGCATTCTGCGGTGCAATGCGAAATGGCAGCAAATTGGATTTGGTATTGCCCAAAAAAAAAAATAAAATAAAATGAAAAAAATGAAAATAAAAATAATAAAATAAAATACGAAGAGAGAAAATGTATAACCAAGAAAGCTGCCTGCTTGCTGCACATGTGTGTGTGTGTGTGTGTGTGTATTTTCTTGCTGTACACATGTTTTCCACACACACACACAAATACATATATACGTATTCAATTTGCATATCGAACGAAAAAAGAAACACAAATAATTTCCGCACTAATTTAAAAGCCTTCAAAGTGATTGCAACCGGGTGATGCAAGAAGTTACACAAAATATTCAATCACAGAAGCAAGTTAAGCGTAATATTTGCTTATAATTCGCAAATGGTTTAACCTGTGACTGCTCTGATTACGGTAAAGCCCCAGCTTAGGAATGCATGCTCAAAAAAAAGCTTATAAAAGCTGTGCTTGCAGACAGCCTTTAGATACTTTGTATCCTTCTGTTGCAATTCCCAAGCGGTTTATTTTAAAGCTCAGCGAACAATTGAAGCTTTTGGCTGTCAGTTGAGATTAATATTCATCTGAATTTCAGCTAGGGTATATTACCCTGTCATCTAAACACTTATTGGCAAGTCAATCTCGCATAAGGCGTCCTTCAAGTTAAAACATTTCTTAAGCTTTTTTAGCTTAAGGAGTTCACAAGTTCAGAGATTAGGTTACTTTGTCGTCGAGTAAATTAAACAAGTAAGATTAGAAAAAGTTCTCTGATAGATAAACATATACATAAATATGGTTCTAAACTGGACAAGTTGATTAAACCTCGCCGATCTGAAAACATTTCTCGCATATAGATAAATATATTAAATATGGTTAAAGGTTGTTTAAGTTGATTAAAGCTCTCCGATCTCAAAGAGCTTTAATATGTTTTGTTCTTGATTAGCTTTATTTTAATTTAAACTTATTTTTAAGGTTTCACATAATCGCTTATAATTCTCAACCAGTTAAAGCTAGGCGAAACTAAATCTCTTAAATCGGCAAGCGCTTGATGCACTAAACATTTTCCTAATCCAGAGAAATGTTATTATTATTGTCGAAATTCGTCTTGTTATTAATTTGATATAGCCTTGGCTGCAATGGCTTTCGGCTATGGCATTTGCTGCTGCCCGACTGAGCGGGTGCGGGTCACTAAGACAACTCAAATTGTTATTTTGCTTGGCTTCGGCAGCTCAGATTCCGATTAATTTCTCAGGAATGTGCTGATATACTATGTGGCTAACCAACTGGCAATCTGGCAACATTTTGGCTGCTGCTCAGCTTTTGGTTTAATAGAGCCGCCAACCAAACGTCCCCCAGCCCGCGGCACCCACGCACACACACATATCCGTTTCACCCAGCTGGCCGTATATATGTGCCTTGTTTTGGTCGCTGGCACAGCCTAGTCGAGCAGGACTAACGATGCACATATCAAGCATATTACCATAATATGCAAGGCCAACCCATTCGCAAATCTCAACTTTCATCTCTCAACTCTCATTTCATATTTGTTCCCTCACGCACAAACAATTCCCAGCATATGCGCTTGCTTTATGGCAATCAGCGCATAGACACACACACACACTCGCACACACTCGCACACTCGCACACTGCTCTTCATATTCCACAGCTGCACACGGGCTGCTCTGCATAAGTTAAATTATGCGACAACAACAACTGACAACAAATCGCAATTTCAGCGCTCGATAAGCAACAGTGCAACAACGCAACGAGTCGTAGGTGTCAATGCCATCATGCCCCAAAACCCCAACGACCAAAACGTCCAACCCCCAATCACCAATCCGCCCATTTGCCTAGCCCCTGCACAATCACGCCCCCCGCCTGCAGCCTGCAGCAGAGCACGCAACGTGCAGCACGCAAACTGCATGCGGATGCAGATGAGCTGCTCGCGGGGCTAGGTGCTCCAAGGGGGTGTGCCTGTGGGTGCGGGTGTGGGTGTGGGCCGGGCCTGATGTGGATATAGATGTGGCCGTGCGCCGGCTATGTAGGCCATGCCCAAACAATAGAGTGCTGCGCGCCGTCGTTACCCCGCTGGCTGTTGAATAAATGTCAGCTTCCGCGAATTTCGCAATTTGAAAGCCACACAAATCACAAGTACAACAACAACAACAACAACAACAACAACAATTGGGCGCAGAGCGCTCAAAAATAGAGATACAAAACAAAACTGAAAGTCAACAAAAACAAGAGGTGCCCAGTTTGCAAGTTTGCATACAAATGTTTCCATTTTTTCCCCCATTTTTTTTCTATTGTTCTTTTTTATCAAACCCTGCGCCAATCTAATTCCTCGCCATTTTTTATTGCTGAGCTGGACACGCGCGCCCCTTCGCCCAAGCCGACTGCCAATCTAGAGGCCATGCCCCATCCATGGCTGGCTGTTTAACAGCCATGAAATCTGCCGCCGACTTCAGCTGACGTGCCGCCTATTTGTCCGTCTGTCCGTCTGTCCGTTCAGCTGTCAGCTGTCTTCAAGTCTACGCGTGCTCGCCCGGGCACGCTGCGGCCTCCACTCATGGCTCGCACCAGCTTAACCCCATTATGACGCGCATCGTGCAATTAGTCGATGACATTTTTCTTTGTTCTCTGCCCCCGCAACATGGCGCGAATGAGTGATGCCACAAGCAGCACGCACGAACATGTGGCAGCAGAGTGTGTCGGTGTGTTCTTTCGTTTGTGTGTGTGTGTGTGTGTGTGTGTGTGTGTGTGGTTGCGAAACGAAAAGCATCACCGCTTATCTAGTCATCGATCTGTGTAATTAAAAGTCAAGTTACAAAATTTAAGTTCATGTCAATTTGGTTAACATGCACTTTAGCCGGCAGTCAAATGCTTACACTCTCGTCTAAACATACCATATTTACCAGCCAGATCATCAAATTGCTTTATATTTGAAGATCGAATTTTATATTTGAATCAGTTCCCTGTTAGTTAATCTATTCACATTTTATATCCAGTTTAACTACCTGTCAAATATGTATCAGATAGATGAGGACAAACGTGACGACAAGAGCCTGCATGGCTAAGATGTTTTTGCGCGTTGAACTAAGAAGCGGTAACTCGCCGGTTCACGCTCAGCAAGAATCTTCAATTTGTACATTCATTTATTAAATTGGCAAATAAGGAATAACAACGTCAGTTGCATTCTCTAAAACATTCCTCCTGGCCGGGCGATGCCGGGTCATTTTGTTAAGCATATAATAAAATACCGCAACAAAGCATAGTTCTCTTTGTACATTTAATACAAATTTCTGTAAAGTACAAAAGCAAACTTTTCACATATTTCAATAAAGTTGATTTTCCAGCTTCTCAGCTGTATTAAAATGAGCTGCATTGAGGTATGCTTTATTTATTGAGGTTTTCAAGCACAATGCGCACTGTCTTCCTTTCCGGCTAACACACAATTTGCACTTCATTTAATTCATTTGAATGTCAGTTATTACCGTTTGGCCCTCGCCAAGGAACTGCTGCCGCTGCCCAGTTGCATCTCCCTGGCTACCAATTAATCATAATATGCAACTCATTAAGTGGCATCATTGCAATCTGCTGCTTCTCTGCAGCTTCTCCCTGCTATTACTGCTGCTCCCACTCCGGCTGACAGCAGCAGCCAGTCTTGACAATGGGTTAAACTGAAGTTTACAATTTATTCGCTGTCGCCTTTTGCATTGTTTGCCTGCTTGTTTTAATGCTTATAAAAATGCGAGCTCTTCTCGCTGAAATACTTATTTTTTTCTCTCTCTTTTTTTCTCGCTTTTTGTTGTTGTTCTGTTTTGTGCTTTGCTTTGCTTTGCTCATTAGTGCGCATAGCTTTCTGGGGACAACTTGAGTGCTTCTTTTTGCTGCTTCTCCCTTCTTGTACAGTTGAACGCAATATTCGCTTAACATTTGTTGCTGTCGTTGGGTATTTTTCCACATTTAATACGACCTGCTGAGGGTATTTTCATGTTGTCACGAATCGTGTTACAGATGGAAAGATACATATATCCATGAGCCAAAAGTCGTGCCGATATAGCCGTGGTCATATTTAATCGGAGTTAGTCGGATAGGGAAACTCTATCAAGTAACTGCCCCAGGAATGTCTCATATGAAAACTTTCTGATTTCTTAACTAGGCTTGGCATTTATCACTTTCACAGTGCTCGTTGCGATATCGAACTACTATAGCATTAAGCTCTGTAGTCCATGGAATCGGTTGCAATATGAGTTTTTGCATGGCAAACTTATCTGTTTGTCAAGAGGATTTGCCAAAGGTTGACAAGGGCATTTAACATTCGGCTAGCCGTTCTTGACTGGCTTTTTTTTTTCAGCGCAGCTGCTGCTGCTGCTATACGCTGCTTGCCACATTCTGCAATTTGATTAATTTATGTTGCACGTTGCTGAGGCTAAGAACGTTAACCCAACCCCAAGCAGCGCCCGGGCGCCTGCAGTGCCAATTAGAGCCGGGCAACAAACAGCTTTTACCTATGCCTTTAACTCTGGCAACCCCTCCATCATCATCTTGACTACCCGATCCCTTCGCACCATCCCATGCGGCTCCCTTTGGCCTACGCCCATGGCATGTAATCGATAACTGGGCCCTAGCTGTTCGCATTTTGCGCCAGCGCTACTTGAGCTGTCATCAAAAGCTGCTCAATTTTTGATTTTGATTTTGATTTCGGTTATTGTGCGTCCCCGGCGCCGTCGCCCACTCAGCATCTCCGACAGACGCTGATTGCGCGTACCATGGGCAACAACAACAACAAGGACAACATATTATCCTTTGCGCGTTTATCAATTTCCGTCATCAGCAGCAACGATGGCTCCCACATTGTTGTTGCTGTTGCTGTTGTTGGGCGCGAAATTCGCAATTGGTTTGCTTCACTTGTAGGCTGCAACACGGGTCTCCCATCACGGCCTGTCGGGATCTGTTTCTGTGCCTTAATGTTATCCCTTTGCCACCGCCGCGGGCGAACGTCAAGTGTCGTTGTACAGCGCATATCCTGTCTGCGTCCTGTCGGGCCCTGTCCCATCCTTCTTCCGTTCAAGAGATACCATTTTTTTCTTTTCTTTTTTTTTTTGAATAGCCTCTTACAAACGGGGTCAGACAAAGCGGTGATATCAGTTGGTGCAGCGGGCATGGAACAGTTGAAACAGTGAAACATTTTAAGACCCAAAGTTCTCAGTCGTGATGGGAGCTACATTCGCAAGATTTGCTAAATGCGCTCGTCAACGCGGGAACCCTTCCCATAATGCCGAACGATCAAAAACAATCGAAAATATTTGCAATTTTCATAGATCTAAAAAACTGTAAGAATAAGTTTGCTGTATTCTTGTATATGAAAGCAAGTTTTTATCTTGCAATCGAACTTTTTATATGCAAGTAAATAAATAAATATGCATAACTCAGTTCATCTTGATAAATTGAGAAGTACCAAAGTAAATTCAGGAACCAGGTAAACTGATACCTTATTTTCAGATATAAGAACGCAACAAGCTAAGTATATATATATAAATTGTTAAGATTATAATAAAAATTACATAAGGTTTATAATCTTTAGATATACATATATAATCTTTCCTATCCAATATGAAGCTAGATATATAAATAGCTATATTTATTAACTTCAGTTCTACAACAAAGAACTAAACGATTTTATCGCCGTGAAATGCATATATGATAAGTTAGCATTGCAGAGTTACCAGATGCAAAAATGTATAGCCCGCTTTAAATTCGGGAACTATAAGAACTGGAGCTAGGATATTTGGTATGTTGGTCCAAGCATGCTTTTACATTTTTTTACTAACTCTCAAAGTTTCAGTGATAACATAGAAGCCCTTAAAACTTTTAAATATTAAGAAGTTTCACAGTAGAGTTGCCAGATGCAAAAATTTAATATAGTCGGCATAAATCTATTTAGCATGATCTCAGCAACTATATGAAACAGAGCTACAAACTTTGGTATGTGGGTCAATGCCTGCTTTAAGACTTTTTTTACTGCTCCTTTTAAATATTTATAAATATCAAGGTGTTTCCTATTAAATAGAGTTGCCAGATGCAAAAATATAGAATAATTGGCATTATTATCTTCTGCTTGATCTCAAAAACTATAAGAACTGAAGTTGGGAAATTTGGTATGCAAGTGCAAGCATGCTTGTGTAGAGAAATCTTACACATGCCTAGCTTAAGTTTCATCAGGCTACAGTAGAATAAATTCTATAAATTCCACAGTAGCTCTTGGTCACAATCAAACTGAGGCACAATTGCCGAAACTTGTGAATCTGGATGCACTTTAGTTGAACACAGGGTATCTTATAGTCGAAGTGCATTCTGTCGAGAGCTCTTGTGCCTTTTCTTTGGTTGTCTATTATTTTTTTCCTTTTTTTTTTGTTTGTCATGTTGTTTTTGTCATAACTGCTGTGCCCTTTGCCACGTACCAGCTGGCCACTATTAGCCTTAGCTTGAGCACTGATCGATCCTGGGGGAGTTCTTAAAGTGGTTTCATTCCTTAGCAAACCACCCTGCCCCCCCCCCCTGACCGCTCCCCCGCCCACTAGCCCGGCTGCCCTGCCATCCTTAGCCCACTTGTCTGGTGCAGCTTCACCTCAGCGTAGCCTTTTGTGCATAACGCTTTATGCCTTATCCACTTGAACTCTTTGCGATTTTTTCTACCTCTTCTTCGTTTTTATCTATTAAATCATGATTGGCTACAATTTACACAGATAAGTGGTCGGCAGGGGGCGGGGGACGGAGACTGTTGGTCGAGAAGCTGCAGGATAACGCTTGGCGACAAACGTCTTGAAGAGCACTGCGCCAAGGGTTGCCATGTGCTTCAAATTGTGCCGGGTATCAAACGGCGGCGGCAACAATATCCACTTCAGCTCGCATGTTATGACTGCTTGGGCGGAGGGAGGAAGGGAGGTGGAGATATCGCGACCATGTCGCTCGAGTCTTGTATTGCTTAACGCGTTTTTTTCCCTCTTTTTTGCGAACGTGAACTAGTTACTGCTCCAGCCCGGCCGGAGAGACCACATTCATTGGCTGACATTCAGCCATGCGTCGCTTTGCGTTATTCATTTTGGCCTCGACTATGGCTTTGGATTCGATTCGATTCGATACGGTTTCGGTTTGAGTTTCAGTTTGGGGCTTCATTGAAATGCCAGCGTAAGGGTTCCATTTCGTAGCTTTGATTGCGTTTGCCAGCGCTTTTTAAGCATATTCGAGCAGCGAGCTCCCCCCTTGCCCAACTGGGCGGCATGCCAGACCAAAAATAAAATCAAATAAAAAAAATCATAAATATAAATACAAATAGAGGAAAGTGCCCCCGCAACCGAGCCAAGCAATGCGGCGACAATTCATGAAGAGCTGCAGCTGTTTGCCACTTCCTGTCAGCTGCCACTCTACCAAAAAATGTCGCCCTCAGCTGGAGCTACATATGTATGTATATGCATGCACACACACACACACACACGCACACACACGCACACTTATGCATTACCAGCTGTCAATATTTAAGTGGCATTACAATGCCAATAGCTCGGCATATGCTCAACTCGCTCTCTCGCTCTCTCGCTCTCTCTCTCTCTCTCTCTCTGTCTTTGATGGCGTCTCTTAGAGATGTATCAATTATTCGCCCTCTCGAAGTGCTTCGTTGCCGTCAATCTGCTTGAAATTTGATATCCGTTACGTAGTTACGGCAACTGTGTGGCGTTTAGAATCTGTTATTAAACTCTTAAAAAAGAGTCGGAACCCAATAAGGCTGTCATTCAAAATGACAGCGCAAATGAACTAGTTCCACTTTGAACATTTGGACAGCTATCTGGCAACGTTGGCAAATCAAAAGTTTTATGAATTGCAGTCTAACGAGCACACAGAGCCCCTGGCAATACACTGCCTACAGCCGTGGCAACCTGCGCAAAAATAAAACACATAATTCCGTTTTTCTGCCGTAAACATGTTCCCCAAATATTCGCGTAAAAAATCGTCGTAAAAATCAGCGTAAAAAAGCCATAAGTAAAAAACATGTAACTGAAGCAAGCAACTGTTGTATTTGTTTTTAAAGGTGCAAGTAAAAAAGAAGGTAACAATTTATTATGAAATTTGCAAACCAAAGCTAAGCAAATCCGTTGCAAAAATAAACATATATCGATGCAGGGAATTTAAATCAAATTCTGGCGAAAATTCAATGAAAAATCAAAAACAGCCTCATAAACTACAATATTTCAAATTATTTTCACAGCATTTCGCTTGATACTCAGTTGCCATGCATATGCAGAACCTTAATTATAAATGTACATAAGTGTTAATAGCATGTTCGCTGAGTGTGGAGGGAGGGGCAGAGGGGTGGGGGGTGCGTGAGGGCTGCGGCATGCAGCACAAATATGCTGCTTTAGTTGCTGCTGAAATCACATTGCAAATCGCATCTTGTGTTGTAAAATTTATTAATGCGGAAATTATTCATTGCACGATCGAATGAGCCTGTCCTGATTGCCACACGAAACCTTTTGGCTGACTGACTGCGGCAGCTGTGTGTGGGCGTGTGTGTGTGCGTGTGTGTGTGCGTGTGTGTGTGTGTGTGCGGCACACACACACACACGCCTACACACCCGCAGAGACTTGTTAAGCGACAAAGTGGCCGTTGATGTGCCATAATTAGCCTGCAATGTGCCAATAAAATGCATCAGTTGGAGAAGACGATTTATTTATTACTCATACGACACGTGTGACAAGCGAAAGCCCGTCAGTCAACTCAGTTTACATACAAACAAATAAACACATGTACATGCGTACAGTGTGTACATGCATTTATTTATTCATTTTTGTATATGCAACATACAATTAGCCCACGCTCGCTGTGCTGCATATGGAACGACTATCAAGCGATATTACCTGACTGGTTTTCTGTACACTTAAAGAGTGCCGACTTTGAATTAAACACTTTTTACGGTTTTACAGCAATGCTAGAGAAAAACAGAGCATTGCACAGTCGGTTGCAATCAACGATGTTTACTTGTTAATTAGCTTGCGGCTGTAAAAAAATGAAATGTCCAACTTTTAATTAAACAAAAAATACAAAATCAAAAAACAAATTTCACAATACGCTGGCATTAAAATTGAGGCTGCTGCAATTGAAGGACAGACTGACCGACGGATGGAATGATGCGCCGACTGACGGACCGACTGACTGACCGACTGACTGACCAACTGACTGACTGACCGACTGACTGACCGACTGACTGACCGACTGACGGACCGACTGACTGACTGACTGACTGACTGACTGACTGTTGCATCCATATTTAATATTTAGTGGTTTTTATTATTCGCAGCTCTGAAGCACTCTGCGAACGCTCCGTATTAAGTGCGTTATGCGTAATACGAACAATGGCTTTATTTTGGCTTATGCGGGCAGATGTGGGCGTGGCAGGGGCTGGGGTGGCATGGGGGCGTGTTCGCAAAATAAATGAACAATAAAATTAAATGGCATGGAATGAAACGTAAAACATAAAATTGTGGCTGACATTACTAGATGCACACACGATATGTATATTTGTGTGTGTGTGTGTGTGTGTGTGCGCTCATATGTGTGTATGTTGTGGTCATTCGTTTCAATTAAAGTGCGCACACATTATTACAAATGCACATAAACACACAAATCAAATAGGCTGCCAGCCAGACCAATTTCTACTCAATCATCATAACAATTCCAGTTTCCCAACTTGCTCCCAACTGTTCAGCGGAAAACACCAAAAACCAAAGGTACCACTCCCCCCTCCCCGCACTCATGGCACGATGTCCTGACCATGCGGGTAGTGCCACTTGGGATCAAATAAGCCACAGCGCATTATATACATATATATATATATATATATATTTATATATTTATTTAACTCCCTCTGCACTTTGCTCTGGTTTGTACAACATTTAATTACATTTTGAAACTGTTTTGTGTTGGCCTTGAGCGGGTCTTTAATTGGGACTCTGCATGGAATATAATAATATAAATATATATTATGGTGTTAACATATCTAGAATTTAATTCATTTCATCCCTTGATAAACTTTTCTTTAAAGCCAACATGTCTACAATGCATTTGAACATAGATTAAATACTACATAAGCAAGCATAAGATAATACGGTTATTGCCCGGCTTTGTCCGGGCTTTCACATTTAAGACATAACTTTTCACATTTTAGCTTGTGAAACATTTGAATCTTTTAAATAGATTGTTGTAAATGCGTGTGCAGTTAAGTTTTGGAAAGTCGAAAAATTTGCTGAATCAATTACGAAAAAAAAGCTAAGGAACAAGCTTAAAGCTGAAAATTAAACGTTCGAATATAAAATGTTGGATTGCCATTTTTTTGCAATTAATTTTCAAAAGGATCTTCAAGAAAGAATTCTTCTTTCTAAACAGAAGGAATGTGTGTGAAATATTTAAATGATTAATTTTCAGAAGAAACTTCAAAAACGACTCCTATTTTCCACACAGAAGGCGTACACTCGGCAAAAAGTAAAAAAAGTCATAAATTAATTTTCAGAAGGATCTTTAAGAAGATTTCCACATACCATAGCGCAGAAAAAAAATTTGGCAAAAAGTGTGAAATACGTCAGAATTTCCACAAATAGCTTTGCAAATGAGTCTGTCGGATATCGAATGACAAACGAGATAGTTTCATTCAAGCGTTTTACGCGAACTTACGAGTGGAATTTCACAGAGAACATCTTCTTAGCGCGCACAAGCGTGACACAAGGTAGAGTAAAAATGTCAGCTTCCCAGTCAGTTGGTGGGGACAAATAACTGTAAATATATATAGATTGAGAGATATTTGACTTTATGTCACCCAAAAATATAGTTTCGTGGTCATTTTGAGCACATTTTGCTGGCATCTCGTGAAACGGTTCAATGACTTTTAGCACGGACTGTGTGTATTTCATGGCTGCCTCTTGCACCTGGCTGGTAAATAATAACTTGACCATTTTTATTGCAGCTCCCCGAAGGAAATGTCACATTGAAATAGTTGCACGCCATTTGGGCGCCATAATTTTTACACATACCAAAAACGAACAAAAGCTACGACAGCACACACAAGAGAGAGAGAAAGCGAGAGAGAGAGAGAGAGGGAGAGGGAGCACACACATCACATACATAAGTTATGAACTCTAAAGAAGAGTGGACCAACAAAATAAAAAAGATAGGAAAATGGTTTGGTGAAGAGTTTTAAGCACGCGCCAAATGCAAAACGAACCCGAACTGGAACCCGTTGCTGAAACATCCGCATGGCCATTTTATATATTCTGGCCAGCATTGCGACACCTTGGGGGTACGTGTGGCCTGTTGGGGGGGGTGAGGTGTGAGGTGTGAGGGGTGTTGAATTGAGAGTATCCAGCATATAAAATATTATTCCACTGGCATTCGCAACTCCAAGATAAACATACACTTCACACACTGTTCGCCAAAAATTTGTTGCCCAGTTGCAGTTTATTGTGTCTGTCTCTCCCCCTCCTCCCCCCTTTCCGCTCTCTCTCTCTTTCTCTCTCTTACACACACTCTCCCACGCCCTGGCACTCTTTCGTGCCGTCTCGCTCGTTCATTTGTAAGTTTTGCATATAGCATTTATTTTGTTGGCCATTACTTTTGGCATTTGCACTTTAATTAAATTGTAAATATTTTCTCAGTGTCGTTGATGATCAGAGCCGGAATGGAAATTGAAATCGAATAAATTGCCGTACATGAATTTACATTACATTTCTTATGGATGTCTGCACAAGTTACCAACAGCAGCAGCAACAACAACAATGACAAATTTAATTTCATCTGGCTAAGGAAAACTCCATAAAATAGATGAGCTTGTGGATAAAAAAAGCCTCTGTTGATAACCACAAAAAGTAGACAATAGTCAATTGTTTACGAATATTTCATGAAACAACTCATATTTAAGTGACTGCCAAAAGTAAATTAGGCTGGGTAAATAAACAATAGCCTCATAATTGCAAATATGAAAATGCAAGGTACGTGAGACTGAGCGAAAGAAACAGAGTGAAGGAGAGACAGAGGTGGAGAGGGACGAGCTGCAGTTAATGGCCATCATTTATTAACAAGTATGCAAAAACAAACATACTTTTGATAAAAAGCCTAAAGAAATTCTTGCATTACAGCTCTTCTGTTATTCAAATTAACAGCGCTCTGTTCGTAACATCAGTGTGAATGTAATTAACATAAACAGATTACCCATGAATAAAAATGCCTTATCATCTGCTTTCGTTTCGCTTCTTGCCAGTAACAAGTTTTTTTAACAACTACATTAAATAAAGCTGTTAAAGTAATCCGCCTTTTCTCTAACAGTTTAATGTTAAGTCGGTAACTGTTCACAGAAAATTGTCGCGCTATTATCCAAAGGTTTATATTATTATTTACAACTGGCGCTCTGTATCTAATATTTGCGAGAGCTTTATGTTAAATGGCCTTATTAAAACTAAAACTGTTAAACTGTGTTACTGTTAAATGGTTAGTAGCATTTGTTAGTAGCAAAATCACTTATGTTAAGTTGGCATTTATATTTGATGTAATTTAACTTAAATAAACATTTGTATTTGACTTGACAACTTCAGGATTGCTTCAACTCTTTTCAGGTCCGCAAAACCTTTTGGCTTATTAGACCCCAACAGCTCTGACATATCTCAGCCGCATCTGAAGATCTGTTCAACTCTGCGAGCTAAGTTTTTACTACCCTCGAAATCGGGGGCTACTTTAGGAAATTTACCCGAACTGCTTCACAAGTGTTTTTAATTTGCGCTCACTTTAATGAGTTTTTTGTTATTTAACTTTCGCTTTGCTCTTAATCTAAACAAATAAATAATTTTCATTACTTGACCTTTATTTTTTTTTTTTTTTGCTTATTTTCTTTCACTCTGGTTAATTTCGCTGCATATTTTTAAATATTTGTAAGCAGGGCAAAAAATCTTCCTAATTTATAAGATTTATCAGCAAAGACCTGCCTGTCATCATTTTCGTCCTCGTCCATGTCCCTTCCTCACGCCCTTAACTGCCAACCACTTTATTGTCCTGCTTTATAACGCTCTAGTATGTTGTCCTTGTAATGCAAATGTTGTCTCTTTCAGCAGCTCTTGTCGTCTCTGTCTTGCAGCAACTCAAGTAATTTCTGTTGTTATTCGTAATATTTTTTTCTTCTTATTTTTTTGCTGGTTGCCCTTGGCACAAGTTGAGGCACAAGTTTTGCCTTTTACCCCGCGACATGCTCGCCCTTAACTTGCCCCCGCAGCGCATAAATTAATAAAGTGTGTAATTACAAAGTTCATAAACTTCAGATACGCTCATCTGCAATACATGGCCAAAGACAACGACAACAACAACGCGAACAACAACAGGCACAATAACAACAAAAACCGAAACTTGATTTGCAGCCTCGCTTTCTTCGCAATATCTTTGTGCGCCCTTCCCTTTGATACCCTAGCCTCTATTTAACAAAGGGTATATGAGAAAGAAAAGGCAAAAATTAAATACAAATATTTTATCCGATAAATATCATAAATATGAGACCGTTATGCTAGCTTTATTGCCTTTTTGTTGTTTATAATTCTCAAGTGGTTCAAGCTGCGGGCCGAGAAGAAGGTCTTTGCAAATCTAGACTCCGTAGCAAAGTTTGTTGATGAGAGAGTTGAAAGTTTCTTGATATGACTATAAAGACAACTTGCTCGGTATTTCTGTCTAGACCTTCTTCTTGTTGTTCATTATGACCAAGATTGAACTCGCGTTGGACAGCTTAAAGTTTAGACAAAAAAAATCGTCAAAATTAAAGAGCTTAAACTTGAATTATCCTCCAACCAATAAATTTTAAAAACTACATTAAATATTGTTCAAAAATGATTACAAATTAATTGTAAAAATGCGGTTCTTTGTACTTAAAATTAAAATTTTTCAAACCATGCTTCAAACCAAGTCCTGACTTTAAAGATGTGATTTTCCATATCTTTATATATACATAAATCTATTTAAATTAAAAATGAAGCCAGATAAATGTTATTCATTTTATGACCTCAGAAAAAAATACAATAAAAATAAAGAAATTTGTGGCAAATATAATATTTGTTTGGATATGCATAATTGATATTTAAAGGCATTTATCGATAGTAAAATTGACAGTTTGTCAGCTTAAATTCAAGGGTATTCAAGCTTCGGTCTGTACGAAACAATTGTCTTTGCCTAAACAGCTTTGTACAAGAATTTCATGATGTTTGCTTGAAATGTGTAGGGATTGACATAGAAATGAATATCTGTAATTTATAATCATTTTAAAAGTCAATATATTATTTATAATCGCAGTAATTAAGTTTATCAATTACAGAGTCTCCGAAAGAGAGATTAATTGAACTATTTTGGTAGAAGCTAAATTAGTTTCAATCGCAATAATAGAAATATATTCGACACATTTGGCAGACGTCGGCAAAGGGTATTTGATATGCGGCGCGTGCGTAGCTATCAAATATTATTTGTTTTTTATTGTGCGTTATTTTTTCTATTATATTTTGTTGTTGTTGCTTTGGCACTCAATTATTTCATATTGTTGGGCGGCGTCGGCAGCGGGTCGTGTTCACCTTTTTGGCCCAAGGTGCGAATTGTTAGCCATTGTGTAGACTTTATGAGCTAATTAACTGGCGCATTGGCCGCCAGTGAAGAGTGTGGCACAGAGTGTGAGAGGGGATGGGAAGAGCGTGGGTAAGAGAAAAAGAGTAAGGCGCGAGCGAGACAGACAATTAGGACAATTTGTTGATTTTGTTATCAAATTTATAAACGTCTTATTGTTGTTGTCATAAAGTTGGCAACGCGCTGTGTACGTCTGTTGTGGTTGGCAACATTTTGTTTAACATTTGTTTTATTTCTGGCCAAACACTGCGATTTATATGTTGGCAAAAGCATACGCGTGTTGTTGTCTGCGTGTGTGTGTGTGTGTGCGTGTGTGTTGCTTGTAAAAGCACTAATTAAGCTCAGCTAACACACACAGACACACATTGGGGCACCTTTGAGGCGCGTAAGAGCTGTTTTTCGCTGCATACTTTGCGGCGCAGCTTGCTAAGAAAAATTACCCAGCTGACATGACTTTGCTTTGCTGTCTCCATCTGCGCGTCTATGCGTGTGTGTGTTAGTGTGTGTGTTCGTGTGTGTTCGTGTGTGTTCGTTTCACTGCCTATACCAAAAACAGTAGCAGAGCAGCAGCAGCAGCAGCAGCATTAACATCAGCAGACACCTCAGTCGACGCACTTGGCCAAGCCCCGCCACAGCCAGTTCGCCAGCGTGCATGTAAAACATTTCCGTTTTCCGCTACAAAAGTTTCGGCTTTGGCTTTTGTTTAATGCACCCTACACGCATCAAATGCCAGTCATAATGACAGTCGCTCAGTTATCTAAGACAGCTTGTTGGCATCTGCTAGTCTTGATTATATTGCACCTCAGTTTATTCTCTCTCTCTCTCTCTTTCTATCTCTTTCTCTCTGTCTCCCTTCGGGCAAGCTTCATCTGAGTTTTAGGCCAATTACATGCACGTGTGCGTAATTTGATTGCATGGTTGTCTGCAGAGTCTCTTTCCACTTCTTCCAAAATTTTGCTCCCTATATTCGTTATTATATTCTTTGGCAACTCTCGTTAATTATCTATTTTTGTGTCCATTTGACTTCTTTTTTCTTTTTCTTTCATTATATTGTTCCTTGTCTTTCTTTCTCTCTCTCTCTGTCTTTCTTAATAACTCAGTAGCGTTCAACTAACCTAAAGCTTTCTTTCTCTTTGCATATCGGCCTCTTTTCCTCTCTCAGACGCTCCATCTCTTTTAAAATATATTTTTCTCTCTCGCGCTTTTTCTTCATAACTTACAAATATTCGACTAAGTTCTATCTCTATCCCTCATTTTCTCTTGCTCTTCCTCTCTCCCTCTTTATGCCCCCCTCTCTCTTTCTCTCTCACTCATTCTCTTTCTCCCTCTCATTTCCTTTCGACTACTTTCTTTCCTTCACTCTCTTACTGTGTCTCAATTTAGTGCTCTCTTTTGCCATTTCTCTAACATTCTGCATATATCTTTTCCCTTTTTTTTTTGTGAAATTTATAATCTATTCCTCTTTGCGCAGCATTCGCAAACATTTTACAAATAGCTGTTGCGCTTTCTCTTTTATCTACCATCTTTCTACTCGCGGTGTCTTCGCGGCATTTATTTCTATTTTTATCGATATATCCTTTGATCTAACTATTTGCTCTCTTTGTCTTCCTGCCTCGCTGCATTTATCTTTATTTTGTTTTCTTTTTCATTCAGCATTTATAAACGTTTTACTGGCAGCTCTGCTAACAGAATTTGCATAGATATTACATTTGTTAGCAAGCCAATTACCTGTCTTGTCCTCCTCTTTAATCTCGCGGTGCTTGCTTTCTTTCTCTCTCTCTCTCTCCCTCTCCCTATCCCTCTGTCTCTCTCCCTCCCTCTCATTCTCGCTTCATGCTTCTATCTGTCTGCTGGCATTGCAGCGCATTGGAATTTCGTCTCGACCTCATGAAAAATTAATTTCTATTTGTATTTTTTTCCCTGCTGCTGTTGCTTTGCAATTTTTGTTGCTGTTGCTGTTGTTGTTGTTGCTGTTGTTGCTGGCTTTTGTCAGCGAGCGCTCAGCGAAACATCGTAAATTTGTATAATTTGAGGTTTTTTTTTGGCAACAGCAGCAGCGGCAGCAGCAGCCAACAACGATAACGAGCATGTAGATTGGGCGGGCAATGAGCTACATTTGCCCCTTCCCATAGCGCACCCCCAGCACACCCGCAATCCGCCTGCAGTTTGGCGTGTTTTGTGCAAATATGTAATTTAAATTAATTTTTGTTTTTTAAGCTTCTCATAGACGACGCCTGTTAATAAAATGTTGTTGCCGGCTTTCAACTGCACAGCCCACGCACCAGCTTTGCATTTAGCCTAACCTTCCCGCTTCCGCTCCGCCTCCGACCCCAAAACCCGCTGCCCAAGCCGCCGCAGCACATTGTCGACGGCAGCGCCAAACTTTCTTCATATAAAGTTTTGGCTAAGTAAGCAAAGGCAGCTGAAAGGCATTTGCCTATTTGCCGACAGCAGCGGGAGCAGCAGCAGCTGGCAGTGCGGGGGCGTGGACGCTGCAGGGTAGCAGCCAGTGAAGGGTAAAGAGGGGGGTGGTGCGGGGGGTTGTGTGTGTGTGTGTGTGTGTTGCGAGACCTTTTGTACCCTGTCTACGATTTGTTTGCTGCAGCCAGCGCTGGGGTGTGTGCGCCGGCAATTGTAGAATTTTCATAAATTATGCATCATTAATTTCTCACGCCCCCTTTAGACCCAACCGTTGCCACGCCCAGTGTCGCGCTAATGCAAACACTTGACAGGCGGGGGGGGTGCAGCTGGCTGGACGGCAGTCCAGTGACCGCATATTATTAATAAGCGTATACATTTATCTGCTCGGCTTAAGTGCAGCGACTGCGACGCCAGCAGCGACGCCAGCAGCGACGCCGGCAACTCTGGCAGTGCAATCAAAATTATAAATTACATATTAAGCGCACAGCGACAAGGACAACAAGGACACACAGCAGCAACTTACCAGCTGCTAGCTACGAACTGTCACCCCCCCCCCCCCACTTACCACCACCCGCCCCCCTTTCAGCGACACCCTTTGCCCTGCTCGTCAGCGTTCTGGCCATTATCAACGTCATTTGCAACACTTAAACTTTGCATTAATGCAGCGCTCGGGTTGCGCCAGTGGCCAACCGCTGTGTCAACTGGCCACGCCCTACGCCCCACGACCGACGCCCCACAAAACGTCAAACCCTCCCACTCCCCCTCCCCCTCCCTCGTCGTCCACTGCCCAAACGCTTGCCATTCGCTTAATTTCGCTCATTCATTTGGGGCTTTTTATGTTGGCCAAGGACATGATGAACGGAATTATGGACAGCAGCTCTTTAAAAGGGCGACAACTTTTTAAAGGGGCCAACAGCAGCTGTTTTCGGCTATATTAAAGCAAAATAAAATCTTAAGCACCTGCAACTAGAATTTAAATCATTTAAGTAAGAACTAAGATGAATTGTATAATAAGTAACAATTTGATGAAGCTATGCAAGAATATATATATATCATATATGTATATATACGTATTATATAATATATATATAGATCCTCCTGCCTAATATTGCATTCAGAAATATCAGAAAAGTTAAACAGGACTACGATATCGACTTTTATCGATTGTTGAGAAACGGGACTAGTTATCGGAATTATCGGAAACAATTGCACAGATGCTAGGAGGACCTACGTTCCAAATTTCAAGTCTCTAATTCCTATAGGTTCTTAGATCCTTGCGTTACGTTAAACGGATGGACATGACTAGATCGTCTCGGCTATTGATGATTATCAAGATTATATGCACTTTATTGGGTCGGAGATGCTTCCAGTTACACACATCTGCACAACAAGATTGACTCTTTTTGCCGTCTTTCATAGTTGAAAAAATCTAAACTTAATTTCAAACCCTACCAAGTCCATTTAAAAACAGCCTTCAACCGTTTACCGCTAACGACACCGGAATCTAGCCATGTTTGGCTAGAAAATACCTTAATTGGCAGCACTGTTCCCAAATCGGTGGTCCAAAACTCTTTCCTCAACCACTGGACAGCCAACTTTGAGCCACTTTTGCAACCGTTTTTAACTTTATTGTTAATTACTTTGAAATAAATGTTGAATTTAGTTTGACCCTTTCTAACTTATATTAAAGCCAATTTTGAATCATATTTAAACTATTTCCGTGCTTCAGTCCAACTTTTCAATTACTTTAAAACTTTTACTTTCTCTTTATGACATTCAATTTTTTCCGTTTCTGGTTAGTTTAGAATGAATTTATACTCATGTATACCCGTGTCAGATAATTTGTAAACAAACCATGAACAAAAAGCAAAACCCTAGGAAAATCGCTTGAGTTTTGTTCGAGTTATAGGGGTGGGAAATTTCGACCTATGTCTGTCTACATACTTAGGATATTTGAGGCTATCATTTTCACATGAATTACGACTAAGAATCATGTTACCAGATTTAGATGCCAAATTGATCCAGCGGCTAAACCATGAACAGAGAGCCAAACCTTATGAAAATCGGGTGAGTTTTGACCGAGTTATGGGGGTGGGAAATTTTGACCTATGTCTGTACAGGATATTTTGTATTTTATTTTTTTTTTTGTATTTGTATCGTGTTCAAGGCGTGAGCTCAATCGCACATTTCAGGAACTCTTCTCAAATACATTGAAAGGAATTAAGATGAGCGTTTCTTGACAATTTTTCAACCAATTTCGAAGCTGAAAACATTTTAAATCCATTTCTAAGCCTCTTTGCGACTGACCCATGAGAATGGAGAGAATCTAATTTCAACTTGAATTTGGAAAATGGAAACTATAAGGCCTTGCTCAAAAATGATAAGGTGCTTGGCTAAAGTACATTGGAAACCGTTTGCCCTGGCTAATATGGAAAATGAGATAAATCCTTTTGGCCATATGCCTCGATGCCAATTCGAAAGAATGCAGTTGAAGTAATGTCCAAATTGGCAACTAAAGAGGAAACGCTGTCGGCCTACTAGTGTGTGTAATGTGTGTAGTGTGTATAGTGTATGTGTGTGTGTGTGCTTGTGTCGAGGTCGACTCAATTACGTTGGGAACCCAGCCGCATGAGCAGCAATTGGCATCGATGCCAGCGCTGGCAGTGCAAATAGAAATTTAAATGCGTCAGCAAATGGAATACAAAGGACAACAACAGCCTGGGTTGGGGGCTGAGTGGGGTAGAGGGTGTTGAGGGGGGTCTGCAGATGTATGAAAGTGTGTAATAAGTCCATGGCACATACACACACACACTCGCACACGCACAGATGCTGGTGACAACAGCAACAACAAGAAAATGACAAACAACAAAAGTGACAAAATAAATTAAATTGACTTCGCTTTGTTCATACGTATGGGAATGTGTGTGAGCGAGAGTGTGCGTATGGGTGCGTGTGTGTGTGTGTGTGTGTAGCTACTGCGCTTTTCCATAGTTTTCTTTGCACACGCACCAAAACTTGGCAACGCCAGAGACAATTGAGGCACGCACCATGAAAGGCAAAAATAAAGCAGAAAAAACAGAAAAAAAAACAAAAACAAAATGCGGAACGTCAAATGTCAGAGCGAAACTTGAGCAACTGAGGAACTGAGAACTTGGGCGTGTGGAACTAAAGAACTCGGAACTGGAACCCAGAAAACAGCGGGTCACGTACGGCCAACTGTCGGCAGTCGAGGACGAGGCCAGCTTTCAACTCGACGCGACTCGACTCGACTCGACTCGACTTCAGTTTCAGCTCATTTCAAGCTGAAAGCTGAAAGGCAAACTAAATTAAAAAGACAACAACAGCAAAGGGCAGCAAATGAAAAGAAATGAATACTGAGTGAATAGTGAATGGTGAATTGTGAATAGCAGCAGGCATCAGCATCTGCCCAAAGCCAACAGCAACAAAACTCGTGACTCATGACTCGTCGAAACATAACAACAAGTTTCATTCTTTTATTTTTTTTTTTACGCATATACCAGGCGACACACAATAAAGTTAAGTTAATCCACACATAAATAAATAAGCATTAATAAAGATCATCGAATGACATGGAGCAGACAATCAAAGTAGCTGGTCAAATACTCAAGGCATTGCCAATTACGTGACGAATTGATGGACTAGACACAAAGATACCCTCTAGCCAAGAGTTCACTCACATGACATAAATAAAATAAGGGAAGTGTGTTGAAGAAATATGCAGATTATGAAGTAACATTGTCATGTCAACTTTGCAGCGAGCGCAACATTTAAAAGGTACATGGTAAACGTTCAAGTTAACTCTTCATCGAGCGCAGCATTTAACAGGTGCTTGATAAATGTTCATGTCAACTTTGCAGCGAGCGCAACATTTAACAGGTACATGGTAAACGTTCAAGTTAACTACAGCTTTGTCAAATATTTGTACATTCTAATATAAATATTGCTTTTATGCTTCTTTTATTTTATTCACTTTTTTTTAAAATGCATTTTCGATCTTGCTATTGAAACATTTGTCGCCTGCTCCAGCTATTGTGTGCACGAACATGTATGCATGTGTTTCATGTGTATTCAGAATACGTGTGTGTTAGTGTGTGTGTGTTAGCATGCGTGTGTGTGTATGCTTGAGTATTTGCGGCTGCTTTTCCGTTACTTTACATTGACTTCCGCAGCAGTTGGCGCCGTGTGACAAAACGCCGTGCGCTGCTTGCCATGCAGACAGACAGAACTTACCCCAATGCCCATGCCCAGCCCCTCGCAAGCAGCTCCCCTGCCCCAAACCTCTGCCACAAGCAATCGTTGCTGTATGCTGCCTGCTGCTTTGCTGCTTGCTGCCGGCTGCTGCTGTCAGCTAACAAAGACGCTGCGTTTGTTGTTGTTATTCGTGCTGTTGTTGTCACAGCATGTTAGACACACTCACACGCACACAGATGGAAGGGCTGTAAGAGAGTGCGAGAGAGTGAGAGGGGGGGGGGGGGGGAGAACGAGAGAAGGAGCCGCGCTTCATCGGCTCCATTCAAGTTGTTACTTTGCGCGCCTTTGCTGCTGACAACTGACATCGAGTAGCTTCGCGTGTTGCGACTGTTATTGTTGTTGTTGTTGTTGTTGTTGTTGTTGTTGTTGTTGTTGTTGCTGCTGCTGCTATTGCCGTGCTTATTGTCACATGACAAAAGCTGACGTGTCATCATTATCTATTGTTTCGCTGCGACGCTTTGTTGTTGCTGCCAATAGCCCACACACGTCAGCAACAAAGTTGCAGCAACATTTGCCACCTATTGACGAAGTTGTTGTCGTTGCTGTTGTTGACACTGCTTTTTGCCTTTGACTGCCTGACCAAACACCCGCCCGACCGACCGCCCGACCAAACACCCGCCCGACCGACCGCCCGCCCGCCCGCCTGCTGCAGTTTGGCTGCGCCCCTGCCGTGGCCACCGCTGCGTATACGTTATCTGTCGCAGTCTTTTACATTTGAGTTGCAGTCGAATGTTATTTGATAAAAACGCAAATGCTTTCAAACCAGAGTCAAGATTTCCGTGCTATACGCTGCTTTTTATATCGATCATTTTATGTAACACAAAGAAACTATTTCAATGTGTAAGTCATGATATATATGTTTATATTAGTGGGAATTCCTCGGCCTTATTCGTTGCAAGTTTTGTGCTTGAAATTTAAAAATAAAACCCAAAAGCAAACTCTAAATCGCATTCCCCACCGAGAAAGCTTGCATTTAGCGAAAAGTATCAAATGAATTTTAATGAAGATTTTTAGAAATGAACTTGAACCATTTCCACGAAGGATGGCCGAATTTTCCAAATAGTTTGAAAAACAGTTTTACATATAGAGATACAATTATATTTGTAATAAAGTACTCACCTGTAAATTCAAACGCATTTTATCGTCATCGATAATTGTACCTTCATATTTAGTAGGCGGGAGATGAACTTTTATATAAACACATCACTGAAAGAACAGAAATGCAGAGATATGTTTATAAGCTTTAAAAATAAAACAATTTAGTTCCTCCTTGTCCAGCCTCTAAGACTATACCTAATCCTGAAACTTCAGTTAAGAAGAGTATTCAGTCTGCGGCTTGCTATATTTTAAAAGTGGACAGTCTTCAATTATTTTAGATGATTCTTAAGACTTGAGCAAATTTAGCCTACTGCCTGAAATAAATTCGAGTTCAATAATTGAATTTCTCACTAAGCTGCGAAATGGCACACACACACACACACAAGAAAATAGTCAACGAAAAATGCGTTGCCTACATTTGGGCGCAACTTTCGAAGATGAAAGCAAAAATCTAATTTACTACTTGAAATATGCAAATGCAGCGCCAACTTGTTGTTGCTGTTGTTGTTGCTGTTAATGTTGTTGTTGTTGTTGCTGTTGTGGGCGTGAAAATTGTTGTCAATTGTTGGCCAACGGCCAACTGAATTCAAAAGTTTGCAATCGCCTTTTTTTGGCATTTGCTTTCCTAATTTTAATTTCATAATGCAAAAATTTATGATTGCACACACACAAAGACCGAGAGAGTTTCCTGAAGGCAGAGCGGAGCAGAGAGAGAGAGAGCGAGAGAGAGAGAGAGAGAGAGAGAGAGAGTAAAAGGGGAGGAGATTGAGAAAAACACAAAAACACAAAGCGTGCTGCTAACAAATTACATTTGTGTGTTTTGGTCAGCGCCCAAGTGCAATGTGCCTGTGTATTAGATATATATACATATTTATATATATATTTATATAGGTATATACATATATAGCTGAGACCTTGCCACGGCGCTTACACTTTATAATATTTTCATTCGACTTGACGTCACGTCAGTTGCAGGCAGCCAGCCGGCCAGGAGGCAAGCAGCAAGCAGAGCTAAGCAACAATACCTGCTGCCTGCTGCCAGCTGCAACAATAGCAACAACAGCAACAACAACAATTGCATGCAACAACAGCCATAAACAACTTTGCTAGCAACAACAACAACAACAGCTGCTTGCAACTTTTCAGTTGACGCATCATTTTCCAACTTCATTTTCAGCTAATGCGGCAGCTGCTGCTGTTGCTGCTGTTGCAGTTGAAACTGTTGTTGCTGCTGCAGTTGCGCTTTATTATAATTTAAAGACAAGAGCGGCAATGTTGGAAGCTCAAGCCCAGCGCCACGCCCACCGCCCGAGCCCGACCCTTGCAGTCGGTCGCTCGTTTGTTTGTTTGTTTGTTTGTTGGTTTGTTTGTTTGTTGCTGCAAAACTTCAAGTTGAACGCCTCGTTGTCATTGTCATTGCCAGCAGTCTGAGCGTGTGTGTGTGTGTGTGTGTGTGTGTGTGTGTGTCTAGCTGACAGCAACAACAAGAACAAGAACAATAACAGCTGCAGCATGCAGCCAGACAACAACAACAGCTTTGACGTACTGTGTGCTGCGCATTTATTTGTTTTGTGCCAGTTTCGGTTACGAAAGTAAATTAATTAATTTTCAATTGCCTTAAATAAACAAACAGTTTGCCAATAGCGACTCGAACAACTGCACGAACAGCAACAACCAACCGGCGTTTGGGCGAAAGAGAACAAACAACATGTTTGCCACTATGCGGCAATAATTTGTGTGTGGCTGCTTTGATGCAGTTGTCACTTGGCGCAATTACTCAACAATTGCAGAGTGTGGCATGGTCAAATCGATTGCTCGCTTATCGATTGCTTCGACTGAAGAGTTGCGGCTGTTTAACCAAAAAGAAACAAGGGGCAAGCTGTAAAGACATTTTGTTGAAATGTTATCGCAGCAAATCATAATCGATGGCAACAGTTGCCAGATTCAAAAGCTGATCAATAACATTATCGATTGCTAACGTAAGTGTTATCGATCATCGAGTGTGGCGTAGATAAAATTAATGTTATCTTTTAGTTTGCGTTAAATGTAACCAAAACAGGTTGAACATGTTCTTGGTGTCAGCTGTTCATCAGTAAACAATGCCTATCGATAGGAACAATCGATACTTTTCGATTGAAATTAAACAGAGTTATCGATGGTTAATAAAAGTCAACAAAAACAGCTGTCAACGTGTCGAACATGTTATTAAAAACAACTATTGTATTTTATTTATATCGATAACTTACAATTGAGCTTTAATCTAATGATATCGTTGACTTGTTATCGATCAAAGCTTTGACCAGGTTAGCCCAGTTAGCCCAGTTAGCTGATATAAATATATATATCCACTCTTAATCATAACAAAATAAAAACCTTCCCCCATCAGGCCAATCTTAACTTCGCAATAATACTATTAATAACGATAATAATATTATTATATCTACAATAATCGTTCTCGAAACGTTAAGGTCTTCCCGATGCTCCGAGGCGAACTTCATTCAAGTTCAATCGAAACTAACGCAGAGCTTAATTAATTCTAAATCGTATAATACAGTTTACACATACAGATTTACAAACTCTGGCCAAAGATCAAATGGTTTTGCCACAGAACCTTGTATTTCATGAACCTGAATTTCCACTTTAAAGTTTGTGTTCGACAATCAAGCTTAAAGTGGAAATTGTCATAATGACATGGGACTTAGAGACTCGTCTTACTCCGACTCGCCCTCTCTCCTTTTCCCTCTCTCTCTCCCTCTCTCTCTCTATATATTTATATATATATATATCTCGCTCTCTTTGGCACGCACAAGCTAATCTATGCCAGTTATGGCTCAATTCGTCAGGCAATTAAGCGTCAGGCAAGCAAAAGAATTCGACAGATTTAGGCGAACCCCCTCGCCAAGAGTCACCCCCTAAATACACCCCGCCCCTCCCGTCACTCTATCAGACACTCCAGTCGGGCTACTTGCCCGCAGTTTGCTTCAAGTTGTCGAATTTGTTGCCAAAGTGTTTGTTTAATTAGCAAATAAAGCGGAAATCTGCCTACGCGCGGGCTATAACAGCGCCTGTCAGCCTGTCGGCCTGCCTGACAGCCTCTCTTCGTTAGCCCGCCTGCCTGTTAGCCAATTCTCTTCATGTTTCTCTTAAGGTCCCTCTTAATGTTTCTCTTAAGGTCCCAAGCTGTGGCCCGACTGAAATTCACCACGAAATTGAGCAATTGCTGAACACTGCGCAGGTTTGCGAGTCACGAAACGCTCTCTCTCTCTCTCTGTCTCTCGCTCTGTCTCTCGCTCTGCCTCTCTCTCTCTCTCTCTGTTGGTGTGTGTCGCCTTCTGAGTTGCAGCCTCTTAACCCCCTCTTGCGGCAGCCGCGTGCAGTCCTTTGACTTTGGCGCCCTGCCCCAAAACGCTGACTGGCCAAGCTGTTTTGCATTTAAATGGCAACTGTGGCGTCGGCGGCTTCTCTTGTCATTGTTGCAATTGTCTTGCGGCGACGTTGTCACAAACAGCACCAGCAGCAGCAGCGGGGACAGAGGCGAGCCTAGTCACCGTCGCGGCAAGTGGGTCACTGGGCCAGCAATCAACAAACAGTCGGCACGCAGCGTACTCAATGGGAACTCTTCCGCTGCGCTGACGTCACAAAAGAAACGCTTTGCGACATTTCTATGCCTGTCTTCAAGCTATTTCCCGCCCCCTCCCACAGACAACAAACAGCTCCAACCAGCTTAGACAGACGCGCACGCGTACATTCATATACCCCTTTAGTCTAGCTGAAGCGAGAGAAGCGCAAACAGAAATGCATGATAAGTTAATTTCAAGCTAGACGCTTAACAAGCGCTGCCAAAGCAAGCAAATCAACGCGCCAAATGACACAAGTTGAAACTCCTTTTCGAGGATTTTTTTAAAGTTTCTTCCTCCTAACTTAACCGAACTTTGCTTCTCTCTTCTTGATCGCTTGACTGTTTGCAGTATCTCATAGAGATGTACCTAATGATGGAAGCACTTGCAGCGAGAAGCGTTGGGATGATGCCTGGATAATTCAAGTAATTTCTTATCGCTTCTCGCTTTAAGCGACTCATTTGCCTGCTATTTGGAGGCATTTCACTTTAACTACACCTTTGTTCGCTTTAAAACCAGGCTGGTACTTCTCCTAGCGCTTCTCCCTTGAGCTTCTCTTTACTTCATATTATTGCATACACTTTCTGCTTTTCTTTATTGCTTCTCCCTCTCCTTCTCTCTTAAGTATCTCTTGGCATTGCATGCACAAGTTTGGGCTCTTTTAGCTTCTCCTTTTATCCTCCATCAAATGATCGCAGCAGAAAGCGCATATATCTATATATATCTATAGTCCTAGCAATTTTTGTTGCTGTTATTCTTTTAATTATTCATATACAACATAATCAGACCACACTCAAAATACTGACTTAATTGCAGGAGCACGGCGGACTGCCACGTCTCAACCGGCCTGTTTACTGCTGCTGACGCGTGGCCGCAAAGCCGTCAGACAGGAACAAATTGTTATTATTATATTATTATTGCTGTTGTTGTTGTTGTTGTTGTTGTAGTTGTCCAACTACTTGAGTGACGCTGCTAGAAAAGTTTATCGTGGCGTCTCCAAATGTGTTTGTTGTTGTCATGCCCTGCAGCTAATGGCATTGAGAGGGTACATTCAGTTGTATAAAAGTTTATTACTATGACCAACACAGAGGCCGGCATTCTTAGAGAGTTTCATCATATCTAACGCAACATGTCCTAACTAAAGACATGCTCAATGACATGTACCCGAACGTATCGGGTACTGAAATAAAATAGATAACAATAGTCATCTACTTAACAGAAAAGAACTCGAAGACAACCGTGCTAACATATCGAACATTCGGATAAAATAGAATTCGGTAGATAGCGCTCGAAGACAACATTGCTGACATGTCATGCAAGACGGGTTGTCCAAAGTGTCATGCATGCATTGCATTAGCACGACTTCAAAGCAATTTTTCATTAAGTAAGGAGCTGAATATGTTTAAGTATTTCCTTATACTATTTTTGCTTTATGGAAGGTTTTTTAAAATTTGTAATATATATTCAGTTTCATAATATCGATAAATATCTATCTCAAGGTCATTGTTTCTAAATGTAAAGGTATATACTTGTAAATTATACAGAGAAAGAGTTTATAATATTTTGATATCTCTAGTTTTTTTTTCAATAATATCGATATATATCGATGTTTAAGGATATGAATTTTTTTTTTAAATATAGACTCGCGTTTCACGCAAAATAAATGAGTTTTACATATTCCGAATACTCCATCCATTTTTCTCATGTCGATAAATATCGATTTTAATTTAAGATTTTATAAGAGCTAGATACAGCTAGTTTTTTCTCTATGGATATCCAACCGCATTCGCCCATAAATTCTTAAAAGTTTTAAGTACTTTGATAAAAACGCACATCCAGAATCGGATAGAAGATAATTTGCGGACAGTCCGGGCCTGATTGCTGGCTATCTTCTAGTCGAACTAGAGAAATCTTATACAATTTTTTTTTACGACTTTTTTATGGTAAAGTTGTTGTTGCTGCACAAACTGCGGTGCAAAATGGCGAGCGACAAACTTTTTCGTTGCAGCCACTTTTTTTTATTATACATGTATATAGTATTTATATATTTTCATGTTGTTATTTTTGTTATTGTTGCGGGGCTGTTGTCGGCGACGACAGCGTTTTTCTTTTTTATTGTTGATGCCGTAATAAGGGTGCAGATTTTTTTATATTCGCGTTATTTTTTGTTTGCATTATTAAATTGATGTTGCGCGCAATTTTAAGCGCCGCCAGAAGCAGCCGCCGCAGCAGCCGCAGCCGCAGCAGCAACAGCTAGGCAAATGCAAAAATAAAATGATGTCGTGGTATCGCAGTGGCAACAACAATAAAAAGGAGAAGGAGAAGACGTGTTACTGCTGAAAGGATGCAGCAAGGACAACAAGAATGCGATGCATGCAAATTATTCCAAGGCAAAGGAACAACAGCAACAAAAGCCCGAGATTAGGCGTGGCAAATGCAAGGCACATCAACAACAACAACAACAATTGCCCACTGATGGACAGCAGCAGCAGGGGCAGGAGAAGCGAATGGGAGGAGGAGGGGGGGGGCCCTGTTTGTTGACTGTCGGCAGCAGGACGAGCTGTTGTTTTGCATAATTGATGTTTGCAACCGGGCACGGGCGGTCGGCAAACGGCAAACGGCGAACGCGGCGTATGAGCAATGCGAACGAAAACAAGCCAAGAGCGTCGGCAGTGCCCGACTGGGAGACACCCTGGCCGCAGCGCCAAGCTCCCTAGCAAACATTCTAGCTTACTTCACACAATCAACGCGACATTGAGCTTTTTTCCAGCTGGATGTCAGCAGGGCCAGTTTCAAGCGTGAGATCTAGGAGAAAATGGTTCACAACTTGGCCAGGCGTCAGCAGGATCACTTTTTACCCAACTCGTCATGCAATACAAGGCCCAGTCAGTGAGCTGCACAATCGAATTCCGCCGGAATGGCCACGCATTGATCCCAAGTAGTTTTCCGCCAGGAACAGGATGTGGAGCAGCTGCTCGATGGCAACGAGGAGGCCATACGCATCTGACAGATGCCAACGCTGCAGGATGTCGGCACTCGGCGGCCGGCATACCCGCTGACATTTTGCGTACAGAGTATCAACTTTCTTTGTAATGGTCGCAGTTTTCCTATTTAAATTAAACCGCGTAAGCGATCCTAACAGCTTGCGTATGTGTAACGACGCTATAGCAATCAGCTTTTGTCTGTCACGGTCAGCTGCGAATGATTCTGCCGCTGCTATAAAGCGCCTGCGTGCACGTTGGCAGCGCAGCTATCTTCAATCTAATCCGCGAAAGAAAAAAAGCTCTGATACCCTATAAAAGCCTGTGGGTCCCGGATATAACCCTTCTTTTCCAAAATTACTTTTACAATCGAAGGTCTGGCTACGGCGGTTCGGACATAGCCCCACCAAAAAAATTAAATTAAAAGCAACAAGCTCGGGCATCAGTCGTACTCAAAATTTAAATCCCAATTAAATTGAACAAAAACAAAAAACCCTAAAAGTGGCCGATTGGCGAAATCTTAATTTTGTGTTCGTTTGACGAAAAACCTTTTGCTACGCCACCCGCTCACCAGCACCTCACCAGCACCACACCGGCATATATTTCTTTGTGCCAAGATCTGGTCACAGTTTTAACCAGTTCTTGCCTGCATGCCGAAAGTAATTTTGGAGGAATCAATCTTACAGCCGCCGTCTCTAACAGTAAAGCCACTTATTTTGAGGCAGCCGCCACGTGTGCCCATTGGACGGCACTGTAATTTCTTGGGACGGCAATGCCATTTCTGCCCCATTAAATACGTCAGCCTCAACTGCGGATCAGCAGCCATTCCCTTGCTCATGCCAGCAAGAAAGGGCAGGCGCCGTTTCCACAGTCTGGAATCCGGAAGAGGGAGTAGCTTTTTGGGCCCCATTGGCGCGCCGCTGATCAGAAGCCCAGATGACATCGACCATTAAGTTGGCCGGAGCGTGCAGATGCATTTCTGTTACATTATTTTTAGTAAAAAAAAAAAAAAAATAGCATATTAAATCTTGTAAGAGAGTTCCAAAAGTTTGCGCAAAGTGCATTTATTAGGACCCTCTAAAAACCTCGTGCAAGTGCAGTGAAAACGAAAATTTACCTCTATATACATACATATCTTTATGTATATAGAGAGAAGAAAAAAAATAGTATAAATTTATCCCCCTTCTTGTTGGGGTAGAGTCCCAAGTCATTTCTGAAATTTTTTTTATATATTTTTGAGAATTTTGCCCACTTAGTTTCGGAGAGTATCTTTTCTAACAATTTAAAAACCCTCCTGTGCCATAATAAATAATCAAAACAATTTAAAGCCCCACAGAAGACAAAAGAAAGCAAATTTAAAGAAAAAATAAAATTTGCTGCAAACTCTCCGCTGGAAGGCCTTTCATCGAGGAATACATGTAAGTCTGCACCTTTTGTTTTGATTCTATTTTCTTATTTTTGGCACAGATAAGCACAGCCAAGTTGACATGCGCACCTGCGGAGCTTTTTCCTACTTTCTGTTTCACATTACGCTTTAGCTTCGATCGAGATGTTTATGGCCGTGTCAGTTTGGTGAATGCTTATTATCTTTGATTTTACCTACACCCCGCTCAAATATTAGCTGAGACAGAAGCAACACAAAAGAGAAAATATTTAACAGAATTAAATATATGTACACAAATGTGTATAATTGTATTCCCTGATCAGCTGGTTGCGCTGCGCTCCGACTTGCCCATGCGTTCGAGCTTAACCTTCTGTTGCCCATAATTTTTTTCGACCATAAAATTAACAATCAACTACAATTATATTGACTCTATTATAATAAATTTTTTTTTCCGATTACACTGTAGTTCAGTTTACTAATGTCATTCTTTTCGTTGCCTAGCCTTGTTCTATAATTATTAAATGCACTTTAGCGAAATTATGAGATTTTTTTTATTTTGCGCAATAAGAAAAAAAAATATTTACTTAACTGTTTATGAAATAAATTATTTTTGAAGAATTTTTGAGCCATTGTAAAAATATCAACTGACTAGTTTAGTTACTGAATTATTGTTGAATCATTACTGCCACTTGTACTAAGATGCAGATAATCTAACGGAAGGATTAAATTTCCTTGAATAATGATTTTGTTTATAATAAATATTAATTACGGATTTTGAATATGAATTGCTAAGTTTTCTTTCCTGGTGACATGGTGATATAATGTCGTAGAAGGATGTTTTTTTGGGATCTTCAAAACCTTAAACGCTGAAGATCATGGCTGGGAGGGTATCGAACGCGAGAGTCAGCTTACATCCAAGACTTCGCCTCTACGGAATATATATGCCCTAATGAAAGCTATCACCATTGTATTGGCACTTTTAGTGCTCGTTTAGTTATACCTGTTTGAGATTTTGTTTCTTTGGAGGATCGGTCTTCAATTTAGATTCTGTAGGGATCCTAAAATAAAATTGTGTATGCAGGTCGAGACATGGCCACAAAGAACCCCCCCACCCGAAAGAGCTAAGGAGCAAGAGGATCCCGCCCTGCCATGCTAACTCGACCACGAGGAGCCTCGGTGAATACTTCCCGAATTATTTTGTGAAGATTGGCTGCCAACCGCCGTCACCGTTGCTACCCGATATGTATTGCTAGAGTAGCTTCAACACAGTACATGCTACATCTTCAAGGCTGAGATGTGATGTGAGGCGTGGCTGGGCAGGGCCACCGAAAAGGCAAATCAAATTGTCGCCTATTAGCGCAATTAACTGAGACGCTGAGCGCCACGCCAAAAGGCACATGGAATTTGCCACAAATTTCTGCCAGTGGCAGGTAGGCAGCAGGCCACGCCCCCCCCCTCCCCACCCAGCTCACAGCATATGGGCAAAGAAATGGAGACAACGGGGCGTATGAAAAAGGCGAAATCAAAATGAAGGTGCACGAATACAGCTGCTGCGTGCGAGTGTGTGTCTGTTGTGTGTGTGTCTGTGTATGTGTGTGTGTGCTTGTGTGTGTGCTTGCGTGTGTACTTGTGTGCGTGTGTATGTGTGTGTGTGAGCGTCTGTGTGCGTGTGCTCAGCTGGCAAAATGACACGACAACAAAATAAGCGGCATAAACTTTGTTTCAATTTGATGAGCATTATTAAAAATTAATCAGAAATTCGCATTTATTTATAAACAGCAAACAACACACACATGCTACACACACACACACACACACACGGACACACATTCCCTTTTGTGCGCCCTCGGAACACATGTAACTGAAACTGAAACTGATGTAGACATTTACTGAAAATTACGTAAATTAAATTTGTTTTTATAGCGGACAGACGCTTGAATGTGCCCCACATACATTCGAAACACGCACACACACACACACACACACACACACACACACACACACACACACACACATGCACACACTGAAAAGGGCAGCTTAATAAGCAGCGGCCACATACGCAACCCAAAACAAAATGAAATGAACAAAACTCTCTTCGTGGCCGTCGACAAACAAAGGCGACCCACGAGTCGACCCCGTTGCAAGAATGGTTGCGGGACTTGCTTGAGGGCCTGGCTGAAGGTGGGCGGAGGGGGAGGAGAGGGGCCAACGGGTGACTACAAAGTAATAATCTGCTCAACGGGAGGCGCCAGACCTTGGGTCATGCCCAAGCACCCTTTTGGTAATAATGTGGTAAACTGGGCAAATGCCTCAACCTGCCACCCCAAAAGAACACACACATACTTGTGTGTGTGCGCGTGTGTGTGCGTGTGTGTATTTTGGTGGTCGCGATTGTTAACAAATATGCGTAACATAAGAGACGCAACGCACACACGGATTATGCACACAAACGGCCCAAAACTCATGCATTAACGCTTTATGAAACTCAAACAAAAAGTGACCATGGAGGCGAGAAGCTAATAAGAAGAAGCGTTTAATAGCCAACAAGTGGTCAACTGAGAAGGCCAATCAGCTCGACAGACAAGGCATAAAGGAAGCTAAGTGACCATGGAGGTGATAGCTCCAACGAGAGCATGGAAAAAATTTTTGCAATAAAAGTTGAAAAAAAAAGTGAACATGGATGCTGTTAATTACCGAATGCAGCAAATGCAACTTAAATTACTTTAGCTAAAAATATAATAATAATAATAGAACTAAGTAAAATTAAACAAGACTTACGATTGTGTGAGAAAAAGCAATTTGTGGTTAAAACTTAAAGCAGCGCTGTCGAGAAAATGTAGCTACAACAAAAAGTGACCATGGAGGTTGCCCAATAATAACAATTGCATGTCAATATGTGATAAACAATAGAGCAAATCAAAATGCATAAAAAGCTAATTAAAGGGTATAGCGAGTGCAGAGAGAAAGCTGCGAAAAAAAAACTGACCATGGAGGTGCTGCTACACATAAATATTAGGCAAGTTGTGCAACGTTTTTTATTGAAAACTTTAAGCACATTATAAATATTTCAACTTAAACGACGCAGCTGTACGCGAAGCCGTTAAAAAAAAGTGACCATGGAGGTGATACTGCACATAGCGAGAAAGTAAGCATAGTTTCTGAACGCCGACGATTCGATACCCTTGTAGACATTTGCCTTTTGCGGATATGTGAGTGCAGCGAAGCTCTTTCAACCGTTCCTTCCTACGCCAGCTATATGATATAGTGGACCGATCTGGCCGGTTCCGACTGTATGTACTGCCTGCAAACAGAAAGACGGACTTATGCAAAGTTCCAAGAGACAGACAGACAGACGGACAGACAGACAGACGGGCATGACTATCTCAACTCGTCTGTTGCTTCTTATCTAGAATAAATATACTTTGTCGGCGATGTCTCCTTCTATTATTATTATTTATTATAAAATTATAATACCAGCAAAAATCGTACTTTATTTGGCAGCTAATCGTGGGCAAATATTATTTTCGGCTTGAATGTAATTAAAATTACGAAAGGCCTTAATATATTAACAAGTATTTGGCCTTTGAACCTGCGACCCAGAGGCTCTTGTCATTTGCTGTGAGTGCGTTTATTGCCATAAATTACTTAATTTGTTTACCTTTTTTCGAGACGCTTTTACAATTGGCAGGCCCATTGAACGTGTCTGCATTTAAACCAATACCCAAAAAACGAAAGCCCCTACAAAACCAGACAGACGGACACGTACCCGAAACTGAACCCGGACCCGGGCCCAATTGTCAGTGCAGGCCCCCCCTCCCTTACTTACATATAAAAAAGAAAAGCGTTGTTGGCTTTGCGAGCCGCTTAAATTGAAGGGTTCGTTCGTAACTTTCAATGTCGTTTGTTCAACACTCGGCCCCATGCAGCCGCTCGAAAAACTGGCAAAAATTTCATTTACAAGCAACAACAACAACAACAACAACAACATGGCAAATGCCCAGCGCAAATATCAATGATATGTTTGTTAAAAAACACGACAACCAGACGCCGCCCCATGACCATGACGCGGCGTAGGCGGCGCCTCGAGTTCGAGAAGGTTTTTTCTGATAGGTCATCCACTACCCCCGCACCAGCCCCCGGCCTCGCCCCCCCCCGGTCTATCGCTTACTAGCAGCTGGCAAAGTTTTGGCACAATTGGGTCATGAATCTGTTAGGCCTAATGTTTTCTTATTCCCTACATTTTTTTTTCTTTTTTTTTTTTTTTGTTGGTCCCAGCCAACATTACGTGGTCCGCTCTTAGCCAAACCCAAAAACCCAACTCCGAAATAAAAAAAAACAACCAGCCAATAATTGTAAATTAAAATTGAAATGAATGTGCAGAGTGTGAAGTGGCAAAAGCTGGCAGAACAACCAAGACAGCCAGCTCTAAGGTACAGTGAAAAACAGAGAGCCAGAAAGAGAGAGAGAGAGAGAGAGAGGGAGAAGAGCGGAAATGAGAAAGCAAAACAGGCCTCACTCCCTTATAACCTTTACGCATAAAATGATTAACAGGGGCTGTCCCATGCCGTACAGGCCAAGGAACACATCTCCAGAACCTTTACACCTTTCTAACTGTTCTAGCCTCAAGGAACTCGGGATCTTTAAGAGCTGAACCACTGAAGCTTGGTATGTGAGTTCTCCTTAAGCATATAAACTGAAAATTTACCAAACAATGAGGCTGTCGAGGCTAAGGAATACACATCTCCAGATCCTAACTCTTCTTACCTCAACGAACTCAGGATCTATATGAGCTGAACTATTGAAATTTGATATGTGTGCTCTCCTTAAACATATAAACCTAAAATGTACTAAACAATGAAACTCTTAGGGCTAAGGAACACATATCTCCAGTTCCTAACTCTTCTAACCTCAACGAACTCGGGATTTATATATATATATATATATATATATATATATATATATATGTAGAGATATATTACTATCTGAGTACATATAAATATTATAAATGACATAAATATCGAATTTATTTGTTTTAACTATTAAAGACATTTTCACGTTTTTTTTTTTAAATTAACCTGGCTTTTGCTTCTTCGATAACATCCAAGAACAAAATACTTAATATTAATCCCGTATTTAGCAAAATAAATAATTATAAAACTTAAAATTGAAATATTTTTGTATTGCATTTTTCAAGGAATACAAAATTATTATTATTTTTTTTTTAATGCTCCCGTAGTTTCCTTTGCCCCGTACTTATCAAATCGAAGCGGGAGCATTTCATAAGCACTATAAAGCATATGTTTTCCAGTTAGTTATGATTTAGGTCTGTTCTAATTGCCTCTTTATGAACTCTTCGAACCAAGAGCCAATCAGAGCTAGACGGTTAAAGCTTAAGATTGATAAGTGGAATCTCACTTGAGGCTTCAGATTTGCTATCAAACTCTTTTATCGCAAATGAAAAATAAAAATCAATGTTCACTTAATAATTTGATTGGGCCCTTCGTCTACATCCGACCTTGACTACGGAGTATCGCTGTCTGAAGCGCTTTCCCGCTAAGCTAGCTGACTTCTCCTCCACCCCTCGGCGCGCTGCCTGCGCTTCCCACTCTCCGGAGATGATTCCTTCTCTTATGAAAATGGATTGAACGCGCCCAGGGGCGCCACTTTATGCGATGCGGCTCAGTTTCAACTGCTCCCATTATGACCTATGTTCCCATTATTGTTGCCATTGCCGCTGCTGCCGCTGCTGCTGCTGCTGCTGCTGCTTTTGGCCTGCCTAATAGCTTACGTTTCATCTAATTCTCAGTTCCATTGCCAGATGCTTTTGTTAACATTTTACTAATGTATTTTCACCGCCAACAACAACGCATAATGCCGCCATATAGCAACCAGCGGGTTATCAAAGGCTCAACGTCAGCCGCAGCAACGACAACGACAACGGCAGCGGCAGCGACAGCTGGGCACGCACAGTGGTGCCAAAGCGATTGTAATGCTGTAATTATGGCATGACTGAAAGCTGAATATGTTTTTTTATACCCTGATCCCATTCAAAATGGGTAAAAAGGGTATAATGTATTTGTGCAAATGTATGTAACAGGCAGAAGAAGGCATCTCCGACCCCATAAAGTATATATATTCTAGATCAGCATCAACAGTCGAGTCGATCTAGCCATGTTCGTCTGTCTGTCCGTCTGCCCGTCCGTCCGTCTGTCCGTATGTATGAACGCAAGGATCTCAGAACCCATAAGAGCTAGAGACGTGAAATTTTGGCTGTAGGTCCTCCTAGTGCCCGCGCAGATATTCGATAACTTACCCCGCTTCCAAGTAATCGATAAAAATCGATATCGAAATCCTGTTTTTTGAGCAATTTCGGCAAATAATATGAGCTAGAGTCACCAAACTTGGCGTGTAGCTTCTAGAATAGTATATAAACATATATAGCAAGTATTTTTCATCTTATGCCTATCGCCTGTTGGAAGACGAGGGTTCAGGGTAGTAGCTCCCAACTAGAACCTCTTACTTGTTTTTATATATTTTGATTTATTTTGCCAAGAATCGACCAGCAATTCTGACAATAACATGATAGATGAGGCAAGGTTTAAGTTATATACATGTATATCAATAATATTCTTAGCCCATATCGTGTACATCTTTGCATATATCTATATATATGTATATGTATGTCTGTAAGTATGCATATATCTATTTGTATGTTTGTCTGTACCTAAATGAGTTTGTGCCAATCGCCGTTAGTGAATCCTTCTGCCCCATAAAGAAAGTAGACAGCATTTATATAGCTCTAAAAACGCCAGAAATTATACAACTAAGTTTGATGTCCGCGCAACGCCTGTGAATTTTTTTAGCTTGGCAAAAGATTGATTAAAAAATGCAACAGCAAAAATATTTGAAAACTTATAAAATTTTGTTAACATTTTATTTCCACTTTTGACTGACTGCGGACCACTGTCCAGTAAGTAGACCGCACACACACACACACACACACAATCACACACACACCCATAGAAATGGCATAGAGGTTGGCTAGAGAGCGTTTGTGGTACAAAAGAGTTAAAACTTCAATTGATACCAGCTGCCGCAAGTGCCTGCGCCCATTCCTCAGCCTGGTAGCAGGAAGTTAAAGCGCTCGGCAAGCTGTCCCCTGCACTGAATCCCACCCCCTCGATCTGTTTCCCCTATCAGATTGCATGTTATCAATGAGTTTATCAATTTAAATTTGATTCGGTTGTGTGAAAATCGACACGCGGTTGTTTGGCGCTGCGTGACAAATTTGCACAGCCAGCGAGATCGGAATTCGGTTGGGGCGCCACGCGGTGCCTACGCAGCGGCCATGCGGCCGTGCCGCATAAATCAATTAGCATTAAAGCGAACGGATCTGGCCCCAAAAACAAAAAAAAAAACAAACAAAAAAAAAAAAGAAATAAGAGAAAAAGCAGCGAAAGCAGGCAAAACAGGCGGCTGAACAGCAGAGCCCAAAAGGGCAAACACTTCACTTATTGTTATCCCGGGCAAATAAATAAGGCAGCCGAGAATGAAATATAAAAAAAAGAGAGTGCCCTAGTCGGGTGTATCTGACTGGGCGGTATCCTGAACCCAGCGAGATGCTGCTATTGTTCAAATACAAGCTTCCTTTTTATATATATAGATATACACACAAACAGACACAGCTGCCCCACACTATGTGAAACTTCGGTGCTTGTTGTCCGATCGTTATGAAATTTTTAGAGCATAAATGTGTCGCACACGAAAAACGAAGACTCAAAATGCCAAAATTTTCTACGATTTCTGGGGATAATCAAGAACAACACTATTTCAGATCTGTGTATGCCATGCCAGAGGCTACAGAGCAAATTTGGTGTCCTTAGCTCTTATAGGCTTCGAGATATGATACCAAAACAGGTTTTCGATAGCGATTTTTATCGATTTCGTGTGCACTGGAATACTTATCGATTTGTTCAAACTTAGCTCTTATAATCTGTGATATCGATTATTGCTGGGCAGGGATTGAAGATGCTTCTTTTCTGCTTGTTACATACGCGCGCTCAAAACGAATATACCCGCTTTCTTAATAAAGGGTATATGAAATAAAAGAAATTGCGAATGCGAACGCAAATAAACAAGCCCAGAAGACACTTAATTGTATCAATTTAGGCAGTTAAAAGCAACACCACCAACACCACCAACACCACCAAGAGCCAACAGCACCACTAAAAGCTGCAACAACAACAACAACAACAAAAAACACAGCAGCAATTCAACAATGCCATCAAAGGGACGACCCAGCTCGTGGCAACTACAATTAACGGTAATGTGAGGCGAGCAAAAAAGGGCTGTACGAATTTTTAGCAGGTTTCTTACAAAGACAAATTGTGATGAATGTCGCAATACCCTGTAAAAAGATGGGGGAGTCAAAGAAGCTACACCCTCTCAACTCACTGCATGGGAATCTAAGTTGAACTAGGAGTAGAACTAGAACTAAGCGTGAGACAGGCTGTACTTGGTGAGAAGGCGTTGCCAGACCCAATCACAAGTTTTCGTGCATATACACGTAGACAGAGTTGTATATGAACCAGGGCTGCAATACTGAAAAAAGTCGATTGGTATACATATATGTATATACCATATTCCTGATCAGTATCAGCAGTCGAGTTGACAAAAGCAGGTTCGTAGAGTCCTCTTTCTCTCCCTCTCCCTCCCCCTCTCTCTCTCTCTCTGTCTAGCTATGTTGTAGCTTAATCGGTTAAGGGTTCAAAAAAAATCTCCCTTACTAAAAAAAGATGTCATATATATGTCATTTTCGACAGTTTGTATATATATTATTGATCAGTATCAGCAGCCAAATCGATAATGTGCAGTCTATAGGTTCCTCTAATTCTGTGGCAGGCAGTTTATACAGATGTGTATATAAACCAGGGCTGCACAACTAAAAAAAAATATGTTGTTACTTCGACTCACGGTTCAAAAAACCTCTAAATCAGTTTCTATATATATTCTTGATCAGTATCAGAAACCGAGTCGACATAGCACAACTCGAAGCGTATTCTCTTTCTAATATAAACAGTATATACAGATATGTATATGAACCAGGGCTACAAAACTAAACAAAAATGTTAGTTCGGTTCACCTTTCCGAAAAAACTTCTTTAATAATGGATTGTACACATATTTGAGATCAGTGTCAGCAGCTAAGTCCTCTCTCTCTCTCTCTCTCTCTCTCTCTCGCTATCTCTTTCCCTGTTGCAAGAAATATGTGTTGGAATCAACTGGATCAGGCAACTATAGCCTATAGCTGCATTTGGCATTATCTTTCGAAAACTAAGTTCTTCTATGTAAAATCCGTTTTCAAAAACTTTTCGACCAGGCGTATAGGAAATCTACAATATTCCTTACTTATAGGAAATCTATCTTTTGTACTTTCCACCAATATATCATATAGCTTGTGTAGTAAAAATATGTTGTAAAGTTAGTTGTATAGAGAATATATGTGAAGATATGAAAAATGTTTTCAATTTTTTGAACGATTTTTTTTTTATGGAGATTTATAATTGCTGGACGTGGTCTTGTCCCACAACTATTCTCACGTAAACCTTTTTAATTTTGAACTACAATTTATATATCAAAATATTTGTATGAAAATATGAAAAGAATACCAGTTACGAACTGGTTCGTTTAGAAGACGAACTGCAGCCTTGATCTGAATATTTGTGTAAGATTTGTTCAGATTTGAGCAAATCGCAGAGCCTTGCATTTGCTGTCATGATGTGGGAACGCAGATTGTTTTACTTCTGGTAAGTAGCTCGAAGTAGAGACTCGCAAATTGGAAACTTAAAAAGATTGCGGCTGCTCGCATGAGCTCCGAGATGAACTTGAATATAATATACAATACAAGCAACAACAACGATGATAAAAAACTAAAATATGAGCTGCCAGCGGATTACAGGTACGAGGTACACACAAGGGATTCGAATGCGGACGCTGTCAACATTTCATCCATGGACGCATTTGTGAGCGCCGCAAGGTGCATCCGTTGGACACATTCCTGAAGGAGATTCGCTGCTGTACCTACTGCTCGGCGCCCACAGCCACAGACATTCAGTTATCCAAGCTGACCAGGGTACAAATCCGCAACACAGTAGAAGACCGATGAGAATTTGTAGCTGCATTTTTGACAGTGCAGCAAAATAAACTGAGAGCCCGAATTCGAATCGAATATTCTCGGATTAAGTATGGAAAGAGGAAGACTAAATGCCCTGCCAGACATTATGCCAATTCTAATTGCTGAGTTTGGTGAAGATATCTTCCTTTTTTTTTACCGATTCATACTATAGAGCGCTATATATGATATAATAGTAAGATATCGACTAGATTTGGCTTATGTATAGGCCAAAGTTCGGTTAATATCGGGTTAGCACAAGGAAAAACTTATTTTCGCCCGATAAGATATAGTGATCCGATCCAGCCGAAAGATCCAGCTAGCAGTAAAAAAACATACCTATGCACAGCTTCAGGCCGTTAGCTGTCGGTCTCATTTGTATAGATACCGATTAAGAATATATATATATATATATATATAAAACCTTAATAAATCGGAGATTACTTCTATGCGTTGCATAGTTGATGACAAAATTTGAATACCCTTTTCGATATAGGTATAGTCCCAAATCACAACAACAACAAAAAAAACATTCCTAGACAACATTGCCAAGAATTTTGCAATTTTTGTAGATCAATCAGTTGCGACTATGGGATACCCTGTAAGCATTTTTGGAAAAACCAACTGCATTTAATCACCACACAAATGCGATAAAAGCGAAATGTGTGTGTCTTTAACTAAAATCGAACGTCTGCACAATTGATAGACTTAGACATACCCTGTAAGCTACTATGCAAGCCGAAGCAGCTAGAAGCCGCTACACATCAGTCAACAAGTTTGAGCCCAAATTAAAGTAATAGATTATTCTTAAACTTTAATTGAAGATCGACTAAGAGATACCCTGTTAGCATATTTGCTAACACAAATTGCATTCCAGTGACACGTGAATACGATAAGAGCGAAATATGATAAACTTTAACAAATATCTGTCCGCATTTCAAACGTTCTTTGCACAACTGATAAACTTAGAGTTACCCTGTAAGCAGCTTTGATAGATAAAAGACACTAAAAGACAGCTAAAAGTAGCAACACATCAGTTAGGAATTTGAGGCCAAGAATTAAAGGTAGACTAAGAGATACCCTGTTAGCAAACAACTTAAGCTCTTTAAAAACAGATTTTAAAAATAATACTAATCCAGACAGCAAAGACACAGAGCACAGCAGAAAAATTCGGCAAAACTTAAAATAAAACACACAAATTTTTACAAATGATAGACTTCGACACACCCTGCAAGCTGTTTTGTGTCGCTAGAGTAGCTAGCAACAAACACATAAGCGTGGATTCTTGGGCAGAAACAGCGGAAAAAAATACAATTTTGGGCCAGTGATAGGGGCTTAGATACCCTATAAGCACAGCCCAAAGAAAAGCCATAAGCTATAGGCAAATACGAGCCCTTCGAAACAATATATCGTTCAAGCTGCCGTTATACAGGGTATACGGTGCCAGCCTGTTTACATTTGCGGTTCTTGATAATGTTGTTATTCTTTTCGCTTTATTGTTTCTGCACATTTTTTATGTTTCGTCTGCCGTTTTTGCCGCTGCCTTTGAACTGCCAGGGAACGCATGTGAGAGGACATGAAGTGGCGAGCACAGATCCTTATGCGAGTCTGGCATGGAAAGTCACTTGCCATCGGAAAATCATTCAACTTGGCCAGGCGGACTAATGGCCCAAATGGTAATCGCTGCAGCTGCAGAAATTCCATTGATTTCCCCTTTTTAGCCAACGAGCTGCGACCGGAGCTGCTATCGATGTTATCTGGCCAGGCAGTCGTTGGTCCTGCGCCACAAACAACAACAAAAAGGACAGCTCAATTTCAAGGATATTGATTGCAAAACACTCACTTATTCATTACAAGACAAACAATTCAATTCATGTGATGTACTCAAATCGAATTTTAATTGACGGCAAGTTATTTTTACGAAAGAAGCCCTCGGAATATCTTACAAATTGTGTTCAAATTGCTATCGAAAATTTCTGAAATGTTTGCAAAGAAGTTTCTCTAAAAAACTAAAGACTAGCTAAGATTTTAAGCAACAAGTTAATGAGTTTACAGAAACATAACTGTTAAAACGCCGCTGTTAAGGTAAAGCAAATTGTGTTCAAATTGCTATCGAAAATTTCTGAAATATTTGCAAAGAAGTTTCTCTAAAAAACTAAAGACTAGCTAAGATTTTAAGCAACAAGTTAATGAGTTTACAGAAACATAACTGTTAAAACGCCGCTGTTAAGGTAAAGCCCTTAATAAAATACTGTTAACGGAACACAGTAAAAACTCCTATGTTAAATAATACACATAGAAAATTATGTTAAATCACCGCTGTTAAAACAGTGCTGTTAAAGTAGTCCACTAAGCCAACGCTGTTAAAGTTATACTGTTAAGATACCGCTGTTAAAAGCTTTGAAGATAGTGCCAGTTAAATAATCATGTTAAAATGACATTGACATGAAATTGTGCTGTTAATACAATGAGTTAAGGCTTAAGATAAGATGCCAACGATCACATATTTTAGAGTTACGTTAACATAATATATACTAACAGGATAATATCACAGTTAAAGTTAATTTTAATGCACATATACAAATGCAAAACAAGCAAATGCTTCCAAATATATGTTATATCTAAACATTATCATGTAAACTGTACTTAAGATATGTTTTAGCCCCGCTGTTAAAGTGCTATTGAAATAAACTGGAAACATAAATTTATTGAAGCAGCATTTAATATACAGCACTGTGGCAATGTTAATAGACATATGTTAAAGATAAAACTTTACATAGGTATGCTATGAAAATGTTAACGAAAGCTGTTATAAAAGTACTGCACTTTAACAGGCGCTGTTAACGCGAATGCTACTGAGCGCTGTTAACATAGGCATGTTAAATTGACACTGTTAAGATAAATTTAAGTGCACAGCTGTTATTCAAAATCTGATAAAGCGACGCTGGTGAAAGATTCAACATATGTATGTGTATGTTGTTGCATATACGGCCAGAATTTGAATGGCATGGCAGCTAGAGCAAGCCAAAGACAAAGCAACGGCAACGGCAACAGCAACAGCAACTGCAGCTGACAGCAACTGTTCCTGATTAGCCATTGGTGCATGCAATTTCGCCCACTCGCCAGCATGTGCATTCAAATTGCCTGGCAGCCGCAGCAGCAACTGCAACAGCAATGGCAGCTACTTTCTAAGCTGACGCAATCCCAGCGAGCGGTGGAAAAAGCGGGCAGAAGCCAATTCAGCAGCAGCAGCAGCAGCAGCTGGGCAAAAACACCTCAAAGTAAACAAATTTCGATGTACGCACTAATAAAAACGCAAACACTAGACGCCACCAATGTCCTGGAATGCATCCTGGCCAGCAGCAGCAGCAGGCGCAAAGGATGATGCTGATGATGAGCATGGTGAGGATGATGATGGCGACGTCTATCCCCTGCTCGATGGCTATTAGGAGCGACAACAACAGCAGCTAAAACAACCATCATGGCTCATGCGTAGGTAATCAAGAACGCGCTTGTCCCGAATGCATGACTAGATCATACCCTGTACTCAGCTCTTAAGTGTCCTGAAGCACAGCTCAAATAACTAGCGAAGTGCGAATAAAAGTTGATATTGACAATTTGACACGAATGCCTCGTTTGCAATCGAAAGTGTGCGACTGAAAAATACCCTGTAACTTATTATGCAGCCACACGCACGCAGCAGCGGCTGTGCCGCTTCTTCTTTTGCTCTGCTCAACGCCGTAAATATCAGAGGCCAAAAATGTGCACATAAGCCAAAGCATACAGATAATCGGCATTAAGATACCCTGGGTTTTAGGTTTAGAAAAGAACTCGTTAGCTATGTTGCCCTTAAAATTGCAGACCAAAATTATGAGTCTCTGGCGTTTAAAATCTGGCTATTTATCGATATTTATCGATTCTTGTTAAATATATAGAGAAACTTGCTGGGCGTTTGGATAAACGAAAATAGAAAATAAATATATGAAAAGGGCTCGAAATCAAGGCGTTTTTTCCGACAGACTTGGCGAAAAACGAGCATTAGCTGATCGATATTTATCGATTTTGGGCAAGTGTTTCCACTTATCGAAAAAAATTAAAAATGATAACGAACATACCTTGTTGTTAAGCATATTCAATGGGTATAGCTTACTTTAAAAATAGGAAAAGAGATGGCTAAGGTAGGACGAGATAGAAAGAGAGAGCGAGAGAGCGAGCGAGACGGCGGGAGAGTGGGAAGTGCGGAATAAGAGATAAGAGCGAAACAATGCATGGACACACGCCGCTGACGACAGCCCCAACTAGTATGCAGCAAAACGTAACGCAGCAAGTCGCACACACGCCCCTGCCCCACACACCGCCCCGCCTACTCACTTACACACACACACACACACACACTTACACAGAGAGAGAGAGAGAGAGATAGAAACCAAATACACTTAGGCGCAAAGTAGCGGCATTTATGCGTGTGTGCGTACCTCAACAGGCCAGAGGCCCGGTCCCCATTGAAACAGGAGCCCGAATTAATAGTGGGCGAAGTGCCCGAAGCCCGAATGAAGTGGCTCAAGTGGACCCGGCTGGAAGCGAATGGATGGGTCTGCCGGGCAGGCCCGGTTGTTCAGCTGCTGAGCCGTTGAGCTGCATCAACTACGCATCGGAAAACGATTCTCGGTTGCCTTGAATCCCAAAAATAAAGCTCAAGAGCTACAAAGTGCCCCCCCCCCCCTCTCCGCAAAAATTAAATGTCCGTACACACGACTGTGAACCCAAGAGCAATGCTCGCTGGTTCGGTCACGGTTCAAAACAATGTCCCAGCGTTTCCCTCCTCCATGAGAAGCCTCGGCAACTGGGCTCTCCACATTTCTAGCAATTTTCATTATGTTATATTCTATATTACATATATATATATATATATATATATATATATATATATATATTATACTCTACAGATAAGAGTGATCCAATCGGTAATATACGAACAACATACGAAATTTAGTGCTCTTATAAGATCCGCGAAAGTGGACAGAAAACAACAAGTCGATATCGATTATTATCGATTTTTTTAAAAACTTAAAGAGTTATCGATTATTATCGATTTTTAAAAAACTTAAAGAGTTATCGATTATTATCGACACTAACATCGAAATATAAAGAGTCGTAGTTTTAAAGTGCCTGAGTTTTAGTTTCAGTTAAGTCGAAGTTTCCTTATTTCTCATTTGACAAATCTGGCTGAAATACGAAATTCCAGAAAAACTATAAAGTTTCTTTCGTTAAAATATTGTTAAATTGTAACAGGGTATAGACAGCTTTTATGTTCATTAAATTTTAATTTTATGTTTTTGCAATTTTGCACTTGTTCAAATAATGCGCACCTCAGTCCAGTTTGGCAACGAGGGAATATGCCCAGACGGCGGCTTTGATAGGGATAGATATCGGTGCAAATGACGGGATTACCGCCGCAATTGCATTACCATTTTTTTCCACTCTGTTCTGTTCATTCGTTTTATGAGAGACTCGCTTTGCTTATCTATAAATTAGAGCACGGCCGGCTACAAATCAGCGTCGTCATCGGGGTCCACATTCCCAGCTGCGTTCCCGTTCAACTCCGCTGGCAAATGCAAAATCTATGCCAATTTATGTAAATCAAAGTTTAAAATTAATGTTCAAAGCCCGCGCACAGTAACAGAAATAGAAACCGCACCAGACTAGACCCCAACCAGAACACAGACCAGACCCGACCCCAAGCCGGAGACCATTCCAGACGACTAAAGAAACTTATTTGAACAGACGTTGCGGAAGTGCGGGTAAGCTGCTGCCACGGCTGGAGAGGGTAATAACAAGAGAGAGAGAGGGGGGGGGGGGGGGGGGGGGGGGGGTATATTTTGCTTGTTTGCCAGCCGCATAATTCAATTGGCGTCGTCTACGACCAAAAAGCGCTTGAGAGCGAAAAACAAGTAAGTGTGCACTTGTCGGCAATGCTCGACCCAGCAGATGCCTCGCTTACAGCAGAGCGGGGGAAGAGCGGGACAAGGGTGGGGCCGGTAGGTGTCTCTGCATTAAACACGAGAGTCTACATATAAAATTTGGCGTGTCTGGCTCGAAGGATCTTCGAGTTGTGCATTACTTGGGGAAAGTGCAAATCTATATTTATCGATTTTAATAAATGAAACTACATTTTTGAGCCCTGTATGCAGCTAGGCAGTAGGCCTGTCTCGGTATTAAATATGAGAATCTGAACATTAAATTGGTAGCTGGAAATCGATATTTATCGATTTTAAAAACTTATCGACCGGGCAGATGTTCCATATGCAGCTGGAACGAAAATAGCGAAAGCTGTGCTCGTTTCAGTCGTCTCTTATATTAAGCAGATATATATGGGGTCTAGAAATCGATATTTATCGATTTAAAGTATTACATCCAGCTTTAGACCAGGCAGATCGCCTGTATGCCGCTAGCTAGAGATGACTGAGGGCACTGCCCGTCTCCGTAAAAAAACTGAGTAACTGAGTATGGATATTTATCGATATTAAACAAAAAGCGAAATGAACAACAATATGATTTATACATGCAATTTATCTGAGCAGCTCATTTATAATTTCCTGAATACGCTTTCCGGAATAAACTCCAAAGAATCGGTTGAAAAATCGATAATTAATTGTTTTCCAAGTAGAACAAGGTTAAATACAAATCAAACAAACTTCAGCTCCATTTGGCATACGAGAAATTATACAACAAATTTTGTGTTGTTCGCTATTTACAGCTGGTTTGGTAATATATGTAAATCGATAACAATCGATTTTCGATAAATGTTTAGATATCGCCAATTGAAAAACAAATACTGGTACGAGAAATTAAACAACAAATTTTGTGTTGTTCGCTATTTACAGCTGGTTTGGTAATATAAATCGATAACTATCGATTTTCGATAAATGTTGAGATATCGCCAATAAAAAAACAAATACTGGTACGAAAAATTATACAACACATGCTGTGTTGTTAGCTATTTACAACTGGTTTGGTAATATATGTAAATCGATAACAATCGATTTTCGATAAATGTTCAGATATCGCCAATTGAAAAACAAATACTGGTACGAGAAATTATACAACAAATTTTGTGTTGTTAGCTATTTACAGCTGGTTTGGTAATATAAATCGATAACAATCGATTTTCGATAAATGTTCAGATATCGCCAATTGAAAAACAAATACTGTGTATACTTGTTCCGACCAAGAATCTATATTACTTAAAGCACCCGGAGATAGTTGCTACGACCTTTTTAGTATACCCCTTTGCCAATCGCTTTTCAACAGGGTATAGAGAAAAACAGCAGCCACACGACAGCAAAGGGACAGCCAGGACATGGAAACAAATGGACAGCAGGGGAGCTGAGGACAGTCAGTCGCATTTTCTTAGGGAACTGTCACCTACGTTACCGGCTATCGAATTTCCTTTCGCATAGAAATCAATGCAGCTGTCGCAGATGTACCTGCTGTTGTACCTGCTGTACCTGCTGCTGTTGCTGCTGTTATCCTTGGTGTTCTGCCTGCTAACCTGCCACACCATTTCAACTTCATTCGCAGGCATCTAGTTTCGAGAAAAACAAAAAACAAACAAGTAACAGTGCACTAGTCGGGAGTGCACGACTAAGAGATACCCTGAAAACATTCTAGACGCCTTCTATACATACATAAGCAGAAAACACACACACGCTGCGCCTCTTCTTCCCATAGTAACAAGTAACAGTGCACTAGTCGGGAGTGCACGACTAGCAGATACTCTGAAGTCGGCGTCAAGATGTCGTTGAAGCTATGGGAAGAAGAGGCGCAGCGCGTGTGTGTGCGTATGTGTATTTATATGTATGCCCTCTATACACACACGCTGCGCCTCTTCTTCCCATAGCTTCCCACATTGTGGACTATGCAATCTTTCTTAACTTGGGCATTTACGGTGCGATCTTTATGAAATTTTCAAAACATAAATATGGCACAAAACAGTGTGTAAATTCTAAAGTAGTACAAGGCTATATGCTTGATAAACAGTTTTTTTTCTTCAATTCCGGGATGAAAAGGGTTAGATATCCAAAAGTGAAATATGCCTAAGCTGTTTATGACAAAAACAAAAGCCTAGATATAAAGTTTGCTGTATCTAGCTTTTATATTCTTCGAGATATGCCTAAAAGAAAAATGTCTCTGGAGCAATAAATATCAATATTATAAAGATATGAACATATGATAGACATAGGAGATATCCAAGATCGCAGACACACAGATGAACGTAATATATATAGACATACTGTATGGTTTCCTGTTACAAACGCCCGCTGTAAAACAATATACCCGTTTTATTCATTTGCAATGGCTACAGGGTAGACGCAGAGGTAAAAGACACACAGCCAACACTTGTTATGGCAATGGAACATTTTCGTATTGTCATCTGATGCGCATTTTAACCGATTTGATTTGTGGTCAAGAGGTTTACGAGTTGAAATTTGAGGGCTTTTCAGAGCTCAAGAATCGAATGCCAAGCAAATCAAAGCATTCACAAATAAATGCTAAACGAACCGTAAATAGATAATATGATTAACCTATTCACTTTGACTCTTAATACTTAGATTTCGTTATTTCGTTATTTCGGGTCTCGCTTATAAATCTTATTAAATGTTGCTGAGTTCAAAAATGTTGACGCACAGTTGAATGTGTTTTAATTGGAACAATTAATTCAATTTAATTATATATATACATATATGGCAATATATATTATTAATGTATTTATATACATTACATATATATTTACATATTATTATAAATTCTTTTTAACCTCGTCTAAAACTCACCTTAAGCATCAAGCGCAATTCGTCTGTGTGGCGCCATCTGTCGGCTCGCTTAGTTCAAGCTGTGCTGTTGTGTCAGCTTTTTTTATAGCAACTGTGGTTTGTGCTTTGGCTGAAAGCTATCAAAGTGTGGCTCGCCTTAGTTGCACAAGTGGAGAGTTGTCTGATGTCTTAGCTAAAATAAAACGCAGCATGGTTCGAAAAAATATTACAAAAATAAAATATGTATATAAAAATAATATATATTAAAATAATAATAGCTACAAAAAAAAATATTATTATAATATTACAAATTATATAAATTTTAAAAACAAACAAATATGAAACCTGGCTGTTTTGGCTTGACGAAATCGGTTTTCTACACACAGTTCTGCTATTTAATATTGAAATATTTAAAGTTGCAATATTTTAAATTATAATAAAATAGAATTAAAATAAAAATAAGTCTGTCCGCAAGAAAAATAAAGAGCTTGTATTCTAAATTCGATTCACGAAATCGGATTTCCATACTCCAAAATGCAATTTAATAAATCAATAAAATTTTTAAATTATTAATTATTTAATATATTTATTAAAGAAACAAAATATTTCAAATAAAAATTGCCTTAAAACAAACTAGGTTTTGTTTAAATACGTTTCAAAGTAGATTAAAATTCTGCCCCAGAAGGGAATCAGATGCATAATCTTAATACTAAAATTAAACCCTATACTAGGCATAATCCCTATACCTTATACTAGGCATAATCTTTATACTAGGCTCAATCCTTATGCCAGGCATAATCCTTATACTAGGCATACCTTATACTATGCATAATCTCTATAGTAGGCTTAATCCTTATACTAGGCATAATCTACCCTACTGACTAACTTAGAAAATGTGTCTACTTAAGGATTCCGCTGGCATTGATTTATTTGTTTATTCCCTTCAGTAAATCACATGATTAATATTTGTATTTGTATTTGTTGTTTATATTATTAAAATATGATAAATGCCAAAACAATTGCTTGTCGAAAGACGCGCAAATAAACAATTCATTAAATCATTCATTAAATAATAATCATTTATGGATTTTAATTAATGGCAAGTTCATTCACATATTAGGCAGCCAAATAAAAACAAACAATCCTGCTTGCCAAATTTCGCAATTCAAATAGGGTAGCCCGACTCGGGCAGCTGCTTTGCAACAAGTAGAGCTATTTATTTTGATGACTTTTCAATAAAATAATTAATTCCCTTTCTCACGCATGCTGCACACACACACTGAAGCCTGTTGGCCTAGAGCTCAGCACTTGAGTGAAGGACAATGCGACAAGAGCTTTTTGGAGAAAAGCTCACTAATACTTAACCATTTACCAATACACACACACACACACATAAGATTCTATTTGATTAATGAGTAGAAGTGCTTGATCCCAAATCGAATATATTCCAATATTTAGTCATATTTTTGTTGCTCAGTGTACCAAATCGAAATGTCAAACAATACAATTAGCTAATTGCACCAGCAAAATTATGACTAGGCAATTTCTGCTATTCATGCGTATACATACTATATATATTTATGTATGATGTTTATATGTCGATTAGCTCAGCCAAATCGAATCCTGTTCAATGAAACCCCACTCAATCAAACGTACCGACAGGGCACTGCGCCAAAGTAATATGCACTACGCATACATATATAAACATATATCATATATCTGTCTGCCATATATGCCCAAATATCATCTATCATACATATACATATATCAAGTCAAGAGTTGAATGCGCTTCAAACAGAAGCAACAACTACTACGCAAAAAAGCTTAACTAAACGTTTCCTATGCGCTTGCTTAGAGTATTATAGTTTAGTCATGCACTTTGCAACGCCCCGAGGCAGACATGTCCGAGAATGAGCCGGATCGGACGACCAAGCATATCATATGGGAATTACAGGTAAAGAAAAACGTTTTATCTTCAGCTTCGGGCACTTACGAACTTGATCAAGCTCGCTTTATATAAGCAAAATCCTATCAATATCGGGCAACTATATCAAATGGCTCTATAGGCGGAAATTCGTCAAAACTTCAGTTGTTCCTCAAGATATTCTGACCAAAACATTCACTATTCGCTCTTCTTTTAACTGATCCACAAGCCCGTACTAGATCGAGCTACTATATCATATATAAGGAGAGAGTATTTAGTATGCGGAGTGTCGAAAATAGCCGAAATAATAAGAAAATATCAGAAAAAAAACCGAAAAAAATCGAATCAAATGAAGAAAAAATTCCAAATGAAATTATGACAATGATACTCGTAGTATTTGCACAAAGCGGGTGGAGAGCGGCTAGGTCAGCGGCTTAACAGGTAACAGGTAGCTCAACTTAATCAAAAAAAAATACACGTGAGAATTTGCCAATAGCGAGTAGTCGACTAGGCAATACCCTGCAAACAATTAAATGCCCTACGCTAGAGAAGTTACATATGTATGCAAAATATTTGAAAGCTTTTTAACCAAAGGCGACAGTTATTTGTAGCTTGTGCACCGACTGGTAGATACCCTGTAAACAGCTTCAAAATGGGCAACTATATATATTTTAAGTTAAAGTGTATGTGCATCGCTGGTGGCAATTAAGACCAGCACAAGCCATGACTGGCAAATACCCTGTAATCAGATTTATACATTGATTTAGTTTATGTGTACAAGCTATGACTGCAAAATACCCTGTAACCAGCTCTAAAACAGACAGCTAGACATATCTACTAATGGCAATTAAGACCAGCACAAGCTATGACTGGCAGATACCCTGTAATTAGATTTATACATTGATTTAGTTTATGTGTACAAGCTATGACTGCAAAATACCCTGTAACCAGCTCTAAAATGGCAATTAAGACCAGCACAAGCTATGACTGGGAAATTCGCTGAATCCAGCTTTACATTTATATAAGGTTAATGTGTAGCACAAACTATGACTGGAAAATACCCTGTACTTAATTTTGAAAAAAAAGTATTAAATTTTGGAAATACTTTATAGAAAATTAAGCTAAAAGTTCCATCTTTTATATCACAGATTTATAATTATGATATTTCAAAATTAACATCAATTAAGAAAAAAAATAAGAGTTGAAAACACTCTGCAACTAGATTAAAAGTATACTGAATTAATAATCAATTTAAGACTAGAAATTAACGAGAAAGTAAGGATATCTTTGCCTGGCCGAAGATTTAATGCCCTTTTCTGGCATTTGCCTTTTGCAGATATGTGAGAAAAGTGAAGCTCGTAAATGCCAAATTTGATGAAAATAACTTGAAAAACAGAACCTACTTTTCGATAGATCGTTCCCATAGCGGCTATATGATATAGTTGTTCGATCTGTCCTAGGACAGATAGACCTTCGTAAAGATTTAAGACGATAGCTTTAAAACTGAGAGAGACTATTTCGCATAGAAATTGAAAGACGAACGGACGGATATGTCTAAATCAACTCGTCTTTCGATGCTGATCTAGAATATATACATATATATATTGGCTTGGAGATGTCTTCTTTGCGTTACACATTTCATTACACAATTATAATATCTTCAAGCTAGATTTCTTTCACAAATATATGTAGCTGATTAGCGAGCACTTTGGGAACTCACAGATTTATGGCATATACTCTATATATAGCTGCTGGATATATCCTACAAATTGACCCTATCTAATGCCTGCGCCTACGTCAAGCACATTAAAAACCTAGCAGGGCGTCCGCTTATTATTATTATTATTTGTTTTTTATTTTCTTCTATGCATATAAAGAAGAACAAAACGCATGCAAATGAACGCTTTTGCTCATTTATGTGCGGCCATTAAATGGCAAATGGCAGCGCTCGATGATCTATCGAAGAGCAGCGCCTAAACTGGCACTGATTCGCATGCCACAGCTCTATAAAGGCCATCAAAACTAGTGAAGACCAAGCTGAAATATACAAACAACTATTTTACTTTCCATCATTAAAACAAGTAAGAGGTTCTAGGCGGGTGATCCCGACTGGGGGATACCCTGAACCCTCTGCTTCCAACAGGCGATAGCTATAAAATGAAAGATAATTGAAATACATACATATATACTATTCTTGAAGCTACATGTCAAGTTTGGTGACTCAAGCTCATATAAAGTAAGTTATCGAATATCTGCGCGGGCACTAGGAGGACCTACAGCCAAAATTTCAAGTCTCTAGCTCTTATAGGTTCTGAGATTCTTGCGTTTATACATACGGACAGACGGACAGACAGACGGACTTGGCTAGATTGACTCGGCTGTTGATGCTGATCAAGAATATATATAGTTTATGGGATCGAAGATGTGTCCTACACATTGCATGACAAACTTATGATACCCTCTGCAAGGGCATCAGAAAAGAGGGGCCGACAAAACAAAAGCCATAGAAAGGGCATAAAACTGTCATATGCGTAATGATTTAGCTGGGCCGAGCCGAAAAACCAGATCACAATTTAATAGATCCAACCATTTATGATCTTTCAAACAACAACAACAGCAACAACAACAACAATTATTGCAATCAAAAATTCAAAAATATTTTTATTTGATTTAAACTTTTTTTTTTTTGGTCAATCAATGCATAATTATGGTCTTTTATTATTGTATACAATTTTTGGTTTTCATATTTATTGTTAATTTGCCAGCTGAACACTCGGCCCTCTCCCTCTCCCCCTCCACCTTCCCCGCTGCCCATCTCCCCGACAAACACTAACAATTGCAATTCTCTAAGAATAATGTAATTGTTGTCATTCGAGTGCGATTATTGCTAGGCACTTCGTATAACAGACAATCGATTGATCGACTTTGGTATACCCTGCAATAACTAGACTCCTTTAGGCGTTTTACTGCCCGAAGAAATTATAGCAACTGGTTTCGGTACATTTGGTAGAGGTATTTAAAGTGAAATTTTGAATTTGAATTTAGCCCAAAATTTGGTTTGTTGCATTACGAACTACTATATGAGATTTTTTTCCTTCTACTGTGTCTGTCTCAGTTAATAAAAATGTAATTTTTGCTTTAACCTTCGGCTACTGCTTGCTATACCCTGTACAGGGTATCATACGTTTGTCATGCAATGTGTAATGCATAGAAGAAAACATCACCGACTCCATAAAGTAGATATATGTTATTCTAGATCAGCATCCAGATATCTATTGGTTACTTGGTTTGTTAATCGGGATAATGGGAAGCTAATTGTGAATGACCTGAGTAGGATTAAGGATTTTGGTCTTTTCAATATCGTGACTAATCAGGTGGCGAATTAATCGAATGTTTTTCGGTACTTTTTCAAAGATGAATATTAAAACCAAGCAATGCCGGTTAATTTTTTCTATCAATGTACTATATGCATAGAGTAGCTGAATCGATTCCTTAGGGTTTCCTTCCTACATGAGCAAAGTCCAAGATCAAATTGAATATTAGGGGGCAAAAAGTACAAATACAAGACTTAATTTTGGGATTAATTTTGCGCTCAAATTGGGATCCATTTTTGGTCTTAAGAAATTAGTTAACCGTCGCCAACGGCTGAATTTAAGAAAGAAAGAAAATGTCGTTAACAAAAA
>JAWNOR010000380.1:112500-392500 GCA_035045885.1 Drosophila borealis | reverse complement strand
CCGAAGCAGGGCTGCCGCTTCAGTCGCAGCGACGCGCGCTGAACACGACGACGCATTCGATATTAAAAAAAATAAATAAGACGGGATTCGGAAGCGTATTTACTTCGACTGTTGTTGTTGTCGCCAGAGCTGTTGTTGTTTGTTGCTGTTGTTGTTGTTGTCGCCGTTGTTGAAGCTGTTGAAATTCGAGCGCAAATCGACAAACGAACTCAGAACGCTGCGGCTGCGCAAACGCAAAGCACGCGCCAGTCACACACTCCAAATCCCAATTCCAATTACAATTCCAATTTCGAATTTCCAATACGCAGAGTCTCGGCTGAAGGTCCACCTTCCAGTGTCTGTGTCAATTCCAACGTCTAGTCCAACGCAGCGTATCCTACGTGCAGCGCGTGAACATTCCATTACAGTGCGTGTGTTTTCCAGTGTCGCTTGCGAAAACCTTTTTTTTTTTTTAAATATTTCAAATCGTTTTTTTTTTTAAATATTTTTTTAAAAAAGTGCCCGTTGCTAAGTGCAAAATCGGTTTGACGCAATTAAACAAATATTTTGTTCAAAATTCAGGTAAACTAATTTGATATATGAAAATATGTCACAAAAACAAATAAACAAAATATAATTCACAAATTTTCCAAATAATCTGATTTTAATATTATTTGTGTATGAGTGTGCGTGTGCGTGTGTGTGTGTGCCTACGGCAAGACCTTGAAAAGTTTTATTTTTAAATTTTGCTCACATCAAGAAATGCATAAAATGTAATGTGCAGAAAATATTTTTTACGTTATTATATTTTTTCCTTTTGTTTATCTCTTGTGCATTTTGTTAATGATAATTGTGATTTTTCGACATTTATTACCAAATAATAAATATTTCTTTAACTGGAAAACAAGACTTAATTCATCGCTTGCACGAAAAATGTAGCCTCTGGAAATTGCATTTTTCCAGTAATTGGAATTTACTCAATCTCATATTTTCAATTGTAAATTTTGTTTCATTTTCTTTAGTTCTATTCAAAATTTTTATAGATTGCAATTTTTAAGTAAATCAAAATTATCTAGAAATTGGAAGCGAATTTTTTCATGAACTATTCTAAACAAAATTGACCTTGAGCTAATCTTCTGATCTGATTTTTTGAGTTTTTTTTGTTCTTAATGCTCTTAAATCCAGATATTGAAGATTGAATACCATGTTTTAAGCTAATATAGCTTATCACATTCGTTGTTTTTGCCAGAAAAGAAGATTTACTTCCCATTTAAATCTGAAATCTTTAATCTTTTTCTAGCTTCGGTTATCTTCAGATTGGGTCATGTTCGGTTGGGTTAGGTTAGGTAAGATCCATTGAGAACTGAATAAAACCTTCCAATCCATTTATCTTTTGTGGGTTATTCGAGGCCCAGGACGACTTTTGAGAGACGATTTCTGTAAAGTAGTTTTTCTGCAGATCTTTATTCTGTTCTGTTTTTTTTTCGTTCCTTTTGTTATGGATTCCCTTTTGAGCTGTGCATTCGCTCCAATTATTGACACTTTCTGGTGGTAATTTACACTAAAATTCTACCTATTTGTGCGCTGCTTAAGATATTTCGTTCTCTTATTCAACTTCGAATCGAAATGCCTTCGGTTGCCTTCTGCGGGTCTGTCAAAAGCGTTCAAAGTCAACGCATTTGGGAATACACCCGACTCGCATACTAAAGAGCTCCGTTACCGAATGCACAGTAAAGATATTTTTACGTGTGTGCACGTGTTTGTGTGTGTGTGTGTGAGTGTGTGCATTGTGCAGTAAATAGAATCCCGCTACACACAACATTCGAGGGTTTAGCGCTTAGTATTGTCGCTTCTTTTTGGGTTTACGAGTAAAAGAGAAAAAGAAGAGAAAATCAAGCGGGCAAAGTTGTAGCCGACTGCACAATACTCTACTCTAAAGCAAATCCTAATGATTCGTATTCAATCAACCACCGATATAGTTTGGTTCAAAATTGAAGGCCTCTAACAGAGACCCAGATCCAAAGCAAGACAAGTTGAGATACAAATTTTGTAGATACGAATATCATTTAAATATCAAATTCTTCGGAGAATCAATGGGGCTTGCAATATTTTAAGCTAAAAATTTCGAATATATATGACAAACCAAGATTTGAACCAGTAACTGGGTTCTAAGATGTGGGGAACTTGGTTCAAAGCGTGAGGCGAACTAATTTCTTGAAAGACTTCAACATCTTGCACTAAGATTTATGTAATTTGTGTGGGGCGGCTGTGGGCGTGGCCACAACTATATTGAGTCGATGTTGCAAGGATTTTATGATCCTTCTTTTTGTGGAAAAATGTTTAGATTTTGTCTGAAACAAATATGCACACATATATACTCAAACTATATAATCTGCAGAGCACAAAGCTAATATGCTCATATTCAATTTGTGAACAGAGCATTACAATTGAGAGAAATGTCAACTCTGGGGCCGGGCATTCGGTTTTATGTGGCCACAACTCACAGCGATTTGTGCATTTCAATGAGCTCTTAATTGTAATTAAACAATTTGTTTTTTCTTCTTTTTTTGTCAACTTGGCTCTGAGTCAAACCATTTAGCCAGAAGCCAAGTTGGTAACCAGTCAAAATAATGCTCGAATGCTCGATAATCGCATTGACTAAAAAAAAAAAATAAATAATAAAAATAAAAACTAAACAATTTATATGCATCACGTCGCGCCCATTGTTGTTCCCCCGAGAGGGAGGTGCTTTGAGGGGGGCGCTGCAATCGCACGAATCACCCGTTTTTGGTCGAACATTTTCGAAAAGAAATCAAAAGTTAAACAATTTTTTTTTTTTCTTTTATTTTTGTTGGCCTATTCGGGAAATGTTCAGTCATCAACATTACGCAAGAAAATGTTTCAATATGCATTTTACTTTCTTTCCATAGCCTCAAGATTGCCCCAGACAATTCAGGCAAAACTTAAAAAAAAAGAATCGGACTATCGAAAAACTGAAAACAAAAACTTTATAGAATGAAAAACTGAACTAAGCGAAAATAGTCCCAGGTCCAGTTAGCTGTGTATCAGCCAGCTGGCGTTGGGTCTTTCACTCAGCTGGTTGTTGGCCACATTCGCTTGACCTTGACCACATTGTGGAGTGTCAGTTATCATCTCTCCGCATCTCATTTAACAGACGGCAAAAGCGGCTTTTTACATTTTTAAATTTATAAATACATTATTTTAAATACCAAAAGTGGCCAGGATGCCACAATGGCCAGGTCCAGTTAAGCAAGGGTCATCAATTGTGGTCAACAACAGCTCAAATAACTTGTTGTACCCCACTTGTTCCCACGCCTGTCAAAGCGACTGCTTCGGCTGCTTCCTCTTCAATGCTATTAATTACGATTTGTGGACAAAGCATTCTGTCCAAAATTTTAGTTATACATAGAGCTAAATTTAATTTATATATACATATACAGGTTAAAATGCAATTCTAATTGGCAATTGTTTTAGACTTTTATTTATTTGCGGTTAAAATGAACAGAAGAAGAAAACCAATTGACACATTGACACATTTTTTTTTTGCCTTGAAACACAACAACATGTGTATATAGTTTACACACACACACACACACACACACATGTGTGTACTCAGCAATTGAGGTGTGCGGGGGCAAAGGGTTTGTCAGCTTTTCAGATCGCAGCAATCAGCCGATCGATCGATCGTTTGACAATCGATGTCAGCGGCATTTGTGCGACCGTTCGATTTCATTATAAAATTTACGCATGTTTGATGGATATACCATTCCATGTAGGAGTCCGTGTGCACCCACTCAGCGCTACGTGATTCGAATTGCAGATATATATATATATATACTATATATATACATATATATATATGAAGATATATATGTACAGTCAATGGCCAACGAAGCGATAACAAACACTTTGGGAACAAATCGAATTCACGCGAACTGCAAAATTTCAAACGGAAACAAAAATTTTGCAAGCAAGTCGATCAGCTCTTATAACTAGGCATAGATACATAATAGAAGATATAGAAGAGCATAAATTGGCATATAAACATTGCATAGTTCTCGTTTAAGATTGTTATCGATAACTTATTTATCAGTTGTTAAGTTAACAATCTATCGATTGCTTGGTACTGAGATTCCACGGCTATAAATTATTCAGTCATCAATTGTTAAAGTTATCGGCCGAATAGTTATCGCTTGTGAACTTATCGATTTTGTGTAAGCATCGTTTGAATTGATGTCAATTTATTGTTAATTCTAAAAGTTATCGATTGATTACGTTCATATATGAAATCATGATCGATTTAGTAATTGTAGATTGTATAATTATCGATTAAGTAGCTACTGATTAAACATTTGTGAGTTTTATGCTGCTATCAGTAGTTATTTGAATGGCTTTAGATAGAATATTTATCGATTATGCAAGAATCGATAGTAATCGAATTTGATAGTAATCGATACAAGAATTACCGATCTATTAGTTAAGGATTGTCAGTAATAAATTGAGTATTTGATGAGTTTGCCAACTAAGCAGTAATCGACTTATTGGTTATCGATTGCATAGCTATCGTTTAAGCAGCTGTGTATCAATTAAACATATAAATTGCTTTAATATTTAGCCATGGAATCGTAATCGATTGTAAAGAGCCAGCTATCGATTAGAAAGTTATATCTAAATAGAGATGTAATCAATAGAACTGATATTGGCTGTGTAGTTATCATTATATTTATTATTGACCGAACGGTTATCGATCAAAATGCTATCGATAAAGATTTGAAGTGAAATTGATTGAAGTCAATAAAATAATTGAAAAGTGAATATATGCAGCTAGTATATGTTATATCGATTAGTTCGTTATCGAAGCCACAAATGCAATAGCTTGTAGGCTGTTATCTTCTAAGATTCTTAGATTAGATATATGCTTATCTAGATAGATATTATCTATGCTTAACTCTTTGAGGCTATCGGAATAGTTGGCGAACGGCAAGCAAAAGATAGAATAAACGTGTTAGATCTAATCGGAGCTTATTGCTGTCTATTTTGATAGACATTTACATTTGGTTGACTTATTTATTGTCGGCGTATTAATGAGCTCATCAAGTCCATTAGTCGCTCTATCGGCAGACTCGAGCGGCCCGCTAATAGGGCTCAATAGACCAATATAAATATACAAAACTATATACATATATATTTTGAAGATAGCAAAATGCAAATCGATGCGGGGAATAATAAGAACACGAATTTCATTTGAGTCGTTGTTTATCTTGTTGTTTGTTATTCGTTTGTTATTTGTGCCAATTCTTGACTGGAGCGCGGGCGTCTTTCTCTTTTCTAAAATCTGATGTTGACCTATCCAGAACCAATCCCCGAAAGAAAAAAAACCAAAAGAAAGCAACGTAACCGAACCCAATTAGTGCGCCGCTTAATTTGCCGCGTAATTAATTCGCTCGTGCCAACGAAGAAATTGATAAATAATGCGAAACAAAGCCCAAGAAATCCGATTCTTCCAGTTTCAATTTGTAAATCAGTTTTTCGTCGCGACCTCGCAAATTATTTGTATTCATTTCCCCGAAAATTGTTAACAATTTGTCATTTGCGGCCAGCTAAAAAATCGTGACTTGCCCAAAATTCGATTTGGTTTTATTTTATTATTATGCGTAACGCCCAATAATTAGATTTATTTATGGACTTTGTTGTTGTTGTTTTTGATTGAGTTTCTTATAAATTATTAGACAGTCCAAATGTGTATGCATATCAGCATTTCTTTAACTTCAAATACAAGTTCGTAGGCGCCAAAATTTGCATAAGTTTCTAACATTCATTTATTTTATTTATTTATAATTATATAACATATATATTATATATTATATTTATATATATTAAATCATCATCTGTCTGCGATCCCAGAACCTAATCGATTTAGTGCTCTTCTAAATCTTATACCATAATCAAAATTGTTGAGAAAGTAAGGATATCTTCGGGTCGCCGAAGATTTAATACCCTTTTGCAGATAAGTGTGAAAATTAAAGCTCGTTAATGCCGAGCTTTAAGCAAAAAATCTCGAAAAACAAAATATTTTGCCATACAAGAATCTACTTTTCGAAGGATCGTACCTATGTCAGCTATATGATATAGTGCTTCGATGTTGATGGGACTTAGCATATAGTGAAACATACAAAGTTTCAAGAGGATAGCTTTAAAACTAAAAGAGACAAGTTCGCATAGAAACAGGCAGACAGACAGACAGACAGACGGACAAACGGATAGACAGATATGTCTATATCGACTCGGTTGTTGATGCTAATCTAGAATATATATACTTAATGGAGTCGGCGATGTTTCCCTCTATGCGTTACACATTTCATGACAAAATTATAATACCCTCTGCAAGAGTATTTAAATATTATTCACACTTCACTTTATGTAATTGACGAAATCAAGAATCGAACATTTAGAATGTGAAATTTCGTTGTCAGATCTAAAAGTAAACTGTTTATTATGTTTTCTTAATTTAAATATATTTGTATATATTTTTCACATTGTGTAAGTCCGCGCATATATTGCTATGTTGATATCTTGATGAATATTATTATATATTATTACACAGTAGAAAACAAATCTCCATCAGGACTGTACTTTGCCTGCAACTTACCATTGCTTTGTAGCTTTAACTAGTTGCGAATTGCAAGGAAATAGATAAAAGCAGGCAAAAACAAGGTCTGCTTTTTACCTAGACAACTTCTTCTATTTCTATGATATCTGATTAATATACATATACATGCACCTTGGTCTACAAAAAAACAAGCACTAAAACGAACTCTACCCCTTCGTGTGCTCTGCTGGTTTTTTATTTTAACGATTGCGCAAGAGACAAGAAAAAAAACCACGCACAAAATGCATTTTTTTTTGTGGGGCAACATGTAAATCGGGACCTGTCAATTGCACAACACCAAAAAAAAAAACAACAAAGAAGCAGAGGGCCACAAAGTCAACAAAAAATATAATTCGCATGCCAAAGGAAAATAACAATTAAACAACAACAACAACAATAACAATTAAACAACAACAACCTCTGCGCTTGTCGCTTGGGGAGCTCCTTTTGGTAATTTGCTTAATTTACAACTTAATTCCTGCAATGATTTTCAATTTTTCGGCATTCGACGCGAAATAAAAAATATTTCGTGCATTTTAATTTGCCAGACAATTATTTAAAATGCGCTCGCAAGTGTTTGTAATTGTTTGGTCGACGGCAGCATACCCTATACTTTCTTTCCTTAAGGCGGACGACAATATTACGTTTGAAGAGCACAAAAGAACATTTCATATACTAAACTTAGTAGCGCTTAAGTTAGTGGGAGCTATACAAAGTGGTTCGATAATGAGATATTAAATTAACGAAAGTTTAACGAAAAGTTCATTTTCGTTATCTATTTTTTGAAATCACTCGTTTCGTTTCGTCCTGATCGAAAATAAGCTTAAACATACTTAAACATACCCATAAAAAATTGTAATCTGCCCCTACTATCTTGAACTCCACGTCTATTTGAATATATATGTATATATTATATATATTTTTATATATAAGCAATATATCGAATAAAGAACCAAAAGTCGGAATCAAGGGATTGTGGAGAGAAGTTCTTGTGGTGAAAAGCCGAAAAGTAAACCCTTGTTCATTAAAACTTTAAAACGCATTTTCCAGTCAAGAGCGGTAAACGTATCAAATAAATTCTCACAAAGATCTTGGAAACCGATAATAAACAGCAAATTTGCAAATTTTCTGGCAAATTCCCACATTTGCGGGTGGAATTTCCAAAATCGCTGAAACTTTAATTCATTTAATTTTTATGTAGCTCTTTAAAAATCAGTTTGAAGACGATCGGACAGAACTTGAGCTTCACTTCAAGAAGGGTGGATTTGGTGAAAAGTGTGAAACGAGTTTCAGATTAATTTTCACAAAGATCTTTGAAAATGATTTTGAAACCGATAATAAACACAAAAGTTGCAACTTTTCTGCCAAATTTCCACAGTTGCGGGTGGAATTTCCAAAATCACTGAAACTTTAATTTATTTAATTTTTATATGTGGAGAGTATTATTGTATAGGCTACTATTGTGGTTGATTAAGAGGCTTAATTTTATAAAAGCCGATATCCTAACGAGCTTGTCTTAGCTTTAAGAGCTTTTAAGATCTCACTTAGAGCAACCGAAATTCGACTCAAGTACAAATATTATTGTGCAGGGCGTGGCAGTTGGGGCACTTAATCGCTTACTTGGCTGCGCTTTCAATTTGCCTGTCGACTGCCGCACGGAGCTGCCCCATTGTGCGGCTGCTGCGTTGCATGCAACACGCTCAATTTGCAGACACAGGCACAGGCACACACAGACAGAAAGCCTGGTCGTCTGGCGGCTTATTGATTTCATCGGCAATTAAAATTCAAGTGTTCAGGCCTAATTACATGCCAAAAGTTAATGCAAGCGCAAACAGGCCACAAAAAGCAGCTGCTTAACCAAGCAAGCAACTTAACAGCCTCTAATTTGCCACAGAGCCTTTGATTGATTCGCAACTCGACTGGCTTCTGAATGCAGTGCATATTGTGTGGCTCTTGAAAGTGCGCTAAACCTGTACGTTAACTACAACAGCTATTTATAACCAGCTCAAAGGGAAGCCCAGCTTTAATTTGGAGTGCTTAGATTGACTCGAGGAATCTGCTTGTCAGACACTTGTATATTGACAAACAAGTAAGTCGGACTAGGAGATACCCTGAACCCTCTTCTTCTAACAGGCGATAGGTATAAAATGAAAGATACTTGATATATATATATATACTATTCTAGAAGCTACATGTGGAGTTTGGTGACTCTAGCCCTTATTATTTACCAAAATTGCTCAAAAAACTGGATTTCGATATCGATTTTTATCGATTACTTGGAAACGGGGCAAGTTATCGAATATCGGAAACAAACTCGATCTGCGCGGGCACTAGGAGGACCTACAGCTAATTTCAAGTCTCTAGCTCTTATAGGTTCTGAGATCCTTGCGTTCATACGGACGGACGGACAGACAGATGGACGGACAGAAAGGCTAGATCGACTCGGCTGTTGATGCTAATCAAGAATATATATGGAGTCGGAGATGTTTCCTTCTGCCTGTTACATACATTTGCAAAAATACATAATACCCTTTTTACCCATTGTCAATGGGTTCAGGGTATAAAAATAGAGCCGCATACCAAGTTTTAGCATGTAAACTCGCACCGAACCTGAGATAAGTAGCAATATTATTATATATATAGCTTAGATATAACTAATTGATAACTTTAACGATACTTCGTCCACATATCCAGGCTCTGCGGCCCAAAAGTTAGCTGTTTGGCTTGAACAGTTGCTCAGTTATTCTTCAATAGCTTTATAAAGAAATTTATGCTTTTCCTTATACTTAATATCAAATCAAAAGTGATCATAATTGATTTTAGGGCAAATGCAAGAGCATCTATTCAATTTCTTTGCTTTTACGTCTTAATTAGCTATAGAGCCCTGCACATTCCAATCTTCGTCAGGCTAAACCGTATAGTTCCCGAGTTATGCACATTTTGCCGAATTTCTGCTATGCTTGACTATATTATATGTATTTGCTCGGCATTCTCAACTTTTTGGCACTTGACATCTGTGAACTGAGCTGCGTTGTTTTGACAATTTATGCAAATGGATGCGCACAATTCCCGTGGCTCATTATGAAAACAACATTTCGGGCGATTATGCGAGTAGCTGTTGTTGCTTCCGTTGGAGGAGTCAATGGCCAATGGCCAAAATATAAAGAAAATAAAAAAAAAAAAAAACAAAAAAAAATCGGAGCTCTCATCTTAATCAATATGCATATTGTGCATATTTCATTTGATGGCCGCATCTCATATCTGCGCTGGGCATAAATAAATAACACTTGGGCTTATACTGAGGCTCCAGCACAAATCGCGATATATAGTACATACATACACACATACGATTTGTGTGTACATATTTTTAGAGCCCTAGCACTGGGGGCCGGACCAGAAGTCGACACGCCGCCGATCTTGATCTTGGGTGTCGGGATCCATGCTGTGCTCGCCCATTGCCCGCGGCTATGAAAATGAAAACCCGTTTCGCCCAGACGCAATCAAACCCAGCAGCGTTTCCAGGGCGTTGCCACATGTGCGTAAACTAGATGATGCCATAAAAATGTTCACAACAACAAACGCAAACAAGTAAAAGGTTCTAGTCGGCAGCTCCCGACTAGGGGATACCCTGAACCCTCTTCTTCCAACAGGCGATAGGTATAAAATGAAAGATACTTGATATATACATATACACTATTCCAGAAGCTGCATGTCAAGTTTGCTAACTCTAGCTCTTATCGTTTACCAAATTCGCTCAAAAAATAGGATTTCGATATCGATTTCTTGGAAACGGGGCAAGTTATCGAATTTCGGAAACAAACTCGATCTGCGCGGGCACTAGGAGGACCTACAGCTAAACTTTCAAGTCTCTGGCTCTTATAGGTTCTGAGATCCTTGCGTTCATACATACGGACGGACAGACGGACGGACAGACAGACGGAAAGCTTGTATGTACCAAATCGCAGAGCTCTATCCAAAAAGTGAAAGTCGGTATATGCTATACAAGAACCTATACATCAAGTTGGATGTATCTAACATTTATAATTCTCGAGCTATGCCTAAAAAACATGTCTCCAAATAGTTTTTCTTTCGTTAATGCGAAAGTGGGAAGAGGCTTCAAAACGAAAGTAAGAGAATAAACGTTCGTAATTTCTATAGCTTTTCCATTTTCCAAAATCAAACAGACAGACATGACTAGCTCGACTCAGCTCGTCGTCTTGCTCAAGAATATATACCACTATATCAAAAATATCAAAGATTCTTCCCACTGCCGGTTACATACATTTACGCAAAAGCATAATACCCTTGCAGCCCATTTGCAATGTGTACAAAAAATGCTTTAAAAAATACTTAATTAAAATAAAAATATAAACAGATCGCAGGCATTGACAGTTTTTGCCCCCCATGACAGGCGCGCGAAACATGCTGCAACATCAAAAGATAAACGAAAAGCGAATAAGAGCCGTAAAACTGAGAAGGAAAAAAAAAGAGAATGAAAAGAGGCTGATCAGGTGGATGTCCTTGCCAGTTGATATCGGGACACAGTTGACACAGTGGGATAAAAACGCAAAGAATTGAGCCAAAATGCGCAAAATAAATGTAATGAAGTCAAATAATCCCAATAATATATATGTACATGCTTGAACAGTATGATATCGGTATAGCTAGATTCTTCATTTGAGCGATTGGCTCCACGCTCCAGATATAATGAGGTACGTTAGGCATGGGGCTGGCTAAATATCTTCAACAAATATATAGTCAAAGATCGAAATTAATATATCACAACACATGCCTTAGACCAATATATGATGCTATATAGAGCATGTTTTCAAGCAAAATAAATTAAGGTCATTTATTTGAAATTACTTGCAAAATAATCAATAGATAACCTCTGAAATCTATATAGTAAAATACAAGTTGTGCTTTTTATATATATATATATATCCTATATTAAATACTTCATAGGCCGATGGAAAAGATATATAGTCAATATTCTATATCTTCCAGGGTCTACCTCTAAAAGAAGTCCCATAACTATGATTTTTTTTAATAAAATTTTTAAATTGTAAATAATTTTACATAGAAACCAATCTGCCTAATCTTGTGTGGTTGAAGAGTGGTTTCTGGGACGGAAAGCAGTTAAGGGTTTAGTCCTTGACTAGTTGGGTCCATAAATATAGATAGATGTAAATGCAGGAAAATGCATATTATTGATCAACATAAGCATTCAAGTCGGGCTTTTGTCTGTCTACTTGAAAACGTCTATCTTAGAAAATACATTCTGCAAATTTGAAATGTAATTTTGTGTAGGCCTTATTATCGATAAATATCGATTTACAACAGATTTGCAAGCCATCAAAGAGCTGTCGATACGACATTTAATATAAAGTGTTTTTTTTTAATATACGCAATTTCAAGTAAATATTTTTTGAATATTTCATAATTTGCCATCTTCGATAAATATCGATTTTAATGAATGTCATCATTTTAAATAAGCGATCGTTATGAAAGTTAATATAAAATATACGGATTTTTAATATCATATTATTTATCATGTACCAAACTATACCAACTTCGATAACTATTGATTTTTAAGAATACCTTAATTTCAAGGTGCCATAAAGGGCGGTCTAAGAGCTATTGATATATATTGATTTTTGGTAATACCAAAAGTTTAACTATTTCATAAGCTATTAGTGAGCTATCGATTCGTAATCCATTCTAAAGTTATACGTTTAATATACTTAGTTTCAATGTAAATAAGAATTTGTATCCTATTCCAAAGTTTGTCTAACTTCGATAAATATCGATCCTTAAAAGTGTCTTAATCTTCAGATAAGTCTTGATATACTTGGTTAGTAAAATAATAGTAAAATAATACTTAAATAAAAATGCATTCATCTAAGTTTTGACAATCAATTGAAAAACGCTTAACAATATTTTATTAATATGAAATTTTTACAATATTTAATAAACGATGTTTGATATATCCCATTGTGAACGTTGGCAAACCCGTTTTGGGCAGCAAATGCATTCAAATTTATGCGCCGTCTGTTAACTGTCTCCGTTGCCCTTTGCAGATGCGCCGCCAGTCGACAGGTCCCAGTGGAAAGATGTACACAATTCTAGTTGGATTGGTGAGTTGAGCTGGACGAAAAGAGAGAGAGAGAGAGAGGGGGAGACAGAGAACCACAAGTAACCGCAACAATTGACAGGCGATGCTGTTGCCTGTGGTGCTGGGCCATGGCAGGCTGATGGATCCGCCGGCACGGAATGCCATGTGGCGCTTTGGCTATCCTAATCCCGTCAACTATAATGACAACGAGCTCTTCTGCGGCGGCTATGCGGTCCAGTGGGAGCAGAACAGCGGACGCTGCGGCGTTTGCGGCGATGCCTACCACGTTAAATCGCCGCGACCGCACGAGGCGGGCGGCGAGTATGCCAAGGGCATCATATCGCGCTACTATACCGCCGGCCAGGAGATTGACGTCGAGGTGGAACTGACGGCCAATCATTATGGACGCTTTGAGATGTATCTGTGCCCCAATAATAATCCCCGCCAGGAGGCCACCCAGGAGTGCTTCGATCGCTATCCATTGTTCATTTCGGGCAGTCGAGAGCATCGATACCTTATACCGCGCAACACCAAGAAGAAGGACATCTTTCGTTATCGCGTTCGCCTGCCAGCCTATGTCACCTGCACCCAGTGCGTCCTCCAGTGGACCTACTACACGGCCAACATGTGGGGCACCTGCTCCAATGGCACCGAAGCCGTCGGCTGCGGCAAGGCGGGTATGTCCCGTGCGCCAAAGATTTCGTGGTCCTCTTCTAATCCCTTTGAACGTAATCCTGATTCTTTTCCAGAAACGTTCCGCAACTGCGCGGACATTGCCATCATCTCAAATACAGGCGGCGGCGTACCGCCCATTTTTGTCAACAATAGATCCCCGTACTTGCTATACTATCGTGATTATCGGGCACCCGACGATAACAATGTGTTCCCACTGATTGTGCGGTAAGTGTTTTTGGGCAACTAATTCTCGGTAACATAACCGATTCACAACCGTTTTATAAGCTGCCGGTGACCGATTTACATCTGGTTCAAGAGCTTTTGATACAGTTTTGAAACCGATTGACATGCTAACGATATCAAATCATAGCCGGTTTACAAGCTATCGATAACTGGGCTATAGCTAGTTTACTAGCTATCGATATCGATATATGCGGTTTTGCTAACCGGTTCACGAGTTATCCATAACAGATTCATAACTGGCTGACAATGTCTCGTTAACCGCTTATAACCGGTTTATCAAAACCCGATTAATTACCTGTTCGAAAGTCAATAACCGCTTATAATCGGCTCACGAGCTATCGACAACCGATTCATAGCCGGTTCTCAATTTTGCGTTAACCGCTTATAACCGGTTCTCAAGCTATTGATTACCGATTCATAACCGGTTCACTATCGAATTGTTAAGTGACATAGATCGATTAAAGATCTGTTAATAATCGTATCAAAAGCAATGGTCAGATCTGCTGCTATACATAAGCAGTAGCAGTTCCTAACCGATTAACATTGAAGTTATATAAGTTATTTTTACTAATATCTATTTTAACCGATTTACTACTACTTTTATCTTATACTCTACTAATACATATCTACTTTGCCTTACGCCCTTTACTACATTCTTTACTGCTTCCCTTACTTAGTTCCTTTGTATTTCAATTTTATAGTTTCTATTGCCATTTGATTTACCCGGCTCTCTTATCTTTCAAATGCAGCTTTTGAGGCAGCTGGCTTATCCAAGTCCTAAGCTATTCGCATTAATTAGAGTGATAAGGACCTTAACCGATTCGATAATCTTTCGTTCTTCTTCTTCCTTCTTCAACAAATTCTGATCAACAAGATGTTTTTACTTTTATTTACAAAAATTCCAGCAGCCACTGTAGCTTGTTCTTATTCTTTTCTACAATTTCATTTCGCATCTTTTGATACTTCTTTACTGCAATTACTATCGTTAACCGTTTCCGCTTCTTTAACCGTTTCAATTTCAAATTTGTATAATTTCCCAATTGAAAACACATTTTTAACTTTTGCTTCGCATTTCCATTTAGCAATGCCACGCGGCATGCGCGCAAACGCAAGCCACCAACCGCTTAACCGCTTACCCGCTAAAAACAATTTTTAAAAACAAAAAAACGCTAAAAATCCGCTTACCCGATACACAAAAGTTTTTCTAGCTAAAGCAGCGCAGCACAAGGTCTACACGAAACGGGTAAAGGTCAACTTTAAACTGTAGATGTAAGATGCAAAAACGGGTTATGGTTGCACTCGCACACGCACACGCACACACACACACAGACACACTTAAATATATATATAAGCTGTATATAAATAAAATGCTTAAAATAAATTTCAATATCTAAAACTTATATAACTCGTTTTATATAGCTATATTTGTCTTAAGCGAAACGGTAAACCGTGTTGAGTTAAAAAAAGGAATCGAAGGAGTTGCCAGCTGATTGTTTAGTTGCTTAAAAACTTTTTCTTTTGCACCGAAACGGTTAAGTGCTAAATAAATATTCTATATAAATAGTTTACTCAAACGAATCGGTTATAACCGATTCAAATTGCAACGGAACAAGTCAAATCACTGACAGAAATTTCAAGGGATGAGCATAAAAAAAGATACATTTTTAGGTTTTCTTTTTTAAATTTAAGTTAAAGCGAGGGGCGAAGATTTCTCGGGTGCCAAAAAATTCAAATATCTTTAGCCATTTTTATAGATTTGTTTTCTTTAACGCCCAATAATTACCAGAGCTTACAGGTGACAAAATTTGAAGCATAATTTGTGAAGGTTTGGCTATCAATTTTGGAATTTTTCCAAAACGAAACGGTTTAGCTTATAATGAAGCTGAACAATAAATAAACCGTAGAATTGCCAGAGATGTTTTTCGGGAAAGTACACGGAAAGATGGGGGAAATATAATCGAGCAAGTTTTCATTAAAATTATTTTAAAAGCATTTTTTCAACCTTTTTAGTAGCAGTTTTCTTAGAAGAGCTTGCCTAGTTGGGGGATGTTGGGGCTAAGGGAATAAATGTTTGCAGTGAATACTTAAATTACACATGAAATTTTATTAACATTCGACCCTTGACCTTTGACCCATTGCCTCAGTGGGAGGGCTAACCGACAAGTCACATATTAAACATAAGGAAAACAAATTACAAACCAGAAAATAAATAAGGCGCACACGTCCAACGGGGCGGGGGGAGGAGGAAGGCGATATAAACCGAGAAACCGCACCCAAAATACCCCGCACACAGCAATCTATAACCCGCAACCTAAACACTGAAACCCCTGCATCCCTGCATCCCTGCCGCCCCCCACACCCCCCACAGCCCGGCGCACTCCGTTCGCCAGCGCGTCGCACAAAAATTGCAAAGACAGAAGAAGAAGAAATAATGAAAATGGAATAAATAGATTTGGGAGCGAGCACAAGCTGAAGCGCTGCGCAGCCTGTCCGCCTGGCTGGTCGTGCCTGTGCCTCAGCAGCGTATATCCGGATAGGTGAAGGCCATGATGAGCACCAGAAAGACGGCGACTTGCACAATGCCGACCAGCACGGTCTTGAGCAGCTGCGTCTGGACCCTTGGCTCCAGCTCCGTACCGTTCGCTTTGAGCGGCGCCACCTGGCGCGAATGCGTGCGCTGTTTGGCCAGCATATTCTGCATGGGCTTCACCTTGGGACGCTTCCAGCGCGACAGATTGGCACACTTAATGCCGGCCGCCTTGCCCAGCGAGCTTTGCGATGAGCTGGCCCTCGGCTCCGGCTCTGGCTTCAGCTCCATACTGTTGGCCAGCTCACACTTGACCGCGGGCAATAGGAAGCGCTCCACATCAGCGGTGGACCAATTGATGGGCTCCTTGAGCCCCGTCGAACGCACCGACAGACGCGTATAGGGCGTCAAGCTAAATGGCAGCTGGCCAAATGGCAGCTGGCTGTTGCCGCCGCCGCCCGTTTCGCGGGCCGGCACCAGCTTATCCATGAGCGGCGGCATCATTTGGCCGCCGCTCAGCTGCGGCTCACCATAGCTGACCATGCTATTGAAGAACATGGCATCCTGTTCGAGCAAATTGAAGGGACGCGCCGGCGTCAATGGACGCAACTGCTGGAGCAGCACATTCGGATTCTCGCGCAGCATACGGAACGAGGTGCGCTGCAGGCCGCCGCCCTCGGCCAGCGGCATATAGAAGCACTGCATCTCATCGGCGGTCTTCAGCTCGGTGAGGGTCTTCGTTTCGATGCGATATTCGCGCACACAGCCAAAGCAACGGGCATGGTAATCGATGCGGGCACATTGCCACATCGCCGCCAAATGCTCGACGCGACGGCAACCGAAATAGACAATGGGCAGCGCTTCGTAGCCGTTGAGTGTGAGCGTTGAGCGCGGCGTATAGAAGATGCTATTGGATTCATAGTTGTCCAGGCTACGGCTGGGCGTTGCTGTCGGATTATTGGCGCGCAGCGTTGCCTCCAGTTTCTCGCCGAGCTGCTGCAGTAGCTTGATTTCGCGCTGCAGCGTCGGTATATTCTGCCAGACCATTTCCATTTCCAGTTTGCGTTGCTCCTCTGCCTGTGAATTTTGCACCAGATGCAGCTGACGTTGTTGCTCCAGCTGTCGCTCCTGTTCCCGCTCACGCTCATGCTCATGCTCCAGCTCATGCTCCAGCTCGGATGTGGCCTGCGGCCGTAGCGCACGCTCGGTCAGCAACAGCAGCTGCTGCTGCCGCTGGCGCACATCCAGCAGCTGTGTCTCCAGCTCTGACTGGTTGCCGCCCGCCGGCTCTCGTTGACTGTGACTGCTGCTGCAGCAGCTAAACGAATCACTATCAGCGAGCTCCACACCGAGATTCTCATCGGTGCCATCATCGGCCAGCTGTAGCTGCTGCTGCTGCTGTAGCTGCTGCTGCTGCTGCTGCTGGTCCACATTGTCGACGCTGTTGCGCAACGGTCGCACCATCAGCAACTCCTTGACCTTTTTCACCGGCTTGCACAGATAGACGAAGCTCTTGTTCTGCTCGTCCGGCAAACGGAACGCCTTGGCCAGCTTGATCTTGCGCAGATCGCTGCTGCTGTTGCTCAGCCGGCTGATGAGGCTGCTGTTGCTGCTGCTGCTGCTGTTGCTGCTGATGCTGTTGCAGTTGTTCACAATTCCGTTGTCGGCCACCATGTTGCTCAGCTCCAGCGGCTGCTCCTGCTCCAGCTTCAGCTCCAGCTGCTTCTGCTGATGCAGCTGATGCTGTTGCGGCTTCGCTGACCTCTCGATGCTGTTGTCACAGCCGCCGGTCAAATTGTGGCTGCTTTTCGGCTTCTTTTTGAACGGCGATTTGCTGCGTGTCAACAGCGACTTCGGCATGTTGTTGCTGCTAAAGTTGCAATTGTTGTTGTTGTTGTTATTGTTGTTGGCATTGCTATTGTTGTTGTTGCCGGCCAGCTTAGCCACGCGCGGCAAAAAGTGGCCACGTGCGCCGCCCGTCCGTCGATTGGCATTCACATCAGCTGCAGCAGTTGTCCCATTGCTCTGCGGTCGGTTCACAGTGTTTAGATTCGTCAGGCGTTTGGAGCGATTGGTGCCAGTAGCTAAGCAGAAGTCGAAGCCGTCGCAGCAGAATGAGAATGATAGAGAGAGATGGAGATACAGACAGATAGAGAGAGAAGGTGAACTAAAGGGAGAGGGAGAGATAAAAGGAGAGGGAGAGATAGGGGGTGAGGGAGAGACAGGGAGAAAGGGAGAGATACAGATAGAGAATAGAGGATAGAGGATAGAGAATAGAGAATAGAGAATAAAGGATAGAGGATAGAAGATAGAAGATAGAGGATGGAGGATGGAGGATGGAGGATAGAGGATAGAGGATAGAGGATAGAAGATAGAGGATGGAGGATAGAGGATAGAGGATAGAGAATAGAGAATAGAGAATAGAGGATGGAGGATAGAGGACATAGGATAGAGAATAGAGAATAGAGAATAGAGAATAGAGAATAGAGAATAGAGGATAGAGAATAGAGGATAGAGGATAGAGATGGAGATAGAGATAGAAATGGAGAGGGAGATAAGAAGATATTCCAGCTTCTCTAAAAGAGTCTAACCTTCTTCTACACACAATTCTTCTTCCCAGAGACCAATACTATGAGAAATGCATTCGTGCTTCGGTGCTTATAGTCCGAACTTTTCCGGGCTTAAATTTGGCATACAAAAGTGTGCATATACCAAATCTTAGAGTCGGGTAAAGTATCCAATAAGTGATAAATTCTCTATCAGTAAGAACTATACAAGCACCCACAAACATTGTTTGACGTATATAGCTCAGTAGTTCTCGAGTTATGCTTATAAAAACAATATTTCAAAATCGATATTTATCGATCAGATGAAAATCGAAAAGCCAAAATATATCAAAATCGTTTTGAATAGAAATTATTTACTTGAAATTTTAAATTTTTGGTAGTTACCAAGATCAACTTTATGCAGACGGACAAACAGACATAGCCGGGGAAACACAGCTGAAGAATGCTCTAGGGTGCCAACCTGTAGTTGACTCAAGTCTTGGCCGATTGCCTTGAAATTTTCAGTGCATTGAGTTAAGATTCAACGGGGTGCATGTACCTAAAACTGCGGCTATACTTTTTAGAATCCCTGAGAAATCGAGGCACCAAATCGATAAAATGCTATTTATGGGAACTGAGCTTGGTATGAGACAGACGAACGGACATGACTATATGGGGTCGATTTTCTAGTCATTTCTAGAATTTACATCCACCAACTTACCCATTGGGGCCCGCTGCATGAGCTCCGTTCTGGTGTATGTCGTTTTGCGCAGTGTGTTCAACGCATTACCCATTTGGGGGCTAACCAAAAGGGGGACTTGGAGGACCTGCGGCAGTCCATCATTTTCGCGCTCGTGCCTCATATGATTGAAGCGTGTACGATTCATTTTCATGCTACCCCGTTAACTATTTTATCTCGTTGACTTTTTGTTTTTTCTAGCGATTAGCCGTTTTTCCGTTTCCGTTACCGTTTACGTTGCGATTTTAAGTATAAATTTTGGATTGGATTCTTCCTTGCGTTGGTTTTTGTACTGAAAATAATTGCATGTGTTTTTTGCGTGTGTGCGTGTGTGTATGAAAATTGACTCTGCCCAAAAGAAAAACGTGTGACTGTTCGATGAAAAATATAGTATTGCCCGGAGCTCAGTTGACATCCATGTCGGAACGGAAATATGTACACAGTGTGAAGGCAAAAGCAAATGTAAGAAGTTACAGAAAACATTTAAAAATCGTTTGGCTTATTCAAACGTAAAATAAATGCCACATGTAGACAAAAGTTTTATGGCATTTAGACTGCAAGCTCTTTTTACCATGTTCCTGTCAAAGTTACCAGCCACTTTATGTTCCTGGTATAAAGACGTAGACGAGCAACTATTGCCAAATAAAATTTCGCTTTCAGCTGATGCACTCGATAAATATTTGTGAATATCGCAAGGCGGTGTTGCCACACCCCCATGCAAGGCACATCTGGCAACACCAGCTTGCGCTTCGAGTTAAAGCAGAGCATAAAAATATAATATTTCATAGAGAAATCATTGTAAGTTATATGTATATAGTTCCGATATATATTTAACTTAAATTTTAGAAATTGTGCAAATCAAAATGAAAATGCATAACTGAGGTTTTTTTATCATACATTTGTTCGAAAATATAAATTTTTCGATTTTTTAAAGAATTGTACAGCTATAGTACTTTATAATATAGTAGTGCGATATTGATAAGATTGTAGACAGAGTATGTAATCAGCATACTTTAACTAATAAATTACAACTTCGGTAAAAATATCTTCAAACAGAAAGATTCGTATGCAAGAACTTAATTTTCGGCGGATCCTACCTATTGCAGCTATATTATATAGTTGTCCGATCCGACATATGTACTGCCTGCATCAGAAAGACGGACCTATATAAAGTTTCAGGACGATAGCCTTAAAACTGAGAGACTAGCTCGCATAGAAACAGATAGACGGACGGACAGACGGACAGGCAGACGGGCGGACAGACGGACATGGCTATATTGACTCGACTGTTGATGCTGATTTAGAATATAAAGCTACTTTATGGGGTCGAAAATGTCTCTTTCTATGCGTTACACATTACATGAAAAAAATTATCATGCATCTAAAAGAGTATAAGGCAAAACTGTAATACACTCTACAAGGCATACAAAATGGTAAGACTAGATCCCATTGAATGTTGAACATTTTTATAACAATACTTTGACTTGCATATTGGAATAGATGGGCAGTTGGGGGCCTGTTAGAAATATATATATTAAAGAGATTCAGAAAAGGGATATTTCAGTGCTAAGCAAATATGTTCTGTCTAAAAGTGAAACATATCTATTCAAGAAATATAATAGACATGAATAATATTGCCAGATTTAGATGCCAAATTGATCTAGACGCCAAACCATGAACAAAGAACCAGACCTCGTGAAAATCTGATGAGATTTGACCGAGTTATGGGTGTGGGAAATCTCGACCTATGTCTATATAGGATATTTTCACATGAATTTTGACCATGAATTATGTTTCCAGATTTAGATGCCAAATTTATCTAGGGGCTAAACCATGAACAAAGAACAAAACCTTATGAAAATCGATTGAGTTTTGAACGAGTTATGGGGGTGGGAAATTTTTATCTATGTATGTCTATATACGATATTTGTGGGTAACATTTTCACATGAATTTTGACCATGAATTATGTTTCCAGATTTAGATGCCAACTTTTTCTAGAGGCTAAACTATGAACAAAGAACAAAACCTTATGAAAATCGATTGAGTTTTGAACGAGTTATGTGGGTGGGAAATTTTGATCTATGTATGTCTATATACGATATTTGAGGGTACCATTTTCGTATGAATTTTGACCAAGAATAATCTTGCCAGATTTAGATGCCAAATTTATCTAGAGGCTAAACAATGAACAAAGAACAAAACGTGATGCAAATCTGATGAGATTTGACCGAGATATGGGTGTGGGAAATTTCGACCTATGTCTATATACGATATTTGAGGGTACCATTTTTAAGGTTTGGGCTGTGCGTTGATTACCAATCAGGCAGTCGATCAGGAGAAAAAGTTTTAAATATAGAGATAAGTCAGCTTAGAATTCAAATTCGTAATAAAATATTATAAAAAAATATATATATATATTAGGTATTAGAATTCTTAGCCGAGTGATCTATTATATTTCTTGAATATACATATATAAGTTAAGTTATTATTGATAGCATTTTCGGAGCGATCTGGATATTACTATTTATTTACAAAAAAAATTTGTTTCTTTTATGCTTGGCATTTTCCGTTCGTTTGTTGTGATTCTGATGCCCCATGAACCGAGCATGTCGAAGGGCCTGACGCTGCAGCATCTCGTAGCGTCTGGATATAATTTTGGTATGCTCGGCGGTACAAGCCCAAGCTGACATATTGTTATTCATCTTCGGCATGCACCTCACCAGGGGCCTTGACCGCCGCTTGGTGTTGCAAATGTTCGAGATCTGACAGCTATTGGAATTGATCCGGCCAAATGGATAGATGCTGCGAACAGGTCCAGCATGAAATTTTGGTTTCGATCGCCTCAGATTTGAGTCGGAGAGCGCATTGCCATAAACAATCCGCAATTTGGCCAAGAGGCGACGACGCTCCTCCTGCTTCTTGAACTCATTCACATAGCGCTTCAAAGGCATAGCTGCTACAACAGTCACAGATACCACTTATATATGAACTGATTCATGGAATTTGGAAACTTTGGGGCTAGATGAACACAGCAATATGTACGATTTTGGAATAATTGTGCTTGAAATTCTCAGCTGGGCCTGCTTGCGGCCAAACCAGAACTAACAGACTGTATTATTGATCTAGTCGGGAGTGCTCGTTTGCATAAGGCACTTCTGACTATTTAGAGAAAATGCATTGTATACCAAAGTCTTCCACAAATGTTCCACTATTTCAGGGGGAAGTTTTCAAATGGTTACGCGGTTCGGTTAATCAGACAGTGAGCACATCAATCAGTCAAGCCGCTTCGATGTATAGATAATTTTTTGATATAGTTTTAGTCCGAGTGGATTGTTTTCTTTTCATTATTACGGGTGGAATATTCCAAAAGGTAAAAAATTCAGCTATCAAATTCTTCGCTTGGGATCTGCGTTGACCATCAATCAATCAATCTGCTCAGATGTATAGATCTATTTTGATATAGTTTAAGTTCTAATGGATTACTTTCTTGCCATTATACGGAGGAAATTTTCCAAATGGTGACTTAAGTTCGTTGATCATCAATCAAATCAATCTGTCAATCAGCTTGGATGTACAGATAATTTTTGATATAGTCATAGTTCCTTCTTTCTTTTTACATCATTGTAATCACCTTTTCTTGCTCCCTCCTCGTTTCTCACTGTATCCGTAAACTTTGCAGCGACCAAAAGTGCATTGGTGCGCCGCCCTTCCGCTCGCTGCCCGGCATTGATAACTGGTGTGAGATCAACTGTTTGCGCTATCCGCCCAATTGTCCCGAGACCGCATGCCATTGTCCGTAAGTACAACATAACCTCACTCTGCATATATACATATTTTTCACTCCTTTTATTTAACTCATGCGATCTCCTTTGTTGCATACAGTCAGGAGTGCGTGGCCATTGGTGAGCTGGAGGGACGCGAGGGCGCGGATACGTACTGCATGGACGAGTGCCTCAATTATAAATCGGAGTGCCCGCGCGACAGATGCCGTTGCTTTTAAAAACGAGACAAAACATATGCAAAACACACAGAGAGGGAGAGGAAGAGCAGAAAGAGAGAGAAAGAGAGAGAGAGAGAACGGTATACCAATTAGCTGTGCTGCCCAATTGCCAGAAAGAAGATGGAAGATGAGAAGAAACGAAACGAAACGAAGGAAGTTGCGAGTTTTGAGTATTTTGTAACTGAATAGCTGCATTTGAATACGAATATATATATGTATATGCATACATATGTATATATATAAAAATAAATATATTTAAATTTATATATATGTATATATGTATGTATGAATGTGAATGTGAATCAAGCGGAGTTGTTCTTTATGGGTGTATATATGTATATATATATATATATATGAATACCAATGTACTGCCGGGGCAACTGTTGCTGCTGTTGTTGTAGTTGTTATTATTATTGTTGTTGTTGTTGTTTTTGTTGCTGGCTGGTGGAGTTGGGAGTCACAGCATCGCCTAGTCATGTTGGTCGCCACATTCTATTTGCGCTGCACATTGTCCTCGTAGAGGAATGGACGCGTGAAAGCCTCCAGCAGATCGCGCTGCTCCCTCAAGCGCCGCAGCTCCGACAACGGATTCGCCGTGGAGATGCGTCGCACACGGAACAGGGTCGACACAGTGCCCGCAATTTGACCCCAACGCTCGCTAGCCCGCGACTGCATCACATCGGCGCAGAGATAATGATTCCGCCGCTCCCCGCTGCCCGTCAAGCTGGCCATGGCATTTTGGCTGGCAGACGCGCGTGCGGATTGGGCCGCTGCCACCGTTGTTGTTGTTGGTCTGGCCGCTCCAACAAGCGATTTAAATGGATCGCTGCGTATGAGGACCTCGGCGCGCTCCTCGCGCGCATCCTCCTCGGAATCTTCGTGCGGCAGTGCCGCACATCGGCCGCAATCCAAATCGCTGACATGCGCAAAACTGGAGGCAATGCGTCGCAATGATGATGTTGACGACGCCGTGTTACCGGGCAAGGCCGTGGCTGCCGATTGAAAGGGATTGGCATCCGTGTTAACGGGATTGGAACGACGCATTCGGCCCAAATTCATATTGGATAGCTTGTTGCCATAGCTGGTGCGCAGCTCGGCGCGTTGTCGGCGCGCCTCCTCTGAGCCAATGGCCAACTTTCTGCCCAGCGGCATGCTCCTGTCCTCCTGGTGCTGCTGCTGTAGCTGCTCCTGCTGACAATTTGGTACCAATACCGTAACCAAAAACTGTTGCCGAAATGTTCGCTACGAATTTTGTTCAGTGACTGCTCAGTTTTAACCACATCCCAGCCCAGAACCACAACAAATCCAAGGCCAGCCTGGATGCGATATGTCCAGCACTGTCCATCACCAAAAATAAATAAGTTATGTTGAGCGCGTCCTCGTCGTTTTTTCTTCCGTGTCTCGAGCACGCACGACACGTTTCAACTCGTTCCGACTCGTTATAAGTATAAGTATAAGTATAATTATAAGTATAATTATAAGTATAAGTATAAGTATAAGTATAAGTATAAGTATAAGTATAAGTATAAGTATAAGTATAAGTATAAGTATAAGTATAAGTATAAGTATAAGTATAAGTATAAGTATAAGTATAAGTATAAGTATAAGTATAAGTATAAGTATAAGTATAAGTATAAGTATAAGTATAAGTATAAGTATAAGTATAAGTATAAGTATAAGTATAAGTATAAGTATAAGTATAAGTATAAGTATAAGTATAAGTATAAGTATAAGTATAAGTATAAGTATAAGTATAAGTATAAGTATAAGTATAAGTATAAGTATAAGTATAAGTATAAGTATAAGTATAAGTATAAGTATAAGTATAAGTATAAGTATAAGTATAAGTATAAGTATAAGTATAAGTATAAGTATAAGTATAAGTATAAGTATAAGTATAAGTAAAGGTATAAGTATAAGTATAAGTATAAGTATAAGTATAAGTATAAGTATAAGTATAAGTATAAGTATAAGTATAAGTATAAGTATAAGTATAAGTATAAGTATAAGTATAAGTATAAGTATAAGTATAAGTATAAGTATAAGTATAAGTATAAGTATAAGTATAAGTATAAGTATAAGTATAAGTATAAGTATAAGTATAAGTATAAGTATAAGTATAAGTATAAGTATAAGTATAAGTATAAGTATAAGTATAAGTATAAGTATAAGTATAAGTATAAGTATAAGTATAAGTATAAGTATAAGTATAAGTATAAGTATAAGTATAAGTATAAGTATAAGTATAAGTATAAGTATAAGTATAAGTATAAGTATAAGTATAAGTATAAGTATAAGTATAAGTATAAGTATAAGTATAAGTATAAGTATAAGTATAAGTATAAGTATACGTATAAGTTTAAGTATAAGCATAAGTATAAGAATAAGTATAAGTATAAGTATAAGTATAAGTATAAGTATAAGTATACGTATAAGTTTAAGTATAAGCATAAGTATAAGAATAAATATAGGTATAAGTATGAGTCAGTATAAGAGGCGTTAGGTTATTTATTCCAAAAATTTAAATAAATAAATAAACAAATACGTCTTCAACATGGAAGGAAGCAATATTCAAAAAGTCAAAATTCTTGATGTGTTCAGCATATACGAGAATATACACACACACAAAATTAAGTTTTTAGCTTTGATAAATATATTAAAACACATATACATATGTATATATAATTTATGGACCCGCCTGAAATATATCCTTTATTACAAATTACGCAATGTTAAGGGAATTGAAGGCAAAAAGGTGCTAGTACAATACTTTGAAATCAATTTAAAGAACTCATTATTGGTTGAATTAAAATTACGAGATTCTAACAACAACAAAATTGGACGTGGTTTAGCTTTGTTATCCGATACTGCCGACTTTAACGTATATATTGACTGACAAAAAGACCAAGAATATGAATCCTTCTGGGGAATGTTTTCTATGTGTAACACAAAAAAAAATGAGTATTTCAAATTGGTTATAAAAATGTTTTAAGGCAGGTTTTGAAACAGATAGCAAGCCCTTGAACCGGAATTAAAGGGTATCTCTTAATTGAACCAGTTGTGAACGATGTGTGAACTAGTTCGTTAGCGTGTTTAACAATTGAACCGTTTTCAATGTTTGAAAACAATTTCAGAGCTGTTTTTGAAAAGCTGCGCGCTGCCCGATCTTCAAGCATATTTCTATACAGTACAGTACACACTCAATAATAACGACTTAACACTTAATGAACTATGTGTGAGGATTAGATGTTGCATTGAAATCGTTTTAACAAAAAAAAATAAATTGTGGCATAAATTCCCTTACCTTTTATTTAGTATATTTGTGGCTATCGCTTAGTAACTAGTCAAACAAACCCTCTATGCAATTAGCATGTGGACTGGCAGCTGTTTAGAACATTAACTTCTTTTTTTGCGGCAGGACATTGCCGCGCACCGTGGTCTCGACCAGTTTGCGCTTGAGGCCCGGTTTCTCATCGGCAGCCGCATTGGCGCCCTCCTTGGCGGCCAATATGGCCGAAGGCATGGGCAATTTGGGGCCAACGGTGGGCGCGGGCTTATTATGAAAATAAGGCATGCTGAGCGCTTCGCGGCACGAGCAGCGCTTGAGCGGATTCATGGCAAACAGGCGACGCATCAGCGTGATCATATCATTGCCGGCTGCTGTGAATATATTCTGAAGCGGTGTGCCCACAAAATGACGAAATTGTAGATAGTCATGGAGCTTGCTCAGATACGGCCATTCGGCCTCTGTGGGTGTGCCCAAAACGCTGAAGATGCGCGTCAGCTGATCCAGATCGGAATCGCCGGGCAGAAAGGGTACACGCAACATAAGCTCGGCGAGAATGCAGCCAACGGCCCACATGTCAACGCCGGTACCGTATTGGCGGGCGCCAAATAACAGCTCGGGTGATCGATACCAACGCGTCACCACATGATGAGTGTACACGCGATTGGGCGAACCAAAGCTCTTGGCCAGACCGAAATCGCCGATCTTTAAAACACCATCGCTATTGACAAGCAAATTGTTGGGCTTCAGATCGCGATGCAGAATCCAATTGACGTGCAGATATTCTAGGCCGCGCAGTGTCATTATGGCATACGCCTTGATGTTCGCCTGAGTGAGAATAATCTTGTTATCCTTGATGATCACCTCCAGATCGGTGTCCATAAAATCAAACACCAGCGACACATTCGACAGCTGGCCAAAGACATCGACCAGCCCGATAATGTTCTCGTGCTGCAGCTCTTGCAGGATCTTAATTTCACGCAATGCGGTGCGATTGATGCCATCGCGTGCCTCATCGCGGCTGCCCTTCTTGATCTTCTTGACGGCCACAATTTGGCTGGTCACAGTGTCGCGCGCCTTGTACACGATGGCAAACTGGGCAGAGGGATTTAGTTTAAGGGAATGTATTGCAATGCGTATACAAAACTAAATGCTTACCTGTCCTTCGCCGAGAAAGGACAGCTTGGCATAGCGATCCTTTTTGTCATCTCCAAGGGGCAACATGTGAGCGTTTATGCATAAAATATAAATTGCAAGCGCTACCAAATTGAAATAAGCGTGCGTTCCAGCCGGCAAAACAATAAACACCAGGGCTGCATAGCAAAAGTATCAACTATATCGATAGCTAGTATTGCATAAAATCACAGCCCTAGTCATCGTAAGATTTATCGAGTACATATCACACTAACGCAAGAAAACCCTACCGCTCTTTGAAATTTATAATAGATTTTTAATTTATAAATCATATCATATTTAGTATTGAGCAATAGAATGACTAAAATGATACAAAACAAAACTATATGGCGACTACATGTTGCATTGTCACTACACACAATCACTACATCGTACAGTCACGCATAACATCGCATCTTTTTATTCTTCACTTACTATCGCATAAATTATATCGATATTGTATTGCATCGAAAACATGGCGACTGTCAATACAAGGCTGCATTGCACATCTCTAATCGGCTACGACCAAACGAGCATTTTTTTTTACGCATTTTTTCCATCAATTATTTTGTTGCTCTCTAAATAAAACAACAAAATGGATGTGCGCCCAAATCAAACTATCTACATAAATAATCTGAATGAGAAAATTAAAAAGGAGGAGCTCAAGAAATCGCTCTACGCAATTTTCTCACAATTCGGCCAGATACTCGACATTGTGGCGTTGAAAACATTGAAAATGCGAGGGCAGGCGTTTGTCATATTTAAGGAAATTGGCAGCGCCTCGAACGCCCTGCGCACCATGCAGGGCTTTCCTTTCTATGACAAGCCGATGCGTATCGCCTATTCCAAATCTGATTCGGATATTGTGGCCAAATTGAAGGGCACGTACAAGGAGCGGCCAAAGAAGGTGAAACCACCAAAGCCGGCACCCGGTGTTGAGGAGAAAAAGTTTGTTTCAATTGTAATTTGTTTTCGAATTGGGTCCTGTATTAAATGTATATTTTTACTTAAAACAGGGACAAGAAGAAGAAGCAAAGCAGCGCCGAAAATTCGAATCCCAACACACAAACGGAACAGCCGCCAAATCAAATTCTATTCCTCACCAATTTACCGGAGGAGACGAACGAAATGATGCTCTCAATGCTGTTCAATCAGTTCCCCGGCTTCAAGGAGGTGCGTCTGGTGCCCAACCGTCACGATATTGCCTTTGTCGAGTTTACCACGGAACTGCAGAGCAATGCCGCCAAAGAAGCGCTGCAGGGCTTCAAAATAACGCCCACGCATGCTATGAAAATTACTTTTGCCAAAAAGTAAACAACCGCGCATATTTTCCATTCAATATTGGGCTATATATACAATTATATATATATATATGCATATATATGTAAATGTAGGAAACTCGATTGTGTGTGTGTTTCATTTGGAACACAGACGATTAATTTTTTTTAACGCTCCTAATTTAAAATTATACTTAGAATAAATACAAAATACAAAAGAAATGATGTTAAAAAAATCGTGTTCAGCTTTAAGTTGGCAACAAGTCAAGTTTAATGGTGATTTACAAATTTTCAGGGCTTGTGTTTGTTAGAGTTCGTTGTTTAGTGTAGTGTATGCGTCCTTAAGACAGTCAAGTGATCTCCAATGTTATGTTGTACAGTGTTTGGAATTCGGTCGGCATTGCTAAAGTGTTTTCGCTTTGGGTTGTACTGGCATTTCTTTTTGTTTGCATGAGTTTTTCCGTTTTCTTAGTTAATATAGGTTATTCAATTAGTTCTAGCTTAGTTCTCCAGGACGCCCTCCTTGTCTAGGGCACTTTGCACACGCATAGGCATCTCGTGAGCGCCTTCGACGTCCTCATCAAGATCACAAATGGTGCTGGCGCTGGCAGCGCTCTCCGAGGATGTGCTCAGCTGCTGTTGCGTTTCCCCATTCGCCCCATCGGTATCACCCACATATTTCTCCATCGATTTGGCCAATTTGTCCGAATTTCCGCCCACAAAGACCTCCAGTACCTCCCCGCTCTTGATGAACACAAATGTCGGCATGCTGGTTATGTTGTACTCAATGGTTATCTCCTCGTTCTCATCGACGTTCACTTTTAGCACAACGGCACGGTCGGCATATGTGTCGGCCAGTTCCGCCAGTTTGGGTGCAATTATTTTGCACGGTCCGCACCAATTGGCGCAGAAGTCGATTACGATCAGCTTGTCGCCGGCATTGGACAATTGCTGTTCGAAATCCTCTTTGCTCTGTATAACATGCACCATGACTGAAATTTCGCTATGCCGATTATTTTGTTGCAATTTTTTATTTTTTTTTTGTTAATTTTTTGTATATTATTTATTTATTTATTTATTTTTTTTCGGTTAGTTTGTTGACTAAATAACATGAATTTCGAATATTTGCAACAATTTGTGTGTGCGCACAAGTTTCTGGAATTTTTTCGGCTCTACAGCTAGACAGCTGAAATGAAATAGGAAGAAAGGAAGCCTTGACTTCCAGTGAAAACGGAAAACAGTTAGCAGCTCGCATGAGTTTCTTAATGAATTGGCAGCTAAGTTTTTCGTTAAGCCGAAGATTTCAAATAAAATTGTTAACTGCACGTGCGCCTATCGCCAATCGATAATCTCATCTGGGCGACAGGTGGCAACGCTCAAATGCTGGACGAGTACCGTTTGTTCATTTATAAGCTTGCATTTGTATGAATGTATGTATGTATGTGTATTCGCCGCCTAAAAGCGCGGGAAACTTTTACATATGTACATAGCTTTCCAGCTTGGAGTGCACTGCTGCTATAAGTAGAGCTGCACTGAGCGCATTTGCAAAGTTCTACCAAACTGACAAAGACGTTTTAACATTTGTGTAACTGTTTTGCAAGATTTGATTCAAAATGACGGCCATTCGCAGCATCAACGATTTCCACAAACGCATCGAGGCGGCCGAAAACAAAGTTGTCCTGCTGGACTTCTATGCCACCTGGTGCGGACCCTGCAAGGACATGGACCCAACGGTCAAATCCCTGGCACGCCAATACGCCAGCAAGGCGATCGTTATCAAAGTCAACGTCGACAAATTTGACGAGCTGGTGGAAAAGTACAAGGTGCGCAGCATGCCAACATTTGTCTTCCTAAAGAGCAACCGCAGCCTGGGCAAAATCGTTGGCGCCGACGAGCACAAACTGACGCACATGATGGCCAAAGTATGCAAATGAGCACGAATTAAAAGCGGCGCAGGCGTCGCTACTTAACCGTAAATTAATCATTTTAATATATGTATTGTTTAACTGTAACTGTAACTGTAACTCGATCTGTAACTGTAACTATAACAATAACTGTGACGGTAATCAATTTATGTAATTTCCAATGCAAAAATAACCTCAAATTAGAACGAAATATTATTATTTTTTTTTTCATTTGTAGCATTCTTATGTGACAGCTTTTAAGGTTAGAAACGATTATAAATCACTAATAAATAAGCAAATGACAACGAAAAATAATAGAAAATTGTTTGGTTTTTTTTATCTGTGTGTGTGTTGGCACGCTGGGCAATCGCAGCAGGCGAATGGCGTCTCTGGCGTTTGCCTTCAATTTTCAGATTTTAATATCGTCGAGAGGAATCAAATAAAAATCATTTTCGTCACAGCAACATTCAACAAACAATCCTTTTTTTTTTTTTTTAGGTAGCGTACAAAATTTTCAAGTGCAACAAAAAGCGAAAAAAAATCTCCTCGTCTAATTGTCGCGACACTTTGGTATCCAAAATTCGTTGTTGAGAATTCGTGGTTAAATCGCCGATCCAGACCGATTTAGGAGGATGTCCTATCAAATAAAGCGTACGCCCTATTTTCGGCGCATGTTCAACAACAGCCGTCGGAACGGGCAACTGCAGCGACTGCGCGAAGAATATGAACGGATACAGGAGTTCAATGATCGGACCATCGAGCTGAAGATGCGGCAGGTGCGACTGAAGCGTCTGTTCCGCGAAATTGAGGATATTAACGAATCGCCGAGCACATCGAATGGCCAGCGCCGTTATACAACGCTGGTGCATTTGACGCCGGAGGCGATGCTGGCCCAGCAGCGGCGGGAACGACTCGAGGCGCTGGAGCGTGCCCGTGAGCTGGGCCAGGAGATATCCCGACGCAATGCCCAAATGGCCGAAACCGGTGCCGGCTTCTATTTGCGCAGCGAACTCCGGCTAACCGCCAAAATGCGTGCCGTAGACGATGCCCGACGCGAGGCCCAGGAGCGACGCCAACGCGCCGCCCGTCGGATCAGCTACGGCAATGCCCAATCGCGCTCCAACATTGAGCGCATCGTGCAGCGACGCCAGCGGCGACTAGTTACCGGTGATTCGCACCAGACATCAATAATGCACGACACCAGCCTTCAGGCGGCCCAACTGCCGCAGAGCACATCCAGCCAGAATCAATTGCATCCGGATCTCATGAAGCGGGCCATGCTCCAGCAGCGTCTGCAATACGGCAACTCGCGCTCCAGCAACAATATGATGCGCAGCCAGTTGGCCGCCGCGCATCGTGACATGAATTGTCTATCGGCAACCGATACGCTGACGGACGAAACGGATCAGCTGCAGGAGCAGCAGCAGCAGCAGAAGCAGCGGCTGCAAATGCAGCTGGATCATAGAGAGCAGCCGTTGACAGTTGCCCATTTCTCGCCAAGCTCCACCAGCAGCAACCATCATCACAGCAGCAACAGCAACAACAAGAAGAACAACAACAGCAACATCAGCAACATCATCATCATCGATTCGGAAACGGAGATGCAGACGGCAAAGCTGCCGCCAACGGAGCCGGATATGATGCGCGACGACGATGTGCCCACAACGAGCCAGAATGCGCTCAGATTCGCCGATATAACAACGGCAATGGCGGACGATATGACGGCCGCCAGCGAGCCGCCATTGGCAGCGGCGCGCTCGAACCTAATGCTGCACGAATCCAAGTCGGATCGCGCCTCCCAGCACTGGCATCGCATTCAGCTAACGTTGCCCTGGATTAAGGTTATGCACGAACGACCGATGTCTGCGTCCAGTGAATTCCCAGCCGGCCAGCTGCCCATTGGCGGCGATGAATTGGGCAACAGCAACAACAACAACAACAACAACATTGACAACAGAAACAACAACAATAATAATATGAATAACAACAACAACAACAGTTACTATAACCACAACAACAACAACAGCTCACCAACGGGAACGGGAGCCACAGACAACTACCAAAGTATCAGGGGACCATCGTTAATGCAAGAGGACTTGATGCAGATCATGGAGCTGGACGATGGGGGACAGTTGCCCACAATGCATGCGCATTGCATGCATCAGGCATTTGGACAATAGGTCGAACGCCCGAGCGTCTGTCCCACAAAAACAGGCCCTTAATACATATACCATCAGCAAGCTCCGATAGCTTCGTGGATTGTCAGAGTAAGTGCTTCCAGTCGACCATCAAATATATGTGCATATATATATATATCTTTCCATCCAACTGTATCTATTCCATTGCTCATTTATGTTTTGGTCAGGCGTGTGGCACGCGTTCGTGTCACGCACGACTCGCCACAATAATCGTTGACAATATAGGCAAACGATTCACAAGTCGACTAACAAATACCCTATAGCCGGGCTTACTATATGAATCTTGACAAATAATATATATATATATATATACAAATTCATCATGAAAGTTTTTAAGGAAATAATATAAGAATATACTTTTTTTAAATGTATAAGAACAGCAAATTTATGTTTAACATAATGTATTGTACTTTAATTTATTCTAAAAATAAAAAAAAAATGCTTTTCTATTTACGCGTACACCTGTATTCAATTTAGAACAATAAATCTCAATGATAAACCCATAAGCAATTAAAAACGAATTCATTTGGATAATAAAAGTTACGGGCACGGGGGCTTAGAGACAACAAATAGGAGAGAATCTAAACAACATGTAGCTAAGTGAAGAGACTCCATGTAAAGAGAAAAAGCTCATAATCAAAATGGGTATATTCAAGAGCTTATAGTTTTGAGGACTACACTGACAATAAAGTTTAACGTTTTACAATAAACATTAATAAATGCATTTTCTTCTTATTTCTTATTACAGGCATTTCATAAGACGGAACCGAATGGATCTGATCCCTATATCATATCTGCCAATTATGGGTTTATTGGACGATAAACAAGTTTTAGTATGCAATCATTATGAATTATTAAATATATTTATATTTTTTTTAATGCATGTTAAACTGATTTTTTATTTAATTGCAGGCACACGCAGTTCCTGCTCTAGAAAATAACATCATGTTTTATTTGGCCCGCGGATGCAATGGTTATTTATATATGTATATAATTTTAAATGTCAAGCCAGCCAACTGGAGAAAGGTAATACGCGAAATGCGTATTGTTAAACGCCCTACACCCTTTAAAAAAAAACATCTACGAACAATCGACGACTTAATGCAGAAAATTGTATGCAACATAATATGGTATACGCATATACCCTACATATGTATATAGACCATATTTTATGGGCTATATATATATGGGAACGATATGATCCATTTGCTTTCAGTTGTATTAGTTAAGAATTTCATAATATTTATTTGTATAATAAATTTAAAGTCGAAAGGAAAACTATAAGCAAAAGCAAATTGCCTGCATCTCAACGTGTTTTAGTAAAGTATTTCAAATAGTTGCAATAGCCGCACGTGCGCATATCGCCAAACGATAGGGCCATTTATACGACGGGTGGCAACGCTCAAACGCTGGATGAGTACCGTTTGATGCGATTTCTTTTGTAATGCATTTATAATCATGTATATCTACTTACATTTACTTCCAGCCTGAACGTACGCTGCATCCAGCAAAAACTTTATCGACAGTCATCTTGAAAATGAACACAATTTTTCGTTATATATAAATTGTTAAAAAGATGCCCATCGTTCGCACCGTTAGTGGATTCAATAAACGCCTCGAGGCGGCCAAAAATAAAGTGGTCGTGCTGGACTTTTTTGCCAACAACAGCAAGCCCTGCCAGGACATTGACCAGTTGGTGCAAACTCTGGAAAATAAATACGCCAGCAAGGCGATTATCATCAAAGTGAACGCAGATAAATTTGACGAACTAGTAGATAAATACAGAGTGCGCAGCATGCCAACATTTGTGTTCCTCAAGAGCAACCACAGCCTGGGCAAAATTGTTGGCGCCGACGAGCACAAACTGACGCACATGATGGCCAAAGTATGCAAATGAGCATAAATTAAAAGCGGCGCAGGCGTCGCGACTTAACCATAAATTAATCTTTTTATCATATGTATGTATGTAGTGTTTAATTGTAACTATGACGGCAAACATTTTATGTAACTCTTTAAATTCAGACATAACCTAATATCACATTTGAAAATAATTCAAGAAACATCATCAAATATCGCCTTGTTTTAAATTTTTTTTTTAATATTTTTTTTTTATATGCTTTGTATTTATTTAACTGTGTTCACGAGGTGAAAAGGAGATGAACTTGCAATATTGAAGACAACGCCCGCTAAAAGTCGGGCAGACTGTGAGTCTATCGTACATTTTTAAAACTGGACATCAAATTTTGAAGCAAATAATACTGCTCCCTCAAACTTGTAATCTCTTAAGCTTCAGGATTACAGTCTTAGCAAGGATATATCTTAACGTGACAAGTCACATATATGCATACAAACGTATACTACTTATTATTAACATGCATATATACAAAGATTTCATCTACATTTGTTTTAACATTTTTATTTATTTATGCAATATTTGGAATAGACAATAAAATAATTGTTAAAATATATTTAGAAGTGTCTTGTCAGTTCAAAAATTCAGTCTCAAACTGTCCGTTTACATTCGGGTTTTCGGGTTTAGTGCCAATAAATTGCACATGCAAACATACAGATATATGTAATATATATATATATAAATGTATATACATTTGTATATATGTTCTTTTGTTTGTCAGTTTAAACTTTTGTATTCAGAAGGAAGTCAAAAAAAATCACTACTTCCCATGCATACATACGTATATGTATGCCATGTGCTGGTTATTATGTAGTAAATGAGTTATTTTTTTAAATATATATATATGTATATATATGTTTGTCAGTTGTCAGTTGAAAAGACCAACCCATTAACGGGCTGTTTACAATAGATATAATTTAGAATTCTGTCAAGTCGATGTGGTACTAAAAAAAAGCACAATATTACATGCTTATATAGAGAACATTTAAAACATATATGAGCTCTATATAAGCAATCACATTTGGATTTGTTGCGCTTGAACGGTTTAAGCTGCCAGCTCGTTGAAAAAGTTGGGATGCTCGGTTAAGAACTGTTGCAGACGTTTTTGTTGCTCCTGTTTAAGCTTTTTGTGAGCCTCTTTGTTCAGCTTACGCCAAGCCATCTCCTCGGGCTGGAATTTGACCAGCCAGTTGGCCAGCGCCTCTTGCAGGTCACGTAGAAACGGATTTGTCAGCTGTGGCGGCTGAAATTGCTGAAAGAATGTTGGCATATAGATGATATTATCGAACTTTTCCTCAAAATCATCGTTGGCCGTGGGAAAGACCTGCGTCTCGAGCATATCAAAGCTGTAAGCAAGTTAAATTGTGTATATACTAATGTAATTCTTTGATTGGTATACCACAAGGACACTCACGTGGGCAGGCGCTCGCGCAGGTAGCGCAAGCGACGACCACAATTGGCAGCACGCAACTCGGCGCTATAGTTCTGACTGCGCCCGGCCATTTTGGCCTCGATTAACAAATCGCTTATGGTCGGTTCCGCGCTGCTCTTGTTGAACAGATTTACAAAGAGGATGCGATCTTCAAGATCAATATCCTTGATAATGGCATGCAGCTCACGTGCATACACCAACTGCTTAAATTTCGATGTTGCATTTTCGGGCCAATGCAAATCCAACGGATACACATCGGTCAGTGTGCCGCGCATCAATAAAGCCGGCTGTTCTTTGAAGGAGCCGTGCAGAAAGTGCAATTCCTTGCGTTGAACATTCACTCCCCTGCCATAATCCAGCAAATAAACAGATACATGGTTGGCGTCAGCCAGGGGTTCGCTGACAATGCGTCCACGACGCCAAGCAAATTCATGCAGCACAGCGCATATATATCCGGGCTTCATAAAGTAGCTCGGCAGCTGCCAGTCAGTGCCGCGCAGCGTGGAATAAAAATGGCTGCACGTAGGAGAGGGAATTTTATAATCAAATAATATACGACACGATTCCAGGCACTTGCAGCACCCAATACGGATTGAATCGAGAATTTGTGCCCGGTTTAAATTGCTTACGTTATCTGGCGATTTAGCTCTTCCAGCATATGTATGTCATAATCGCCGTCAACAACATGAAACCAGAACTGAAACGGACTGTAGACCTGTCCAAAGAAACCGAAAACACGTTAAGAGAATATAAGAAAGAATATTTCTCTTCGGAATATCTTCGGCAACGAAGCAAACAGACGAGCACGCAAGAGCCCAGTCAGTTTCCCCTCCAATTGGTTCTGATAACCTTTGGTATTCGAGCATTCCTTGCTCCGACAAGCTAAGGAACTTAGGCTGTGAAACTAAAACTGTTCGGGAGATGAATTGAGACGAGTTACCTGATGGGGCACCACACAATCAAATATCATCTCCACAAAGGCTCTGCATGTCCAGCTACTATTTGGAGTAGGAGAAAGCATCAGGGTACTCTACTCCCCTTCATCTGAGAGCTCGAGCAATTCCTGCTTACTTAGCCTAAGCAACCTACGGCACAAAAGAGCCTCCGCTCTCTTTTATCTTATACTTTTATAACTTGCGAAAAGCAATTGTTCCCAATGGAGCTAGCCATATATAGTAGCAGTGCGCGATGCAGTTTCGATTTGAAAATCAAGGAATGATTCTATGACATCTTTATGTCATAGTTGAGAGATGGCTTCAATATTGAGAGAATCATGCAGACGGACTTGGTTATATAACTAAGCTGGTCATCTTGTGACGTCGGTATAATATAACTGCACTGAGACTCACCTCGCAGAATTTGCTAAATAGATTGAAAATTGTTTTTCTTTATCTGTTTTTGATTGCGGTTGTGCTTAAACATTTCAGCGAGAATTTGTGAAATCCAATAGATATGCTATTCGATTTAACAAAACCTCGCTGAAATGTTTAAGGACAACCGCACAGTCTGTTCAAGTCGAATAACTCACAGGGACTAACTGGGGATATGTTTTGTCGAAATTGGCAAACAAAATGTAATTTGACACATAATTCGAAGCCATCTTTTCAATACTCAATGCACAGACCTCTATAAATATAAACATATATATATTTTTGATCGGCATCAACAACCGAGTCAATATAGAACTCTCCCATTGTCCATCTGTCTGCTTAAAAGAAAACATATGTCAGTTTCGAAAATTATCGTCATGACACTTGGCATAGGTCCTTTCACTATATCATAAGGCTTTTACCATGAGCCTCACATACAAGCAAAACCTTGGTCAAACTCAGCAATACAAACTTCACTATTCTCGGAAGATATGTGCAATACCCGTATCGAATCGGACAATAAACAAAATCATTTCTCAACCGTATGTCTATAAGGAACTTGAACCTGTTCCCTTTAGTTATATATGTGTAACTTTAGTTATATATGTGTAACACCTCGGATACAAAAAGCTTGAGCACATCTCCAATCTTGAAGCTCTCCGATATCGGCACCAGCGGCAGCTCAGCGCCTAGGGCAACGGCTTCCTTGGGCTTGTCCACGCAGAAGACGGCATCTGACTTATATTGGGAAACAGTCGGTTATTAAGGTTTGAGCTGGGTGGGCGGCGTTACCTACCAACGCATATTCCGGCACGGCCGCGCGCGATTCTATAAGTTGTATAAAGTTGTTCATCTGGCGCTCAGCGCTCAGCTCTTCGGTATTTAGGATCTGATCCGCCTGCTGATTGTCTGCTAGGGGTAAACGAAATGGATTTGTGCAGTCTGTCATTTGTTCCGACTCTTCCTCGTCGCTGTCGATGGCCCACAGCTCCTGGGCCAAACGCTGGGCTACATTAGCCTCGTTGTCAACGCAGCCCGCCCCTGGCTCCTGCATATTTTCATCCGCACTCATCATCATCATCACCGGCTTAACGGTGCGGTAATCCAATGTGCCTAGCCACGCCTCTAGATGATTGTATTTCCTCACGTTTTGCGGCAATAGATCAATATATTTGCGCTCAGTCTGCTCGCCACTATCTGAGGATGATGTCTGCCCACTTTTAAGGCGTTTGGCTGAAACTTCGCCAACTGCCTCATTTCCATTCTTCGAATCCTGGGATAGTTTTACAAGAGAAGTGCCAGCCTTTAATTGGCGAGCTAGAACAGCAGCACTCACAAGTTGTTCTCCAACAGACTGAAAAATATACATGTATGTATATATTCGATGTATACTTAAAACTACAAGTACAATATATTACTCGAAGTATATATTATTGAATGAGAAAAATAAATGAGTTTCCCTTTGCGAAAGCTCTATTTTCTTTAGTTCTTTCTACATACAAACTTGCTTGGGATATATAAAAAGAAAGGTTATGTTCCAATTTGACAGGAAGAAGAAGCATAGACGCTGCCTCAAGGGGCCAGCTTGCTTCATGTGTAATACATAATATTAAATATACAATATTAACTCAGATCAGAGTAAAGATTTAAGCCAGTTGGAAACTCTCTGATCATGCAAAAGAGCGAACGGGTTTTGCCCATAACTTACCTTTGAATTGCATGCTGCCATTTTGGAATCCAGCTCACTTTTCAATTGTTCACCTTCAGCTGAACATTCCATATTATCTTGAATATCCATGATTTAATAAAAGTCTTCGCCTCGTTTGCTAAGGCAGCACACGCAGGCACACACATACACCAAAGACAAAAAAATAACTGTAAAAGCCCTAGCTACCAAAGGTGGCAGCACAACGAGAGTTGACACCAACAAGATGGCAACGCTCGTTTTAGTGCATGTCACGACACCAAGTAACTAGTCAATGCGTTTTTTCTTAATAGAACAGCTACACAGGTTTATTTTGTATATCGTGTATATCATTTTATATTTGAAGGCAATTTATTTTTTAATTGATCATAATCACCTTGCAGAAAGTAACAATTTAATATATTCTCATGTGAGAAGCATATAAAATATGCATATGAAATTTCTATACATCTTTCTTTCAAAAATCGCGGTTAATTTGGAGTCAAGTAAATGTACATTTTGCGATATTTTATATACCTATATCGATACCTAGTTCGCCTGTATTGTGCGATGTTTAGTGACTGACGTCAATTTCGCTCATCCCTACGGCGGACATTTGTTTACGGCACGTGTTAGTGGCCGAATAATAGTTTCAAAAATATTTAAAATAAAAATGGATAGCGAGGCGGATGATTATGAGCCCACCGATTCGGAGCAGGAGTACGATGAGGATGAGCGCGAGATATTGAATGATTTGCGTAAGGAGCGCAAGAAACGCGCCGATCAGAAAAATCAAAAACAGGATATTCTATCATTTAGCGACAGCGATGATGATGATGATGAAGACGAGGACGTTGTGGGCGAACTGATGCGCGACAGCGATATTGAAGGTGCCGAGGATGACGATGGCGATCTGCCCGACACTATGGACTGGGGCAGCAACAAGCGAACCTACTACAATACCGATTTCGTCGATCCCGACTACAGCAGCTACACCGCTCAGGAGGAAGACCTGGCCGTTGCCGAGGAGGAGGAGGCCAAAAAGATTCAGTTGCGTTTGGCCAAGCAACTGACCGAGGCTGACTTTCAGCTAGATGACATGGGGGAGCTAGCTGAAGCAAGTGACGATGATACCGACATGGCCATAAAAAGCATCAAAGTGCCCACAGATCTGAAGGGGCTTACGGAGCGCGAACGTCTGCAGCTGCTGCAAAAAGATTCACCCGAATTCATGGGCCTCACCCAGGACTTTCGGCAACAGCTGACCGAAGTGCAGCAGCTGACGTCGCCCGTTCTAAACTATGTGCGCAATCATCAGGTGCCCATGGTCCCGGCCCTGCAGTTCGCCACTCTCTACCAGAACGTGCTGCTAACCCACTGTTCGAACGTGTCGTTCTATCTGCTGCTCAAGGCAAAACGCTGCAGCATCAAATATCACCCGGTGGTCAAACGCCTTGTGCAGCTCAAGCAGCTTCGCGAACAGTTGGCCCCGCGCTATGAGGAGTACATACGCCCACAGCTGGAGGCGCTGCTGGAGCGCATTCAGGATGGCGATACATTCACCGTACTGGATGTGGCCCAGCGCAAGGCCAAGCTACAGATACTCAACAAGTACAATGAAACCAAGCTGCAGAAGAATGGGCATGTTGAGGAGAATGATGATGACGACGATGACAATACTGATGATGATGACGATGACAACCAGCAGCTGCCAGATCCGGCCGACGAGGAGGAGGGAGATGACGAAGAGAAAGAGCGACGCGGCATCACCTATCAAATGGCCAAGAATAAGGGTCTAACGCCGCATCGCAAGAAGGAGCTGCGCAATCCGCGCGTCAAGCATCGCGGCAAATACCGCAAGGCCCTTATCCGTCGCAAGGGTGCCGTGCGCAGTGTACGCACAGAAGTGAAACGCTACGGCGGCGAAGCATCCGGCATTAAAGCCACCGTCACCAAAAGTGTCAAATTTAAAACGTAGTCCATTTAGTCCTAGTGTATATAACATGTATGCAGGCGCCTTAAACTTTATTAAAATTTTGTTTTCTACACAAGTTTTGACTTTGATTTGCACGTGTATTGCCAAATGCGCATGTATTAGTGTGCGCTCAAAGCTGCGCATTCGAGCTAACGAGCGACAGTGTCTGTGTGCACTGTCCGTGTGCTTGAGCATAGTATGGTGTGCACGTTGCGGACATTTCGGAAGTACGTCGTACAGCTTGAGTCACAAAATTTAACAGATAACTACATCTAATCCTAGTTTTTTTTTGTGTTCATAAGATTTATTCAGTAGGGTCACAAGGTCGCCTGTTGCGTTACATAACATCGATATACAAATATTTATATGTACGTATACATAACTCTGTGTATATATATATATATATATATATATATATATGCACATATTGAAGTTTCTCTAGATGCCAAAATGAATTGTTTATGTTCGAAATGTACATCTTTCCTTTTTGATGGATATAATATATAACATAGGCACAATCTATATAAACATTACATGTAGTGCTCCTAAGTTTTCTGCCGTTAATGTGTGTGTGTGCTTGTGAGTGCGTGCTTTTGAGTTTTTGGGTTACGGAACTTCTTATTGATAACTTATAACATATAATTCTAAAAACGACCATATCCATAAGAGATATTTTTGCAATCTACAATTTTCAATTGCTTATGTTTAGCTTAAATATTAAAGAGCTTGCGAAAGTCATCGTTGGATTTTGGAACAGTCGGCGGTGGCGGATCCGACTTGTCCGATTCGTCGGCTTTCTCACTGGCATTATCTTTATCATTGGCATTATCATTAGCGACTTCATTGCCATTTGCATTGTTGGCTTTGCCATTGGCATCCATTGTGCTGCTAACAGCTGCATCTTCGTCCATATCCAGTTCGAGCTTCTTGCGCCGCTTCACCTCATTTATAACCAGCCTAGTTGGTATCAGTGTCGTTTGGATGCGACGCTTCATTGGCTTCCTTTGGCCAGCAGCTGCCGCTGTAGATGTACTAGCCCCTGCGGCTGGTTTCGGCGGCGGATTCGAAATGGCCACCTCAATCTAAGCGAAAAAAAAAACAAAAAAAAAACAGTTGCTTTCAATATGCATTTGTTTTTTGAGGCAACGTCTTACGTTTTGCCCGCCAAGACAGAGTCCATCGCCACAGATGACCGCGTTTTGTGCCTCCTCTGGTTTTTCAAACTCAATGTACGCAATGCCCTTAAATCTTTGATTGCCGCTGGATGCGTAGGATTTAGCATATTAAAATTTGATTTTGTGTTTTTATATCAACTGTTTCACTTACTGTTTGTATACCAAGCGCACATCCTTGATGGTGCCAAAACATTTGAATGCATCGGTCAGATCCTCTTTGGTGCAACGGGTATACAGGTTCTTTATAAATACCTTGTTCACTTCCATATTCTCTGCAATTGGGAATCGATAGTTAGTTGGGTTGGATATTATATATATTTTGGCACTTGTGCAACTCACGTGAATACTTAAAGTTCGACTCTTTGGGCTCTTTGGATGGTGGCCCTGGCGGCATTATTTTCTTTGCTGCCGGCACCTGTTTTCTGGGCACCGGTGCGCTCGGCCTTTTGACAGGCCTTTGGTTTCCCATTTGCTTTCTATCGCCTTGTCCACGCCATGCAGACTGCTGCCGATAGGCTTCCGCCTTGTTGTGCACCTGCATGTATGCTTCGCAGTATGCCTGGCAATCGGATATTGTTTCATAGCTGCCAAAACAACGCTCTTTGCGGCGATACAGCTCTGCAACGGCATGCACATCCGGTGTCATCGACAGTGCCGATAAAGCCTGGCGCAGCACTGTCGTCATCTTGCGCCCACCATTGTATTCGCTCTCCATTTGGGCATAGGCCAGCCACAGGTGGCTCTTGACACTGCAGCCGGGATAATCTATTCAAAGGAAATAGTTTAAATACATGCATCTATATAACTCCCGATTGTCCCGATTGATTAACTGACGGACTGACAGCACAAAAAAGCAAAGCAAAGCAAAACGCAAGTAGACTCACTTAGTATCTCACACCAGATGGAGGCGCCATTATCGGGACTGTGCAGCTTTGCATACTCGACCTGCGCCCACAACTGGAGCACCTCGTAGCTCGTGTCTGCCTGGTCGCCGTACAGATCGGAGAGACGATCCCACACCTGACGAAATGCGGCACGCAGCTTCTTGACCTGTCAAACATTGAGCTTAAGTCAGATATCCTTAATGTAATAATCTATTCTTCAGCTAGGTACCTGCTGCTCATCATCAACCTCGGTGTGGCGCACGCGATATGCCAAGTAGTCCAACTGCAGCTCTACATTCATTTCCATGTACGGCTCCAAGCGCTCTAGGTGCCGGGTTATCTCAGCTTCTATTTGCTCCTGGCTGAGATTGTGTTGCTCCATCAATTCCAAATACTTATGATTGAGCGCCATAGTCGGCTTTAGCTGTAGCACACGTTTAATCAGATCCAAGGGCTTGCATTTCAGATAACCATCTTGGACGCTGGTGTGATGCAAGGCTCTATTTCCCGACTCTATAGGTTTTTCCATATATGCAATATAGTCCAACCAGAGGCGACTATCGGTGGGATATTTGGCCAGGCAACGTTCGTAAACCAATTTGACCAACGTGCATTTGATATTAATGCCGAGCGACAAGGCGTCCACCTTAAGTATGAAATTCTCCTGCAGCCAGGATGAGTTCTCTGTGCTGGCCCTCAGCTTCTGTTTGAAATCATCAATTACATTGCAGATTGACTGCAACTGTTCGTCGCTGCAATTCCATGTGACGCACTTGGCGCTCATTGTTTTCTCAATTAGCTCAACGTCATCCTTCTCCGACATGTCGCTCAGCAATTTGCGCACTTGTTCAACAAAATCGACACGCTCCAGGCCATAATCAGCCAGCAATTTGGACCACATCGGGTGCTGCTCCATGAGCGGTTGTTCCGATAAACTTTTTACAACAAAATCAGCAAGCTGTTCATCTGATAAGTAAAGTGAAAAGAATTAAAGTTTACGTGGTAGCATAAGAAACTCGACGGAGCTAGCGTCAGGACCACTGGTCATAATGATGTCCTGGACAGCGAGTTCGCAGACGAATTAGCTAGGAAGGGAGTCCCAGAGCAAACGACTGCAAGGTTAGAGTATGATTTAAAATTTAACTGCCAAGTGCTTGAACTCTCTTCGGATCATTACAGGCTTTCCTACAGAGCAGCTGCACAAGCTCAAGATTGTGGACGTGCATACCCTGCCAGAGCGCAAGCTGCGAGACTCAGTCGAATGAAACTTGCTCAACTAGAGTTCAGATTTGGTATAGCGGAATTCAGACCAGGGAATATCTTTTCAATAGTACAGTGAAGGCAAAAAATATAGCCAGTTGGTGGCAGTACAAGGAATTGTTACCATAGAAGCTGCTCAGCGCGGAAGTGCATTTCGTATCAAAAACCGCACGCTCCGCCGGCGTCTGGGTGACCACCTTAAGTGTTTTGAGATAACGAAGCCATATATGCGGTGGTATGGTGGTATATTTTTGGAATTCATTGATGGCCACCTCAATCTTGTCAAAGACATTCAATTTGCTGCAAGTGGCGCCAAAGATTAGTTAGTTTCTGGATAAATCTAAAAAGCCTGCACGAATACCCACAATGCCGTCGTACACAGGTCCATATAATGTTTATATTTCTTTGCGGGCCTGGCCAATATGGCCGCAAACTCATCCTCCATCTTTTGCTCGTCATGTGAATCGCTGGTGTCGCCCAGCGAGCTTAATACGCTAACTTCACTCTCCGTCTCCGATTCAGCTCCACTGCCGCTTTCCTCGTTGCTATCGGAGCTTATTTCAATTGGCTGCTCATTCACGATGTTGTCGTCCTGGCTGTCACCAGCTGGAGCGTTGTGCTGCAATGAATCGATCGGTTGCAGTTAGCATTGGCAGCTAAATGACTGAGTTATGCTTACATCAGCTCCGCTGGCCATTTTTAAAAATATGTTTTGTTTTTTATTAAAAGCTTAAATTGGCTTCAATCGTCTCAAAAATCCTGCTCGCTAAAGTTTCTGTTGTAGTGCACGTAAACGACAACTAGAGATGAGCTAGGCTAATCCGCTTCACAGTGACTGCAAATGGCCTACTATCGGTAAAACACAGTTTCGAAAGTTGACAAAATTGTCGCTGCCTGTAAAAGTTTTAATAGTGTAGCTATCTATGATATGCTTTAAAATACCCATGTAAACATATAGCAGATGTGCGTTGTATATTTGGTAGCCATACAACAGTATTTAACACCGACAGAAAAATTAACGGGCATAATAATATACTACTGTTTAAATGCAAAATATTTATTCAGTTAAAAGTTCTGTTTTAATTATCGATGATTGGCAGCACTGTTCTATTATCAGCTAATAGCATGGACAACTATCGAATCATCGGTGAGAAATTGTTATTGTTATCGGTGCATACCTTGCAGCCCTGCGTTTGGGTCTGTGTTTCCCGCCAAAAATAAAATTGCATTCGGCGTGCGAAGGCAATTGCGTTTGCGAGTTTGTCTTGTTATTCACTGCTTAAATATTGTTTGAAAATGGCACACGACGCGGAACAATACATTAAAGATATACAGCGTGAGTATGTGGACTTTCTGGACGACGAGGAGGACCAAGGCATCTATGCTGGCCATGTCAAAGATATGATTGCCGAGAAGAGCAAGCGTCTCGTTGTCAACATAAACGATCTGAAGCGCAAGAATCAACAGCGCGCCCTTGGCCTGCTGAGCAACGCCTCCGATGAGCAGCTGGCATTTGGGCGGGCACTCAAGGAATACATCTCCACCATCGATCCCAGCTATGCCAAACAGCACGAAGATTTTTTCGTTGGCTTCGAGGGCTGTTTTGGCAATCGGCATGTAACGCCGCGCTCCCTCTCAGCCATTCATCTTGGGAATCTAGTGTGCCTGGAGGGCATTGTCACCAAGGTGTCGCTTATACATCCAAAGGTTGTGCGCAGCGTTCACTATTGTCCGGCTACGCGCAAGGTGATGGAACGCAAATATACAGATCTCACCTCATTCGAAGCGGTGCCCTCGAGCGCTGTTTATCCCACAAAAGACGATGACGGCAATCTGCTGGAAACGGAATTCGGCCTGTCTGTGTATAAGGATCATCAGACGCTCACCGTACAGGAGATGCCAGAAAAGGCGCCCGCCGGCCAATTGCCGCGCTCCGTTGACATTGTGTGCGATGATGATCTTGTCGATCGCTGCAAGCCCGGCGATCGTGTCCAGATCGTTGGCAACTATCGCTGCCTGCCTGGCAAGCATGGCGGCTACACATCCGGCACCTTTCGTACCGTTCTGCTGGCCAACAACATATCGCTGCTCAGCAAGGAGAGCAATCTGGATATCTCACGCGAGGACATTATGCTCTGCAAGAAACTGGCCAAAAACAATGACATATTCGAGCTGCTCAGCAAGAGCCTGGCGCCCTCCATACACGGTCACACGTTTGTGAAGCAGGCCATACTTTGCCTACTCCTCGGCGGCGTCGAGAAGGTTCTGCCAAATGGTACACGTCTGCGCGGCGACATCAATGTGCTGCTCATCGGTGATCCCTCGGTGGCCAAATCCCAGCTGCTGCGCTATGTACTCAATACGGCGCCGCGTGCCATACCCACCACAGGACGTGGCTCCAGCGGTGTTGGTCTAACCGCTGCCGTTACCACAGATCAGGAGACGGGCGAACGCCGACTGGAGGCCGGCGCCATGGTGCTAGCCGATCGTGGCGTTGTCTGCATCGATGAGTTTGATAAGATGAGCGACATTGATCGCACGGCCATACACGAGGTGATGGAACAGGGTCGGGTTACCATATCCAAGGCTGGCATACATGCCTCTCTCAATGCACGCTGCTCGGTGCTGGCGGCCGCTAATCCGGTCTATGGACGCGTAAGTAATTCAATCATTTTTGCTGCCTAGGCGATAGAGAAAAAGAATTGAAAATTGTCTCTTCAAGTTCTTTTCTTGATTCCTCTTTGGAGCATATTCGTAAACTTTTTGATGCGATAGAGAAAAAGAATTGAACATTGTCTTTCAAGTCCTTTTCTTCATTTCTCTTTGGAGCCTGTTCGTTAACGTTTTGATGCGATAGAGAAAAAGAATGGAAAATTGTCTCTTCAAGTCCTTTTTTTGATTCCTCTTTGGAGCCTATTCGTTAACGTTTTGATGCGATAGAGAAAAAGAATTGAAGATTGTCTTTCAAGTCCTTTTCTTCATTTCTCTTTGGAGCCTATTCGTAAACTTTTTGATGTGATAGAGAAAAAGAATTGAAGATTGTCTTTCAAGTCCTTTTCTTGATTCCTCTTTGGAGCCTATTCGTTAACGTTTTGATGCGATAGAGAAAAAGAATTGAACATTGTCTTTCAAGTCCTTTTCTTCATTTCTCTTTGGAGCCTGTTCGTAAACGTTTTGATGCGATAGAGAAAAAGAATTTAACATTGTCTTTGAAGTCCTTTTCTTCATTTCTCTTTGGAGCCTATTCGTAAGCTTTTTGATGCGATAGAGAAAAAGAATTGAAAATTGTCTCTCAAGTCCTTTTGTCTATTCCTCTTTGGAGCCTATTCGTAATCTTTTGGGACAGCAATTGAAAAGAATAGGCGATGTAGAGAACCGTGTACTTTAAAAGATTGTTTTGCCACACCCCCCTTTATCAATTTTGCTTTGTATCGTGTTCGTAAACGTTTTACTTAAAATTTCCCTTAATTTCAGTACGATCAATATAAAACGCCCATGGAAAATATTGGTCTGCAGGACTCGTTGCTCTCACGTTTCGATTTGCTGTTTGTAATGCTGGACGTCATTGATAGCGATGTGGATCAAATGATTTCGGATCATGTGGTGCGCATGCATCGCTATCGCAATCCCAAGGAAGCCGACGGCGAACCCCTCACCATGGGCAGCTCCTATGCCGACTCGCTGGCCTTCGTCTCCAATTCGGAGCAGGTATGTACAATATATGGACAACGTATCGCCTGCGCATATTCTTATGCTGAGCTCAACTTTGTTTTTGCAGAGGAAGGATACGGAGCTGTATGAGAAATATGATGCACTGTTGCATGGCAAATCACGCAAGCGTCACGAGAAGATTCTGTCCGTCGAGTTTATGCGCAAGTACATACACATTGCCAAGTGCATGAAGCCCAAGCTGACGGAGCAGGCCTGCGAGGCAATTGCCAATGAGTATTCGCGCCTGCGCTCCCAGGAGGCTGTCGAATCGGATGTGGCACGCACACAGCCGATAACGGCGCGTACATTGGAAACGCTTATCCGTTTGGCAACGGCGCATGCCCGGGCACGCATGTCCAAAACGGTGACCATTGATGATGCCCATGCGGCCATTGAGCTGGTGCAGTATGCCTATTTTAAGAAGGTGCTGGAAAAGGAGCGCGGCAGCAAGCGGCGTCGCAATGGCGGCTCCTCCGATGAGGAGGAGGAAGATGCCAATGGCACCACCGATGCCGCGGCGCGTTCGCCCTCGCGCCGATCCAAACGCACACGCACCGAACCTGATCCAAATGCCGTGTACGATAGTGATGAGGATATTGAGCCGCCACAGCCGGATGTGGGCGATTTGACACGCCGTGAGACACGCCGCTCGCTGCCCACACGCCAGCGACATGAAGCCGCAGCAGCCGGCTCGGAGACGCAGACCGGCTCGGAGCCCATCAGCGACATCTCCACAACGCCTGCAACCATTACCGATGAACGTCTGGGCGTTTTCAAGAACGGGCTGCAGCGACTATTTCGCGAGGCACGCGAACAGAGCCTGCCGCTGCACCGTATCACGGCGGCCATCAACGAGAACAATGCGGAACCGTTTGCAGCCGGCGAGGTTAATGCGGCCATGCATCGCATGACCGAGGACAATCAGATAATGGTCGCCGACGATATCGTCTTTCTTATCTAATCCCAATCGATATGCTGATGTATCCACATTTCCAGCAAACATACGAATACATCTAATTGTCTCTCCCCTAAATAACATACAAATTCTATGTTTAGCCATTAAGTCTATCGATTTTTTTGTTCATTTTATATTTATAATAAAAACTTGGAACTCTTATTTACCCATGCATGAAGTCAAGTGCCCAATCAACTATCTTATTATCAAAGTGGTTTCTGTTCTGATAAGACTTTACGATCACTGCGGCTGCACGTGTACGGCTGCTCTGTTCCAGTTTCCAGCATTCCACGCAATCTCCTAACTCATAAAATGATCTAATAGAGTATTTGAATGCATTTTGCATTTTATTTTGTTTCGGTTACACTAGTTATTTAAACATAAAGTCCACAAAAGTTGATCACATGTTTCTTTCCAACATTCCATTTCTTGATTCGACTCTAACCTGCAAAATGCGACATGCTGGAATGAATCATACCTTAAGATTAAGGGCGAATTGAAAATAGCATCTAAATTAACCATTTTCCGTTTTTCCAATTTTAATATATGAAATTTTATTATCCAAATTATTCGCTGCTAACCTACAATTTTGTTGATTCGAACTTAACCTGCAAATTTAATATGGATTGAATGAAAAATTAAGATTAAAAAAAAAATTAGAAAAAACAATTACAATAGAAAGAAGTCTGCAACTGAATAGAGAACAGTTCTTATAAAATAAATACATTAAACAATTTTATTTTTAAAATTATTTGCTCCTAACCTGCAAAATTTGCTTGTGGAATGCTGGAATGGAACATACATAATAGCTTAATGTTAACAATTAATAAGTAAAAGCTGATATATGCTGCCTAAAAGAGAACTTAACGTTAATTTGTGGCGCAACTAAAAACGGGAATGAGATTTATATAGATAAATGTCAAATATATAATAAATGGGAGCACTTGGAGAGCATATTGGACATTAATATCATCTATTGTTTATTTTACATTAATAGGATTTATTTCTGAACATGATAATGTGACTAATTCGTTGCGTAACGTAGCCAAGACTCACGCCAAATACTATATATATATATATAGGTATATATATGTATATACAATTTGAGGTTTTGGAAAACATTGTGGATATGGTTAATTTGTACAGAAATCTATTTACTTAGAAGCTAAATCGCTTTAAGGAACAAACAACACACAAATCTACATGCACACACACACATTTATGAATAGCCATACTTATATAGAGATATCATTTATAAATGTATCTAGACTTGATTTAAGGGATTTACTTTATGTGTTGTTGCAACTGCCAGGCAATTAACCAAATATCATATATAACAGTTTTCAACTACAAAAATCGATATATATCAAATATAAAGTTAAGGGCAGAGTGTTGGTATGGTAAGGGATGTTCACATTTGGGTAATGATCAAAGATTCACAACATTCTTCAAATCGGATGGCAGCAGGCCCTTCATGCACTCAATTTGCGCCCTTATCTGCCGTTGGGTGGTATTCGTGTTGCCCTCGAGCTGTGTCTTATCACTGTAGAGATTCAGTTTTTGTTTTAATTTGAGTATCATATCAATTATTTCCACTTCCTGCTTGTCGTGTGCCCAATGCTCCAGATTTGCCTCGGACAGTGCCTGCAGCTGTAGATCTTGCAGCGTTAGCTGCAGCTCCCGATGTCGCGACTCGTACCAGCCACGAAAATTGGGCGAACGAAAGAAGCGCCTGTAGAGGCCCTTCCAATCGCCCTTGAGCGTTGATGTCAGCTGGGGACCAGCTTCCTCGACCTTGCGCAGAAAATCGTCTAGCTTGAATGAGTTGGCATTGGGCGCCGACTTGAACGGGCTGATGTCCTTTTGGAGCGGCATCAGGGAGGCCATATAACGCTCCAGCGGTATCATAAAGCTCTGCGTTAGCTCCAGCAGATGCCGCCTGATGAGCGCCGTCTGCACATGGTCCGGCCGCTTGGTCTTAATGCCCAGCAGCACTTTCTTGATCAGCGCCTTGTCCTTCTTTAGGTACGGCTTGTATTTGGTGTGCAGTCCGGCGGCTGAGCTGTCGCTAGCTGCTGTCAGGCTGCCATTGAGGATGTTGTGATTGTTGCCGCTCGGTTGTGGCGGCAATTTGGCGCTGGCGTTGCGCGTATTCTTGTGCTGCTGCAGCAGCTCCTGTTGCTGCTGCTGCATGTTCTTCTGCAAGGCATACATAAGGCGTTAGGCATGAGCTTGGACGCGAGTGTATAGGGACAGCATGTCAATTACCTGATTATCCACCAGACGCAGCATGTGCGGCCAATCCTTGAGCAGCTTTACGAAGAACGGATTTGTTACGCCCAGTATGACAGCTGGTATGGGTCGATTGGTGCACTCTTGGGTAAACTCCTTGAATTCGCTGTCGTGTATGGTAAAATAGGGACGTGCCTCGGCACAGTATTCAAGTGGCGCTATAACCGCAACCAGAGCCTGCACCATGTGTGAGCAATCAGCTGGTGAGGTGCCAACAACAACAATTGGCTCAGCTGTGATGACCAGCTCCCACAGCGTATACAGATGCTCTATGACATAGCTCAGACTGTGAAACAGCTCCAGCTCATTGACGGATGCCAGCACCTTGACGGATATGGGCATCTCTGGCTGCGGGTTGGGCGGCATCAATGTTGCTGCGTTAACGTGTAAGCTCTGCATCTTGCGACTGCTGCTAGTCGCCTTGGGTATGCATATCTGATAGTTGTAGTCTAGCAGCGGCAGTTTGAGCGTCTGTCCGACTATTAGCATTGGCCACTGGCTGTTGATTTGGTCGCAGGCGCGGCGCAGCAGTTCGTTGCCCTCCTCGAAATATTTGGGCGCCAGCTGGGCGAGCACATCGTAGTACAGATTGAAGAACGGCAGCCGCGTTATAATGATTAAGCTCTTTTGGAAATAGCCGCGCGGCAAGTTCGGATCGCGTTTCTGTCGAAAGTAAACGAATCCCCAGTAGTGGCTGCTATCGTAGCGCATGGCCGGCGCACATTCCCCATTGTATTGGCTCATGGTGGCGGGCATTTTATGTTTCGCATTTTGGATGGCCCGCAGGCGCATATGGAACTTGGTGTCGCCCATGCAGCCCGAATTGGAGTCCGGGAAGGCCATGTAGCAAATGTTGCTCACCTCCTGATCGCTGGGCATAAACTCGGCGGGATAGACATATTCGAGTGCCTGGCCCAAGTTCAGATCGAATGTGACAACACAAAAACAATGCACCCATTGTGATAAACGGATCCAATCATCTGGCGATTGATTCGATGATACGCTTGAGTTTCTCACTGCATCCGCATTGGCAACTGTTGCCACCTGTCCATCGTTCGATGGATGCCGTTGCCGAGCGTCTGTGTTCATGATTCGTAAATCTTAGCAATTGTTATGGTTTAACGCTGCATGGAAATTGCTTAATTCTACTTTCACTTCAATGTTAATGTTATTTATTTGTGCTTGGCTTGCCAGCGTTGCCACCTGATCGCTGCGTTACAATAATATGCGACACGGTCTGGCAACTCTAGCAACGAGCGATTAGCCTCTTTTATCGTTTTGCTCAATTCGTATCGAATTTGCCCATTTAATGACCGCCAAATTTTGAAAAAATAAAAATAAAAACTAGAAATTTTGCAAATATATGTATATTTTCATTTTATATAAACTAAATAACTACGTAATGTGTGTATTTGTGATGTTACGCCAGTGTATCACAGATATGGGTCCCAGCCATGATAAAGCATGGCCAAATTGCTTGGCAACGTCGCCTCGTTTATCAGACGCTGCACCTGTGCCTCCACATCCGAGTTGTCCAATAGACCCGGCTCCCTACCCTCTAGTTTGTACTTAACAAGTATGAGGGCACGCTGTGCCAGTGAGTTCTTCGATTCCTCATCTGTCATAAGGCAAGAATTGAAATTCGTTTAATTTCAGTTAAATCGATTTTTGCCAGGCACTTACTTGACTGCAATTGTTGTTGCTCTTTTGAGAGCACGCCCCATATGAAGAGTGGATCGTAGAGCAGAACTTCTAATATTGTTGTAAAAACGGATTTGTAACGCCTTAGAATATGCATAATTGCCTCGCAGGACTTGGTAAAAACACCATTCGTGCCACAGACGCCCATGGGTGCGACAAAATCGCGCGTTAAGCGAAACGGCACCGTTTCCGGCGTTGTCTGAATCTTGCCCTGCTCAAAGGCAATACCTGTAAAATACAAAAGGGGACAATTCATAAAAAAAACATGTTAATTGTTGGCTACCGTTTAAGCCGCACCAAAGTCAATGTGCACCACTTCAGCGGTCCGTTCATCAATAAGAATGTTCTGTGTATGGCGATCGCCCAGGCCGAGAACATAACCCACCATCGAGGTGGTGGCCACGCTATTGATGTATGCCAGACGACGCTCAAACCATTCGCCCGGTATGGGAAATTTCTCGAGCAGAAAATAATGGAAGACTGGCTTCACATGCTCGCAAATATTGTGATAGATTTTTCTACGTTCCGCTGGCGATTTCTTCAAGCCCGCCTGCATAATAAATACAAAACAAATATGAATAAATCAAATACGCTATTGAATATAACATAATGTCTATGTACCGCTGACAGATCGCGACATTTACGATTGTTCCAGTCGTTCGGGCGATACTTCATGTGCGCACCGCCAGTGCCATCGCCCACCAGATAAGTGGCAACAGGTATGGTATTGCTGCACCACTCAAGAATACCGCTCCGTGTTGAGAGTGGGGTCACCTTGTAGGTGCGCAACTGCAGCTTGCGCTCACTAAACTGGGAATCGCTGTTTAGCAGCTCGTTGACAATGCCAAACACCTGCTGCATGACTGCATCCTGACGCAGATCATCCTTGCCTTTGATCAGCTGAGCACGCACCACGCCGTCCGAGCAGAGGCACTTCAGCTTAATGGGCGCATTGAGGCCACCACAAAGCGAGTACTCACCCGTCCATTTGGTGATGCCTGCGTATGGAATTAGTAGTTTAAAAATGTTATATATATACAAGTTGGCCTTCCGTCCTGACTTACTGATTAAATCATAATGCCGGCTGGGCTGGACTTGCAGCTCCAATGTGGGGCATTGTATGCAATCCATTTTGAGTACGCTCAGCTTCAAAAGCTTGTCGGGCACCACCTTGGGATTGGGTCGGCCATTTGGGCCAGGTGAGAAATACGTGTTGGCGAAGCCAATTAGCGCTGCAAGTTTATAAACAGGAACAGAGTTAAAGATCAGCCATGATTCCCCAGCTGGTTCAGCTCACCTGGAAACATGAACTCGAACTGTCGGCTGGCTTTGAGCGCAACCGGATTCGCATTGCCGCACTCTTTGATTATTTTCTTGGCAATGTCTGCGCGTTGGGTATTGCTATGGTTGCCATCCATGTAGGCGTAGACTAATGGATATAGCTTGTAAAATGTTTGCTGGGGATGATCGGTGCCGCAGCGTACCAATAGATCGACGAGCATCTTGTGAAAGTCCTCATTTTTGGAATTTAGTCGTCCGGCCAGCTGACTGACGGCACAAATGAACTTGTAGCTGGGCACCGTTTTAATTGGCTCCCTGATCTTGTCCAGCATCGTTTTGTTTTGATCATTGGTGAACCATAGCGCAATAATCCGATAAATTGCGGCGCTGGAGAAGCCACTATCCAGTTGACAGTATATAATATAATGTGAAATTGCTGTACACAAATGTTCGGTTAGATTATCATCGATGCGCCGCAGCTCCTGCTCATCCAGCTTGGCGAAACGATTCAAATTGAGTGCTCCAATTTGGCGATCGCGATCACTATCAGGCCTTCTCGCGGCAATAACTGTGCCGGCCAATTGACGATTTTGCTGTATGATATCGACGAGCGTTTGGTATTCCTGCGATTGACGATAATCGTGGAGCCGCTGATATTCCCGGTCCGCGTACTTGGCTATGGACTCGTGGGCGGCCTTGCGATTCTGATTCTCGAACGGTTCGAATGTATTCCATGCAAATATATTGGGATATTTCTCCATAAGCAGCGCCTGGTGCGACTGGAAGTGATCCAGCAGCTTGAGCGATTGATTGAATTTCTGTTCCAATGTATATCCGAAACTCTCGGCATTGCAGTCCAACAGGAATTCACCCTGCATCCGCAGGGCCGGCACGCGCTGCAGACAGAACTGAAATTCGGAATTTTTATTCACATGATGCAATATGGCCTTGGCAATCTGATAATTGCCACGCTTTACATTCACATCTGCATCCTCCAGCAGCACAGAGATCTGTAAAAGAGTTCAATAGCAGTACGTTAACAGTGCGCTGTTGCTGGAATCATGTTAAGTTAGGAGCCACATAATGTTATGGATCACATGTTAAGTTAGGAGCCACATAATGTTATGGATAACAGTGTTGTTTTCTTAACAGCGTGCATCGAGCAGTTAACGTTAATCTATATACATTTATAAAACTGTTTCTCCTGATACGAATTTTTCACAAAAGTTACCACCCGCAAGCGTGGAAAATAAGTGAAATCGAGCTGCTTTAAACACATTCTCAAAGATCTATGTTAACAAATTCAATAATCCACCACCAGGTCGCAAAATGTTGTATGGCATAATTTTTCAGCTGATTCGCTTTGCTCGTATTTGAAGAGCGACGAGAAAGTTCGCATTGGCCGTGTAAAGACGGGCAGTAATTGCAGTCGCTCGCTTTGCTAACAGTGCGCATTTAACAATGGACTTGCCTTTGTGGGCTCCGTGATGTCGGTCATACCGCGCAGCGTAGATATATACTTGGTGGCCAAATTCAATTTGCCAGCTGCCTTGCACTCGCCGATGCACTTGAGCAGATAGGTGTCCACGGGACTCTGATGGTAATACTGTTGTATCCGCCGATTGGCGCGTGTCCCAGACATTTTGAATAACGATATCTGATGGGAGAGTATTTGCTCCTTGCAGCTGAAGCTACCGTAGGTGAGATTTAGTTCCGTTTGCCATTTGTCGAACACTTCATTGATTTGCGTTGAAGCCAATTGTTGGCAAAACTGAATCTGCAAATGGGTTTTAAATGTCTTTTGGGTATATTTATATATAAATCATATTATAGTAAAACCTGACAAAAGTCTTCGGTCTGCTGCAGCATGCACAGCCAGGTCATATACTTGTAAACCGACTGTAGACACTCTACGCTAATGTCACGCAATATTTCCTGGACACACTGATAGGCATTGTTGATCGCCGAGACGGTATTCTCCTGTTCGCGTTTGCTAATCGACTTGAGTGCAATGTAGTGATGCTTATTGAACTCCTGCTCCAAGTTGTTCGACCAATTCACCTTATGATGCCCCTCGATTTGCTCATCCCACTGACTGAGACGCCACAGTGTCTCATAGTCGGTTTCCATGTTTTTGCCAAAACGCTGGTAAAGGTTAGCAAACGATAGCATGCCATTGCTCTTCAGAATATCCATGCATATCTCGCTATTGGGCTCATCCAGGTTATCCGATTCCAGTAGAATGCCAGATAAATTATCATTCAAACTGAGATAATCGACGCGGGAGCGCAAAGGATTCAAAAAGCCGGGTATAGCATCTAGACAGCCAATGGACTTATATGCCTATTGGAAAATTATATACCGTGCAGATATGAAAATATAATTCAAGATCTTAATTGTTTCTGTTATTTCGCTTACCGTCTTGGCGGACATTTGAAAGTTCTCATCTGCTAGGATATTTGCATCTGGCGCCGCATTAGCCGAGCAGGCCCACAATTCCAGATACATAATGCTCAAAAAATAAGCTTGGCAATGATTGCCTGCCTTGACAACATTCCCAAGATTAATGGGTATGCTCCTGAGGCATGAATTGGAGAGAGAGAAGAGAGAGAGAGAGAGAGAGAGAGAGAGGAAGAGAGAATTAAAGCCTTGTGCTGTTTCTTTCCTCTTTGACATGAACATACCAATTGTTAACCACACGTACGCATTCGCATATATACAGGAATCGCTTGATGACACGCTTGTCCTGGTAAATATCTTTGGGCGCATTCGCAGAGCACTCAAAGAAGTGTTCGAGCATTGAGCACAAGCTTTCCAAATGCAGTTCCTTATTGTTTAGCAACAGTTTCATAAACGACTGCAGACAGGCACTGGCAAAGTCAAAGGACTGGTCCGCATATGCATCGAATCCTTGCCAGCTGCACTCCCTAAACAACGTGCCCATAAACGTGCACAGCCACGGCTCATAGTCCAGATGCTGGGTGGCCTTGAGCACGGCCAGCCAATCAATAGACGGAATGCTGCTGGCCGAGTTCAGGAAACCGGATTTGTGTACACCAGTGTGAAAGATGCGCAAATGCGGATACTGAGCTGTAAGTGGCCACGGATTAAATTAAGTAGCTCAGTATTTGAACGAGTTTGGACCACAAACCGATTAACTTGGCGCCACTCTTGCTGTTGACCACATGACCGGCCACTTTGACGAGCGCCTCCTGTGTGTTGATATTGAAGTCAAATAGATGCCTCTCCAGCGTCTCCATAATGATGCCAATGAACTGCTCCATTGGATGCTCGGAAGACTGCAAAGAACAATGTAAATAGTTAATTTTAAATGCTTTTCTTTGATTTGGTCAGTTTGTATACCCTGTTCCACAGAAGGGAACCTATAGCCCATACCCTTTGCCTTTCCGTCTTCCTTTTTGCCCGTTGGTAGTGCAAAGGGCATTATAATATATAATAGGAGTATCTCCGATCCCATATTGCATATATATTCATGATAAATGTCAACTGTCGATTCTGATAGATTCGCTTTCATATGTTCAATTTCAATTTCCAACTCATATCAAGCAAAAATATATAGCTATAGCACAGTATAAAATTCAGAACAGACAAAACTGGACACTGAAATATCTATCTTAGTTGAAATATATATCGGACATCATTGAAACAAATATACAAAATATGAATTTACATTTTGTTACCAAAATTTCTTAACTTGGATAATACAAAAATTCTCTACTGATGTACCCAGTACCCAACTCGATTTTTGTACCTGCTGTATGGACTCGAAGTCGGTTTGAAAGTAATACGAAATATGATTTATTTTGAGCGGTCCAATCTCAGCCAGACATTTGACGGCATCGAGGCTGTTGTCCTGCTTGGGCGACTCTCGCACCATGCGAATAAGCCGGCTGATTAGTTCAAACAATAGCTGTTCGTGATTCTGTAGTTCCTCCTTGTGCTCTGCAATCTGAGTGACGAAAGAATATCGATAAATATAAATGTTCTATGTAAATATGGAACGCGCTTACGTATTCACGCAGACCATGCAGGCGTTCCAGTCGGTTTGGCTTCAGGAAAGCGCGTATATAGTCGACGACGCTGAGTCTGCTGACCCTTGGCAATGCTGTCTCAAACAAGGTACGCAGCGACTGCAGATATTTGCAATCGCCGGCCTCGTCCAGCAGCGATTGGACTTTTAGCTGCACTCTGTACATACTGATGTATGCTTCAACTTGTTGAGCAATTCTAATCTTCAGTTGATTGGCTTCCACGTGCTGCACACAGGCAATTAATAGCTTGCCTATCTCATCCATGTGTGCGGTAAGTTTGTGGTTCAGAAAACTGCGCTTGGCCAGCATCAGTTCAATGAATTCCACAGCAGCTTTGTGCAATTGTCCACATTTAGCTGAAACCAATTGGTAATTAGAAAATAATAGCAGAGCTGACTACAGTACTCACTGTGCAGCAAAAAACGGCACACAAAGAACCAAACGTCTCGCACAAAATGGCCACAATTGACTTCTATCAAAATTGTGTCCGAGGACGGCGATGATTCCAATGCCTTGGCCGCGTTCAGTATTGCATCGCCAATGGTACAGTACAAAAAGAAGCAATGCAACACATCACTGGGCAGCACAGCCCGATAGCAATCGCTCTTCAATGTGCCAAGCAGACTCACCAAAACGAGTGGTTGCTCACACATCAGCACAGACATGGTCTGTATAGGGTAATCCTCTGGCCAATCCTGGCCCTTCTATAAATCATATATACATAATTTTATCGAATGAATGGTTAAAGCATAATGTGGAGGCTCACCAAAAGCTTGTACAGCGTCATGAAGAGCGATTTGGCGGTTAGATGAAACCACAGTGGGTTACTAATGCTGGGCACCGTGCCGCCAAACAGTCTGTCGAGCTCATCCTTATCAAGCAGCATCCTGATGCTTCTATATAGCGTTGTCGCATTGAGCGCCAGATCCATCGGTTTCAAATCAAAATGCTCTAGATTCTGTTTCAGATTTTCGTGATGATGCCGAAACTCGACACCTTCCGATTCAGTGCAATCGCACAAGTCCGGACCCATAAAGGCTTTAAGTATTGACATCGCGTCCTAGAACAAGTGCCAATTGATTGGATTAATACATAATGTACTAGCTGGCATTAGGCGGCATTTAGACAGAGCCAAGTGTTTTGCTTCAAACATAGCCAAATAGTTTTCCACGCATTTTCCGCCGCTCATTTTTCGATTTTGCACAGTCCGAGCACTTAGTCTACAGTTTTATATAAGATATAGCCAGCATTACCCGTTCGTTTATAATCTTCTTATAGCGGGTAATATCATCCGGCTTGCCATAGATGAATGTATAGGCCATTATGCTCTTAGCATGTTCTCTTATAAACTCTTCCCTGGTATCATAGCATAGAAAATATGGAAATCTGCAAGACAAAAAACAGGTTATTTTTCAATGCGATCAATTTGTGTGGCTACCCATAACATACTTGGATACGGCCCAGCGCAGCGAGTGCCATTTGTGCAGCAGGCAATCCGCATAGGGTTTCAATAGCTGACGCATGGTGCTCTTGTGGCGATGCACAAAGCTGTCCAGGGCACAGAATTCATCTGTGAGAGTAGATGAAAGGTTGGTTATATGCGATAAATATAGAAATTTCAACACCAGTTTCTCAGCTAAACCCACTTTCGTTCAGCTTGTGCAGCGCACAGTACGGCAACAAATCCTGTATTGCAACCTCCTGATGAAATGTGCTAAAGGCAAAGAATGCAATAAACGACTGAATTGCCACCGCATGATTATTCTGCACCAGATCCTCGCTGATGAACTGCAAAGTAAAGCATATATAATGAAATGCCTGTTATATGTATTATCTACATTTCTTACCGTTAGCTTCTTCCAGTCGATGTTGCCGTAGAGCTGCTCGCAGAATACCAAATGGCTGGCACATTTGCTGACCGTGTCTCCATCTTTATCGGATACACAATAATTGGTATTCAGCAGCTGTGTGAGCGTAGCGACTGTAGCAAAACGGATTTCCAGCGTTGGCATTGTCAGAAACTTTGCCACCGAGAAGCAAATCACACGAAAGTTGGGCAAATCATAGATATTGGGACAGCGCTGCGCTATCAGGCCGACGGATAGCACTATCTTGACTGACAATGGTGCTGGATAGGCCTTCCTTAAAGCTATCTGCATTAGCGATATTATGGCTGACAGCATATCGTCCAGCTGATTCTCCGATTTGTACACAAAGTAAATAACAGCTGAAAGAAAGTCAAACAGGATATGAGTCCTGGTTGTTGGCCTGCTGCTGCTCAATACTTACTGGGCAGATGCTCGACCACTTCGCTAATGTAATCAACATTTGTATGGTGGTATAGAAAAAGGATCTTTAGTTTCTCCACTAGCCAAACAATGCACTCCTGCGATAGGCTTTTGCATTTGCACAGCATCTAAAAAAGGCATCCAGGACTTTAGCTTATTTAAATAATTCAACAACATAAATATGATTTACCCTAATGACCAACAGCAAATCCTTGGGCGTGTACTGGACCTTCAAATTTTTGGCAATATGACGAAAGGCTTCCACGCTATAGGAACTATTTGCACACAGGCTTCCCAGTATATGAAGGCAATTTGAGGTCAATGTTGCATGATCTATGCCATCTGCGATATCCTTGCGAGTACCTGAAAGGCGAAATCAAGCATTATTTATAATTTTTTAAAAATAAGCTACAAAATGCCAAGGTTTAAATACTCATGCAGATCGATAAATGGTTAAAGTAAAAGTTCTAATTACAATAGAAATATCTCCGATTTACTTTTAGCTACTTCTTACATATCTGATGAAGCAGCACGCCTATAAATTCGAGCAGCATCTCAATCGGCTGCTTTTCTAGATACTGCAATAGTATATCATTTGAATTGAAAACATCCAGCACGACAATTTGCTGCTGCAGAATATCACGCAAATCGCTGTCGTCAATGCGGCTTATTTCCGGCTGGTTGGCCTTGTACTGAAACTGCAAGCGATAAGAAGGTCGGATATAAAATTGACAATTTCCAAAAGCTTTTTCGTGCCACTCGCCTCAATGTGACTGAGAAACAGGCCAACGCGCTTTATAAGCGGACAGTGGTTCAAGTTCTCAGCATCGAAGACTTTGTAGTGCAACAATCGCTCCATGGTGCAGACCAGTTTATGCAGACACCTCAGATCCTTGAGCATGGAAGTGGTCGTGTGTTCGCTGCTGGACGTTAAATTCAGCATGCGCATAAGCAGCTCATAGTTCTGCTGAAACAGGCAGTTCTTGGCGCCCGGATCGACGTCAGTGTGCCGCATGCCGCCCGAGCGCAGCAGCTGCGCCTGAAACTTTTCATCCAAGCAGACCAGCTGCTTGTTGTACTTGTAGAGCAGCAGCTGCAGATTGTTGCTGGCCGTTGTGGCGCTTGCAGCTGGGCTGCTGCACAGTTGCTGCAATTGTTGTTCGTCCAGGAAATTAATGATGCCAATAGCAAACGTATCGGCAAGCAATTGCGGATCAATTGCAGCAATGTTATATATCATTTGAGTCGCACTGCTCGTCTCGCTTGCATAGGCCCACTTAATAATGGGCTCCAGATCACCGGAGGCCTTGTCCAGGCCGCATTGTTCGGCATGTATGAATATCTCGCGTATAGTTTCGATGCACTCGTTGCGTCTGAGCATCTCATTTGTTGTAATGCTTTGCAACAGTGTGGCGCACAGCGTTGCGCTCAGTTTGCCGTTTTTGATAAGTGCCTGGAGTATGATTTGCTTTTCCAAAATCTCATCGGCAGCGGGTCGTGTCTCAGATATAAGATGTGTGGCAATTTTTGACCACTGATCGGCCATAAAATCGGCGGGTATGGATTTCGTTTGCAACAGCTCCCGCTCCTTATCGAGTATGCTCGTCACGCAGAGGCGCACGTTATGCAGATTTTTGCCATTGCCGTAGATAAGCAGCACATCCAGCGTGGCCAGCAGCGATTGCTGATAGTTGGCCACGTTTATAATTGCATTGCTCAGCTGCAGCAGCTCTGCGAATATGGCGAACCTGCGAGCCGCATAAGCCATAAGGAAATAAATGCATACAATAATCGCATATGCTTACCAAATGGCATTAAAGCTAGTTTCCTGTTTGTCAATTAGTTTGATTATGACTTCCAATTTATCGACCCTGGGACGTTTACTGGGCACCTCGGTCCCATTTTCAGCGCTTCTCGGCTCAATATGCCACTGAACCTGCAAGTATTATTGTATTACTAGCGCAACTAGGTATTTTTTGCGTTCGTCTTACTATAAAAACGACCAGAGCGGCCATTTGAATAAATTTATCTGAAAATTTATCAGTGTTTAGTACTGAGGCTTTGCCGCGGCCCATGGAGTTCTTTCTAATCTCCATATTTACAATGGTGCGCAATTGTTGCATAGTTTGCGGCCAGTCGTCGTTGAGCGGCACTTGGAATGTACCAAAGTCGTGTCGATTCAACTTTGGATATAGCGTCTGCAGCGACAATATGACACACTTAAAGAATATCCTTTTGGTGTCATCGCGGAATGCGTCGTCGTTGTGAAAATCACAAAGTTTTGGTATTATTTCCTGCATGTGCATGCATAGCTTATGATGATAGTTGACCGACAGCTGGCAATGATTAGGAATAGGCTATTAGCAAAGATTGCGCCGAATGCAGATACGCTTAACACTTGCCTCGCCCACAAATATTTGATACAAGCGCACAATTTCCGTTTTTCTTTCCGCGCTGCTGGCCGTTTGCGTATAGCTGCTCAGCGTGGGCAGATAGTCCACTAGATCGGCATGCAGCTGCACACGCTGCTGAGCCAGTTGCAGTGTCTTGGTTATACATTTTAATATCTTGGAGCGTAGGAACTCGTCCTTATCAACATTCAGTTCGAACAGATAAGACAGAATGCCTGGCAAATATAATAATATTGGTTATTGTTGAAGGTTTTTAGCAAACAAGCTCAACTAATAACTTACGACTATATTCGCTGACTTTTAACTGGGCAATGTAGCTTTGCGATAGGAAAATGCCTCTGTCCAGCATATTAATGAAATGATCCCCAAAATGCCTGACCACAATGCGCTGCTTGATGCCCTCTTCGAAGGCATTGAATATGGTTGACTTGACCAGGAAGTGCCCGTTGCCGCCTCGGCCCACTGCAAATATGGACAATTGGCTTAATGTCTAACTATGTCATGTCGCATGTTTCCATACTCTCCAAATTGTAGTCAATGATCTTGTCCATTACATTGCCGTATAGATAACATTTATCCGACAACGTCTTTCGCGACTTTTCATTGGCATCTTGCAAGTTGGCAGCGTGCTGATTTTTTGTATAAAAGGACATTTAACGAAAATACATATGCTTAATATGGAATGAACATACTTTGAATATTGACTCCTTGGCGGCGTCAAAGATGGTCTGCCAGGACAATTCCTGGCATTTGCCTAGCGCCGCGTTTACGGCATCTCTGGAGCTGTTCAGCTTTTGGTCCAACTGCTCGACTGCCTTATTGCGAGTGGTTGGCTTGTCGGCGCGTAGATCCGTGATAATGCGTTGTATTTCATTTAAGAGAGGATTCATATTGCAGACCTTTCATGCACGTTGGACACTGCTTTCAAAAAATAATGGAAACTTTCAAGTCGATGTCATTTTCGTGCCCAAATCACAGCGCGCTGTGTAGTGTGACCGCATACGTTTATCGAAAAAATACATAATATCGATAAGTATAAATCAGGCAAAGGGCATCTTTAACAACAATAAATCTCTTAAAAAAACAAAAAACAATGTTTTATATATGTCAAAAAGACCAAAAGAGAAGACAAACTTCAAATAGGCATAGCTTAAGCATGTTTTAATGTGATTCACACTTAATAATCGTTTGACAGACCTTCGACTAATATAAAATATCGATTATCATTATAACAATCGATAGGCAGCAAAAGTCCGCCACAAATGACCGGCGTCCGGGCAACAAATGTGTTGAAATGACGATCGGGGTTTTTAAATCTGTGCGCGAAGTAAGCAGCGAGGATTCGGTAAGTTTATACAATATAAAAGCTTCAATTGGCTGACAAACTATCCTCTACATTGTAGGTGCATGTGGCTGCGAATCTCTTGAAGGAAAATGCCGCCAAAAAATGGAAGACACAAGCGAACGGTGAGAAATCGGCGCATGTTATATTGGAATTTGAGGAGCCGCAACAAATCACCGGAATTGACATTGGCAATGAACATGCCGCATTTATTGAGGTGCTGGTCAGCAAAACAGGCTGCCAGCCCGACGACTTTAAGGAATTGCTGCTCTCCAGCTCATTTATGACGCCCATCGAGAGCAAGAACTCGGGCAACACGAATCGCGTGCGCTGCTTCAACAGCGAAGCGTTGATTCCCACAACGCTGCCCGAGAAATGGAAGCTGGTGAAGATTGTGTGCACGCAGCCGTTCAATAAGCATGTCCAGTACGGCTTGTCATTTGTCAAGGTGCATGTAGCCGCCGCTGCGGCTGCTGTGAAGCCAAAATCATTGGTGCCCGATAAATTTAAATTGGCGCCAAGCAGCGGCAAGGGCCTCGCTGCACTGGGCCAATTTAAGCTGCGCGAGGAGTCACCCGATTCGGAACCGGATGGCAAAGCCGCACTGTCACTCTTTCAGCGCTGGAAGGCCACACGCAATGATGATGGCCATGCGCCGCCCATCAGCACGGCAGCGGCCATAAGAGATGCCGCCTCGCCGGCAGCATTGCGCCGTTTGAGCGATACGCGGCCGGCGCCTATTAAATTACAAGCATCACCAGCCGCCACAGCCAGCTCGGACAAGGCGGAAACCAAGCTCTTGGATCGCAATCGAAATTCGCTTATGTTTGGCGATGATGACCCGGATAAGGATGACGCTGCAGCTGCCAATCCTGAAGTTGCCATTGATGCCAAAATGCAGCGCTTGATGAAACACATTGAGGCCAACAACAACAGGCGGCGCATGGAACTGGAGGAGCTGGAAAAGAAAAGGGCCAAAAAAAAGCGAGCATCCAACGATAAAACAGCAACCGCGCCCAAGGAGAGCACCAAGCCGACTGCTGCGCCCAAGGAGAGTCCAAAACCGACTGCTGCGCCTAAAGATAGACCCAAACCCGCAGCTGCACAGCCCCAGAAGCGACTATCTTCATCCATGGATGACAGCAGCAAGCCAGCCAAAAAGCTAAAGACCCATGTCGAGCAGCAGGTGCAATATGTGCCCTTTAATCAGCTGCTGCGTGGCGTTGTCCTGGTCATCAGTGGCATACAGGTGGGTGGGCATCCAAATAATTATTGAATCCCCCCCCTTAAATACAAACATCTTTTCATACAGAATCCAGATCGTGCGGATCTGCGCTCCAAAGCTTTAGCGCTGGGCGCCAAGTACAAAGCTGACTGGGAATCCGGCTGCACGCATCTTATGTACGCATATGTCCCATATAAATTTGTATACAAGTGAACTTAAAATCTGTTTATTTCTTTTTAGCTGTGCCTTTCGAAATACGCCCAAATACAATCAAGTCAGGGGCAAGGGCAAAATTGTAACGCGTCAGTGGATTGAAAAGTGTTATACGCTGAAAAAGTATTTGCCCTGGCGTCGATATGCTCTCGATACAACCGAATCGGCTCAGCCGGAAAGCGATGTGGAGCTGTACGATGAATCACTAAAGCCCACGGCGGATGATGATGACAGGGACGTGGAGATGGTAGCTGCCGTAAGTAACCGGCCAATTAATGTTGATGATGTTGATAACAGCTTCGAGGGAACAGCGCACCAGGTGCATTCGTCTGGCCCCGACACTGAGGACGAACTGGAACGTTTTGCACAAAGTAAGTTGCAAATTTGTAATTTTATTGCTAGCTAATTAATTATCAATTTTAATGCACAGAAAATAAATTGAAGAAAACAAGTGATACGCCTCAAAATAACAGCGAAAACAAACTCAACGATTCGAATCAAAAGAAAGTATCGAAATCTTTGGATGTTTACGAAGTTAGCACCGACGAGGAGGATTATCTGCAGGAGAAGCGAAAGGAGTTATAGTTATTGCAAATGTCAAGTATTGTGTTTTTAAATTGTATGTACAGTTAAGTTAAAATTGATATATATTACATTAGTAAAGTGATATATATATGTAATATTAATTTATGATTTAAATAATTTTGTTGGTGGTTTTCAAATATTTCGGAATACGCGCCTTGGCAGTGTTAGTAAATACTGTGTAATACCCGCGCGTGGTCATTCCTAACGCATCTTACAGTCGATTTTTTTTTCTGAATGTAAGCTCAGTAGTATTTGGTATTTTAATATAAATCGATCAGCGTTAATTCACAATAGTTTAAGTTTATCTTTAAATAGTGTTATTTATTGAATACATATTTCAAATGGCAATTGAGGCATTGGTTTAAAAGTTAAAAGTCTTTTAATTCTTTAAGTCAAATATTAAACGTGCGCTTTTAATTTTATTTGTTGCTGAACAATACGAAAAGTAGAAAGTGTAAGCTAGAATTATTGACGTGAAGTCAACTCTTCATATATAATTTACAAATTCTGGTCAAAAACTATTTCACTGGGCAACAATATTATTTTTATCAGAAATAAAAAAATAGTGAACAAATTGTTGCAAATTCTGCCACTTTTTGAAAAACATGAGATAAAGAAAATGTACATTATAATTGTACCAATGTATTTAATATTGTGTTTTCCTTTTTTTTTTTTAGCTAATAATAATTGATGAAATGCGTAATAATGCTTTATTTATTTTTAATAAAAAGTGGCATATTGCAAAAAAAACCTATTTCTGTGGTATTAAAGTATTTTTTCTGGTCACAGACGTGTACTACAGGTGGCAGCTAGAAATGTACTAAAAAATACCGAATAATTTTAACACTGGCTTGCAAATTCACAATAGATTGCATTAGCTGCTATACTCACATTCAAAGGCCTGGACCCAATTATGCACCCAAGGATATCCTAAAGGACACATACAATCCGAAATATACATACAGAGCGTTTCCATAGAAATCGCAGAAGTCGTTTCCCAGCAAGCTGAGAGCCAACCGAGACTTGAACGCGCAGAGAGCGTGTCCACAATCCCACTGCGTATACGTATTTTGTTGTTTGTTTATTTACGGTACGGTACAATATATAAATTTAATCATATTAATTTATTGTGAGCATGCATGTGTGCAAATTCAGATGAACCGCAGCTCAGTTTAGCGTGAAAATATAATATTTAAAAATAGGATTTGCGCTGTGTATTGGCAGAAAACACTTGAAATACGGGGAAAAATCGATAAGACGCATTAAAAATAAAGTGTTGATTGTTGTTGTTTTGCTTGCAGGATGTGCGCCTAAGGATAACGGTTAATTGGTAACAGCAACAGCAAGACACCATTAGGTGAGTAAAGTGCTGCCAAAGCCCTGAAAAAGCATGTGCACAAAGAAAAACCAACTTAAATTAAAATTTTCATTTTAGCAGAAAAAAGGAGGGTCATACGCAAAAAAAGGAGCACATATAGAGAAGAAGCAGAGCTAAAAATTTCGACATGGGTAACGAAACATCGCTGCCAATGGACATGTGCTCCAATTTCGATGCAGATGAGATCCGTCGCCTGGGCAAGCGTTTCCGTAAACTCGATCTGGACAATTCGGGTGCACTGAGCATAGATGAGTTTATGTCGCTGCCGGAACTGCAACAGAATCCGCTCGTGCAGCGCGTCATCGATATATTTGATGCGGATGGCAATGGTGAGGTCGATTTCAAGGAATTCATCCAGGGCGTCTCACAGTTCAGTGTGCGCGGCGATAAGCTATCGAAATTGCGTTTCGCGTTCCGCATCTACGATATGGACAACGATGGTTACATATCGAACGGTGAGCTGTTTCAGGTGCTCAAAATGATGGTTGGCAACAATCTGAAGGATACGCAGCTGCAACAGATTGTCGACAAGACAATCTGTTTTGCCGACAAGGATGAGGATGGCAAGATATCATTCGATGAGTTCTGTTCCGTCGTCGGCAATACGGATATACATAAGAAAATGGTTGTCGATGTTTAAATCTAAGCGGCCAATAACTACACACACACTCACATATATATACATACATATGTAAGGCATTTATCGACTAACGGTATACCTACATAGAAATCAAACATTTTTTTTCCCAATTCCAAATTCGTTGACATTTCAACCAAATGCTATGCATAAGTGCGTACGCATGTAATTATTTAAGTGCGTGCTAAATGGCACAACAACAACAACAACTAACTAAAAATACAAGTAACTACTTAAGCAAATGAAAAGTAAACCAAAGAAACGAATCAAAGTAAAGTAACTATGAAAACTCGAATTTTATAACATTAAATATCCCTCTAGAGCGTGTGAACCAACATGCAGGATGTGGTATCTATGCCACATCCAAATCTGACCTCTGACCCGCTACTTCCCCCCTTCCCCCCTCGCCCCTCGACCCTCGCCCCTTTTCCACTCACACACTTTGTGTCTCTGTGTGTCTTATATCGTAGCAAAGAATGGAGCCCTAGCTATATACATATAGAAATCAACTATGTTTTGTGCCTGGGCTCAATTATCGGAAATTTTAACTGATTTATTGTAAGAATAAGAAGGCACGCTCAAAGGCCAGAGTTCTATTATCTATAGCATTTATTGTATTTGTATGGTACATCTACATATTTCTGTTTGATTCTCTTTTTCATTGTGTTTTTCTTTTTTTAATATACATATATATTCTATTCAAGTTTTTGAAACTAATTAAATGTTGTGTATTAAGTATGAATGTACAAAATTCTTGAATATTGTTCAATTAAAATACAAGTGTAAAGTATTAAAAAAAAATTAAAACATTCTTTCTATCTCTCTCTCTCTCTCTCGCTTATGCACTTGAGCTAGCCTTCAATTATGGTCTAAGTACGACTCAGCCAATCCCCAAATCCCAGCCCCAACTTCTACATATATATAATTACTATTACCATGTGAAGTATCTGCTGGAAAATAGTTGCCGAATGCCGATTGCCGAATGACGAATGACGAGTGTCGAAGCCGAGTCCGAAAACGAACCGAAGCCGAAACTTAGCTCGTTGCCGTGGCCGAGACCGAGGCCGAGGCCGAAGGCCAACTCGAACCTGAATAATGCTCACACCCTTTGGCAACCGGCTTTGTAGGTCATACGATTTTTTCTCTCGCCCACTACACGAGTGTGTGTGCGTGTGCGAGTATTTGTCTGTGTGTGCTAGCGATGTGTGTGCATCAAGATTTAAATGACACGACCAGCGCGCGACAGTCGAGCGCTTAAAGCACATTTTTGCTAAAACTTATTGCGAATTATAAGCGCCTGCATTTTATTTTTCCATTCATACTCTTTAGTTTCATGTTAGGGCAGAAATTCGAGCTATTCTTTTAGGCGTTTAAATATGCTTATTAACTCACATATAATATACTTGTAATTTAAAATCAAAGTTTTACAGTTTTTAAAACATAATTTGAGTATTTCAAATTGAGGCATGAAGAAATGTATTTAACTAGAAATATTAGTAGTTTAGGCTCTAGGAAATCTATTAAAACTGATTATGGAATGTAGCTGATGTTTTTTAATGCATAGCTAGGAATAATATAGTTACAAATACACAATTTTGTTGGTTAAGTTCTCTGAAAAGTAGGTTAAATATATTAATTAGCTTAACATTTGAACTTTTTACGCTAAAAGTTTTGCCCTCCCAATAACAGGCTTTTCAGAAATCAAACATTTCCAGCACAAGAGGATTATTAGAGCATTTGTAGGCTATGTTCTCTTTAATATATCTACGATAACTTATTGTAGAGCTTTATAATGGACTTGCCAACCAGGTTGTATCAACTAAAATACTTACTACTTAGTTAGTTCTTATAGAGCATAGTTTTCTTATCGAGAGCATGTTTAGTTTTTCGTATTCTAGTTCTAGCTTTGTAGGTTATGTATGTGCTTTCGATATTCGTGCCGATACTTGCAGCTGTGCCGATGTGTAGCACACGAGCACGAGCTCAGCTCTAGTTACAGCTCATGTGTGTGTGTGTGTGTGTGTGGACTGTGTGACCGTTTAACCGTCTATAGAATACATTTTGTCCGCTAAAGCTCTGACAACACCCACAATATACTTATGGAATGTTTGATATCAATAAATTATTATCGCGTTGTCTGTCGCTGGGCCGTTGAAGTTGACTCGTAAATCATATGCGTCCGGGGCCCAGGCTCTGTGGACTCGAACATTTTCGAAAATTACATAGTCCACCTTCGTGCGCGCGCGTCTAGTCGCTGGCATCGCTGACCTCTATCATATTAATTGGATTGATTAATGTGCTCCAATTTTTGGATTGTACGTAAACCCGTTCCCCGCAACACCATCCCCCATCCCAATTTGTCCATTTGCAGCTCCTCCTGACTCTTCTGTCATCTGCTTGGTCATTAATCCTTCCGACTGGAGGTTAACTATTTATACGCCCCCAACTTGTGTCTTCCGCCAGCTAACTTGACTCCTTTACCAACTAAATGCCAGCCATTTTGGAGCTGTTTGACTAATAAGCAGCCCGATACGCCAATGCCTATACTATATAGAACGTTTTTGTAGCGCCCATTAATTATATTCATTCACCTTTGTCAATTCGTTTGCTTTTGCACTGCATTTGCTTAGTCTCGAGTAGTTCGATGGCATTTTCGAGTTAACTAACTTGTTTTTAGGGTTACAAATGGAACTTAAGAACTGTTTGCCTGTTATTATTGCCTAAGATTTAAGGCGAATTACCTGTTCCAAAAAAAAACAAGCAAGAGGTTCTAGTCAAAAGCTTCCGACTAGGGGATACCCTGAACCCTCTTCTACAAAAATGGAAGATAATTGATAATTACTATTCTAGAAGCTACATGTCAAGTTTGGTGACTCTAGCTCGTATTATTTGCCAAAATTGTTAAAAAAACAGGATTTCGGTATCGATTTTTATCGATTACTTGGAAACGGGGCAAGTTATCGAGTATCGGAAACAAACTCGATCTGCGCTGGCACTAGGAGGACCTACAGCTAACATTTCAAGTCTCTAGCTCTTATAGGTTCTGAGATCCTTGCGTTTATACCAACTGACGGACGGACAGACGGACGGACATGCCTAGATCGAGTCGGCTATTGATGCTGATCTCGAATATATATTTACTTTATGGGGTCGGAGATGTTTCCTTCTGCCTGTTACATACATTTGCACAAATACATTATACCCTCTTTACCCATTTTTGATGGGTTCAGGGTATAAAAATATAAATATATTATCTGGCTCCTTTTGTTGCAGTTCCTTTATGACTAAAGAAAAAGATGTCTAAAGAGAATCCTTTACGATGCAAATATTATCATGTATACCATAAACATAAAATATGATATATATATACATATGGTAAGATACGATATATTTGATATATATATATATTTTATATTTAACTATAAATATGAACAAGTTATTAAGGTACTACCCTCTTTTTATTTATCTGCAACATCAGCTTTATTGTACGTAACAGGGCTGCAAGCTCAGGAAGAAATGTCGCTGGTTCGATTCACGGTTCAAACCAGCTCTTTACCCTTAGATTCGATTCATGAACTTGAAGATACTTTGGCGTTGCTGCTCGCTCGAAAGTCTTGGCCTTTGAATCAAATTCTTGTTGAAGACAAACTTTTTTCGGTTCAGGTACTGGTTCGTATTTTGAGCAACTGGTTCGGTTTAAAGGTAGGTTTTTAGTTCCGGTTCGCAATCTTGGTACCTATAGCCAAGTATGAAAATAAAAAAAATTGTATTCGAAAAAGATTGTTCTGGTGGTTTGCAACTGAATCAGTTTCAGGTTCGGTTCGCAATGAAAACAAATCTTTTGTTTGAAGCTCCGACCAGCAGAATAGAGCTAAGAACTTCCACGTGAGATGGTTTTAAATTTGTTAACTGTACCGCAACTAGTTTAAATTGAACTGAAATTCAGCTGCTGGCAAAAGGGCTTGGGTCAGTTTGGCAGGAACAAAAAAAAAAAAAAAGAACGGAATCGTTCAACCGGAATGCATCTGATTGGCAAAGGGTTCAAATTGGGTGAGTTGGCGAAATAAAACATTTTTTTTTTCTTTCGCTGACCCTCAAAGTATGCTTTACATATTTCTGTGGAATTGATTCGATTGACTGCAAGTGAAATTCGGAGCATGGGTGATTTTGGGTTGGAATTTTGCGCAACACTTAATGGATGATTTGATATTTATAAAAAGTTGTCGCCGGGATGGGGAAAAAACAACAAAAATAAAAGAATAAATACAAAATTATTTGGAAATTGCATTAATATAACGATGTTTTCAGTCAATGCAATTATTTGCAATCATTATTCAGATTATCAGGTTATGGCTTCACACATTGCATCAGGCTCGAAATTGTCCATCAACTCTACTTTGAGTGCAATACAAAAATTATATAGGCCCTGGAGCTCGAATTCTAAGCTTAAAGCGAGCCAAGAGCTTCCATATCTCTGTTCGAAATGCTCGCAAATAACTTTTTAGTTTCGCCTTTGACTTTTCAGGCTATGATGAATGAAATATTGACAAAATGCTTGACATTTGTATACCCTGAACCCATTGACAATGGGTAAAGAGGGTATAATGTATTTGTGCAAATGTATGTAACAGGCAGAAGGAAGCATCTCCCCATAAAGTATATATATATTCTTAATCAGCATCAACAGTCGAGTCGATCTAGCCATGTCCGTCTGTCTGTCCGTCCGTCTGTCCGTCTGTCCGTCCGTATGTATGAGCTAGAGACTTGAAATTTTAGCTGAATGTCCTCCTAGTGCTAGCGCAGATCGAGTTTGTTTCCGATATTCGATAGCTTGCTCCGTTTCCGAGTAATCGACAAAAATCGATATCGAAATCCTGTTCTTTGAGCAATTTCGGCAAATAATATGAGCTAGAGACACCAAACTTTACATGTAGCTTCTAGAATAGTATATATAAACAAGTATTTTTAATTTTATACCTATCGCCTGTCAGAAGAAGATGGTTCAGGGTATCCCCTAGCTAAATGAACTCCTTGAGAAAATTCTTAACATTTTTGTTGTCAATGTTGGATTCAAATTAAATATATTTCGAAATGAACTTAATGAGAAAAAACTTAACAATTAATAAATATGAAACCTATTTGCAAATGAACTAATTGAGAAAATTCTTAACATTTTTGTTGTATATATTTGATAAAAATTAAATATATTTGCAAAATTAAATCAAAGAGAAAAATCGTAACAATGAAACATAATTGCAAATGAACTCAAAGGGAAAATTCTTAACATATTTGACGTATTAATAAATATAAAATATAAGAAATGAATCATATTTGCAAATGAACTCAAAGATGAAATGCCAGACATTTGTATTGCATATAATTAATAAAAATTAAATATATTTGCAAGATGAACTCAAACAGAAAATTCTTCACATTTTTTCTGAATACATTTAATAAATATGAAATATATTTGCAAAATTTAATCAAAGAGAAAAATCGTAACAATTAATAAATATGAAACATAATTGCAAATGAACTCAAAGGGAAAATTCTTAACAAATTTGACGTATAAATAAATATAAAATATAAAAAATGAATCATATTTGCAAATGAACTCAAAGATAAAATGCCTGACATTTTTGTTGCATATAATTAATAAAAATTAAATCAAACAGAAAATTCTTAGCTATTTTTTTTACATATATTTATTAAATATGAAATATATTTCGAATCATTCGAATCAATCAACAATTAATAAATATGAAACATAATTGCAAATGAACTCAAAGGGAAAATTCTTAACAAATTTGGCGTTTAAATAAATATGAAATATAAAGAATAAATCATATTTGCAAATGAACTCAATGATAAAATACCTGACATTTTTGTTGCATATAATTAATAAAAATTAAATCAAACAGAAAATTCTTAGCTATTTTTTTTGCATATATTTATTAAATATGAAATATATTTCGAATCATTCGAATCAATCCACAATTAATAAATATGAAACATATTTGCAAATTAACTCAAAGGGAAAATTCCTAAAATATTAAAAAAATGAACTCACAGACATTTTTTGCATTAAATAGACTTTGGGTTCCTTAAATTTCCTTTGAGCAAAATTATTTTGTAATCAATACAAATTAAGATAAACGATATGCCAAATACGATTCAGATTCAGAGCCAGATTCAGTTGAGTAATTAAACTGATTTCAGTACGGAGCTCACTCGTCGAATTTTTCAAATATTTTGATTGATGAGCGGCGGCTGCTTCAATCTTCGCTGTAGCTTAATTAAATTTTCATTCTGCCACAGCGAATTTGTAGCATACTTTTCGACGTTGAAGGTAATTTCATAATTTTATTGTTTGTTGATTTTTAAACAAAAATTTCCCTTGCTGCGGCCCCGAAATGTATGCTATAGTATTTTATAGCATATTTTAATATGTATACTTTAACTTAAACTTTGAAAGAGATATATGATTAAGAACCATAAAAAATCGAAATGGGTATTACCTGCCTTTCCGCTTTCAGTTTGTCTTCTTCCCGCCCGGTAAAAATTGTATATAATTTGCATATATCAATCGGATGAAAGACATAAAAGTGCAAACAATTTCCGTGCAATTTACGCGCATGGCCGACTCTTAAAAAATATATAACACGTGTTCATTCTTTGGCAATGAGCACATAACTTTCGCAGAAAACAAACTTTTACTCACACTTTCCATACAAGATGGGTGGATTTTCGGAAAAGCGTGATTTTCGATTCGGGATTTGCCGAAAAGCGTGAAACAGCAGCCAAATGAATTTACACAAATATCGTTGACAATGAGCTTAACGGCTGACTGAACAAAATATAATAGTTTTCCCCGCATTTTCCACCTTTACTTGTCGAATTTCACAAATTACATCGCATAGGGCAAATTATAATACAAATTACAGTTTTCTTGCTTTTACGGCTTGGCCTGTCAGTTGGTCAAGTCAGGAGAATCAGTCTTGTATAAATTATAACACTTCAGAGGTTTTCTTTATATAATTCCATATATTTTGTATTTTTTGTATATATAGATATATCTCATATATACTACAAAAATTCAAGTATGGTTAATATAAAATCTCTTATTCGTAACCTTAACTGCGGGCAAACTCTTTGCAACTGTTCATAGAATGTGTGTGTGTGTGTGTGTGTGTGTGTATTTGTGTGTGTGTTTATGTCTATCTGACTGAAGGTTTTGCTCGAAGCCTCAGCATAAGGTCAAATAAATATAAAAGTTATTTTAGTTTAGTTACGATATTCGTTTTTGTTTTTTGTTTTTGTTTTTGCAAAAAACATTATTGTCATAATGCTAAAAGACAGCTACAACCAAGAAAAACAATGCGAAATCAATGTGAACACACAAACCAAAATACACTCATACACACACACGCACACGTGTATGTGTATGGGTGTGTGTGTGTGTTGTTGCTGTGCGATAAAAGTTGACTCGTGCCAGTTTGGAGCAGTAACCAAATAAACCAAAAAACAAAAAAAAAAAAACAGAAAACGCATACAAAACAATGTGAATGTGAAATGCGAAAATACCAAAAACAACAATCAACAACCACCGCCGTTAGCGCCAGAAGCAGCACCAACCTATCCCGTGCCCGCCAAACCCAATAACAACAACAGCAATAATAAAAATAAAAAAGAAGCCAGAACCATAAATTTATCATTACATACCAGCAGCTAGCAGCAGCAGCAGCAGCGGCGGCAGCGGCGGCGGCGGCGGCAGCAACTACCTCAACACTGCAGCATGTCAAATATCGCCAGCGCGCCCACAGCAAAACACACGCCCACTGAGGTGGGCAACAGCAGCGGTAGCAGCAGCAGCGGCAGCAGCAATGAAGCTGGTGACGCAACGGTTCTTCGGGAATCATGCATATGCTGAAGCATGCAGGGGGCTTATGTGTGTGTGTGTGTGTGATTTCTGTTGCAGGGCCTGTGCGGGGGGCTGGGGCAACAGAGCAACGACAAGCGTCGACGCGTTGCTTTGACTGACAGCGAGACTCCGGACTCTGCTGTTTGCCTGCTGCTGCTTTGGCATGCACTCGACGATGCCGGGGCTTCGTTGCTTTGGCCATACAGCAGGGCGAGCAGGCTAGCGGGGGGGCACGGCTTCATAAGTAGAAAATTGGGCATGGCAAAAGGAGCCCGAACCGGGCACGAGCAAAACGAAGCAAAAACCGAAGCGTCAGCATACGGCGCTGTCGGTGGGTGGGTGTTTGGTTGGCTGGTTGGTTGGCGGGTGAATGCGCGCTGCCAGCGTCGGCAGCGACGTTGCTGTGTTGTCGTTTGCTACGTGTATACACGCGGTGCCGAGCAACAAATTGAGTCAGTATCGCACAAACAACACTAACGGAAACATCAACGTGCAAAGCAAAGACGGACAGACGCTTTCTGTCTCGACTGGTCTCACTGTGCGTCTGCCTGCGAGTGTCTGAGTGTATGTGTGTGTGTGTTTGACTGCGTGTGTGTTTCTGTTTGTGTGTGCGTGCAAGTGTGTGTGCGTGTGTGTGATGCGACTTTTGCCATTGCCATTTGGACAAGCGTCCCTGCTGTTGTAGTCGGCGCAGCAGCAACAAACAATAAGCAACAGCAACAACAGCAAATAGAATAGAAGTGTACCACCGAAAAGAACAGTAAAAAAACAACAACAACACACAGACAACATTGCAACTGTACAATCGTATAAATAGAAAAAAAAAGCACAAAGCAAACAGCAAAGAAAACAAGTTGAAAGCAAGCGGCAAACTTTGCCGTTATTTTTTTTTGCTTTTTTTTTGGTTAACCGTTTTTTTTTTTTGGATCTTTTAACGTTCGTCAAGCGTCGCGTGGTCAGCTGTATACGATAAATACATCTTTATTGCATATAACAAATGCAATATATAAGTTTTTTTCCTGTTCATAGTTGAAACATATTTGAGCGAAAGAGTTGAAAATAAAAACAAAATCAGCGTCCAAATGCGGCGACGTGATATGTGCATACAACAACAGCAGCAGCAACAACAGCAGCAGCAGTAGCAGCAGCAGTAGCAGCAGCAGCAGCAGCAGCAGTAGCTGCATGTTGCAGTTGCCATAGCTACATATATAGCACGCAAAATCTGTTCTATCAGCTTACACATGCTCATGCTTCAGTGGCAATATGTACGAGCAGCAGCTACAGCAGCAACAGCAACCACAACAGCAGCAGCAGCAGCAGCAGCAACAACATTTGTGACAGCCGCGTGCCAAAAATTGCCGATTTTTACAAGCAAATTGCAACAGCGACAGCAGCAACTATTGCTAACTAAAGCAACAACAACGACAACAACAGCAACAACAATAACAGCAGCAGCAGCAGCAACAACAACGAATATTGCAACCAGGCGCCGCACACTAACAAAGTGAGTACCGTTAACAACACAATAGCACACACACACATATCCATATACTTATATATATATATATAAATATATTTATGCATTATGTATGCAACTGCAACCAAGTGCGAACAACAGCAACATCGTCAGCAGCAGCAACAACAACAAACTCATGCAGTCGCCTGTTAAGTGCCAGAGCCAAGCGCGTTTTCTAAATGAGTTATGTACTCATGTACTCATCCATGTACTCATGCACTCATGGTACCCATGGTGCCCATAGTACCCTATGGTGCTCGTGGTACTCGTGGTACTCGTGCTTGAGCTTGTGGTACTCGTATACTCATGCACATATCTACTCATGTATTTGGCACTCGTCGTCGTTTGCATTTTGGGGGGCATTGGCATTTTCACAGTGCCATGCAGAAAAGATTGTGGCATGCAAAACCGTTAACCACAATGCCACAAACACAATATACAATTCCAGGCAAAAAGCATTCAACCAAAATTCCCAACCCACAAAACCCGCCCACCGCATCGCAACGGCAAGTGCCTGGCAATCTGGACAAAAAGCTTTTCGTGTCAGCCACAGATCCTGGGCAAGTGTTGTGCTAAGCTTAAGCTAGCTTATAGCCAATGCGATAACACCCACACGCCACACACGCACACACACACACACGCGCACACACACAGAAATTATATCATAGACTTAACAGACCTCCACTAGTATTTACCATTGTGGTATTGTTTTATTATGCCAAAATACAAAGCATTTAATGCGGCACGAACGAGGCGTATTCACTGTATCTTCATTTTAAAACAATATGCAAAGTTCTTTTCAATAGCTCTTAAGTTAGTTAAAAGTTCAAGTTGTAGCTGAAAGTTACTTGCAAAGTTTTCTCCTGACTATTGCCAACTTTTTCTCGAACACATTTGCAAATGGCTTTTTAATGTTGGCTATAAGCACGGCTGCCAGGCCCAACAAACATTTGCCCTTTGGTTTGGTTCAGGGCTCAAACTAACGCCTTGCGGTTCAATTCGTGAACCAAGTTTTCTGCAACTATGAACCTAGATTCAGGTTCGGCATTTGTGTATCCAAAAAAGGTAGTTTAAGGTTAGACTAAAGGCAAATATAAATATTGGCATTCCAGACGTAGCCCGGTTCGGTTTAAAATCCGTTAGTAGCCCTGGTTTTAACGGTTTTTGCAATCAGATTTCCCATTAGTTTTGTATAGGAACTAGTTCCAAAGCTCCTTGTAAAGTTTTGTTACAAGGTTATTTAGCATGATGTTTAACTGGAAATTCGTTTCACATCCTTTATATATAGTAAAATATTTAACAGCAACTTAGAATTAGAGTGTATGTGTGTGCTACGCTCAGATTGAATTTCAACAAATCCCTAAGCATTTATGCTATTGCAAGCAGCTCTAAAATTTAACCGTCCCCTAAACATGTCGTTTTTTGGCAGTATTCTATTCCGTTTCACATTTATCTAGAAGATGACATTACAAATATCGACAAAGCCTTTACATAAGATTTCGCGATCCCATTAAATTTAACAGCCGCTTTAACATTGAGCGGTAATCGGCTGTTAAGCAAACTTTTTAACAACCTGTTAAATATTTGTCTAAATTGTCTTGACATAAGCCCTCGCGCTCCTATATAATTTAACAGCCGCTTTAACATGTTGTTTAACTTAATATTGACCGCAAATCTGCTGTTAAGCAGACTTTTTATCTGCCTGTATATATATTTGGCAAAAAGTTAGCTGCGCAGCGTTGCCACCTTGATATGTTTTGCCCATATGGCAGCGCCATATTATGGATTGAGTTTTTTAAGCAATTTTTATTTTTATTGCTCAAGATTCATATGATCTTTAATCTTTCCACAACTGTTCAAAATGACTTTGTTTTCAATTTTCGGATGAAAACATATTAAAAACCTAAGAGCCCGATACAAATATAAATATTTCAATTCTTATATCAAACACATCAAAACAACAATTTTTTTCATCATTTTGTTGAGTTAATAGAACAATTTCGGTGTAAACAAAGTCTTATGTTTGATTTTTTGTTATGTTTTTATGAGGATTTGCTGCTCTTTTCTAATTTTGGATAAATCAATCATATTAATAGTTTTTGAGCTGAACATTTTGTTTATATCGTTTATCAAAATTCGAAAATAATTTTTAAATTATGCGATATTGAAATAAATTGTTAGCGTGATGAGTAAACGACAACATAGGTAAATGTTAATGTATAAATTTGATATAAGCTTTACCAACATGTTAAAATTGCTGTTAATGCAAAGAATAAAATGAATGTCATGTGTATTTATGATATAGTATTAGATAAAGTAGATAATCAGACTGAATTTGGAGCCAACAAGTTTCGCTTTCCTCTCACAACGTATCTTTAGAGCAACTCTGTTGTTTAACAGCCGATGTTCGCCTGTTACTAAAAGCAGGCATTACATATCGCTAACTGCGTGCAAATGTTATTAACAGTAACGGCATTTAGCTAACAGCTTTTGCAAATTGCAAAAAGTTTCACTTTGATCTCAAAATGTTATCGAGTTACTGTTAATTAACAGCCAATGTTCGCCTGTTACTAAAAACAGCCAGTACATATCACTAACATGCGTACAAATGTTATTTACGTTAACGACTTTTAGCTAACAGTTTTTGTCACCGTTAAGCATGAATTACTTTACTCTACTCAACGGACCCCACCGAAAAACGAAAGTACATTAAGTTTTTATTACATCTGAAATAAATTTTTGCAAAAATTTCGGATCCGTCAAATTCGTGCAAATTTGCTTTCATTTTCGGCGCATGCAATGCAGCAGAATGTACTCGATCTTATTTCCAATTCGATGCCCCAGCCCCGCGCTGCTGTTCGTGCGCCCAGTTGGAGTCCCAGTCGCAGATATATAAATATATATATACATATCTAAATATATATATATATGTATATATATGAATTTACTGTATATTGACGCTCTCATCGGAATGCACTTGTATGCGCGTAGTATCTGAAATATATGTCTGCGGTTCAGGAATTTGCCATAAATAGCACCCGGCGAGCTGTTTTTTAATGTGCAGCCAAAGTTTCTCCCAGTCTCCCGGTGCTCGGGCCATAGCTCTATATCTATGTATATCTGTCTCTGTCTACGGAGACTGCACATAGCCAATGCGTTTTCGGAAATGTCTCCCAGCTATACAGATATAACCCATCTGCATGCCTCAATTAACAGAGGAGTTCATTTTTATGGTCTCTTTGGGCATTTTAAGTAGACTTTTTTTTTGTTTTTTTTTGTTTTATGGATTGCGTTTTATTTATTTTTTTGATGTAACAACAAGGCGCTGATTCAGTAGCATATTTATGTAGTCTCATTTGGAAATCATTTTATGAGGGTATAATAGTTAAAGCTTCTATAATAGAATATAATATAATATAATGGAAGCTTCCTGGAAACATGTTTTTTTCGGCACATCTCGAGAATTATTAAAGCTAGTTAGCCTCAACTTGGTTTATAGGTTCTTTTGTTGTATATGCAGCTTAAAAATATTTCACTTTTTCGATACTTTCACGCATTCCTGTCGAATTGCAAAAATAACTCATTTTTAAAGATGAAAGCCTTGGGATTTGGTATATGCACACTTTGTTATGCTATAGTTAATACCTGAAAATTGCATATTAATCGGACAATGAACAATGAAGTTAACCAAGAAAGCATTTTTTCTAGTGTGGGGTTAGGAGAGAAGCAGAATCACGGTCAAACAGGGCATCTCTTAGTCGAGCTTTCTTTGTTTTTTGTTTTTTTTTCTATGCTTTTCTTCAGCCTATAAAGTTGGGCATCGTGTAAATTGAATTGTATTTTATTTACACTGGAGTCATCTTTGAGTTTTTAATGGGCTTTTGGTTAATGACCAGAAAAGCGCAATTAATGCAAATTGTAATCAATCATTCGCTCCAATTAACCCCAAACATCTTGTCTCTTCACTCTCTCCCCCTCTCTACCTCACTCTCAGTCTTTTGGCCTGTCTCCTTCTTGGTTAATGTGATGTAGCATATGCCGTTCTTCTTGACCAATGCGTCGACCGATTGCACGTTCTGGTATGGATTTCAAAACCCATTATGATACTCTACGCCCTGGCGGGGCATATTGACAAAGTGCTTGGCAAAGTATTTGCCCGCACAAAATCAATGCAAATCCTGTTTTAATGCCCTTCGAATTAGTCGGTTTATTTTAAATGTCTCTAATCCCGCGCACTTTGATTTAATTAAAACGAAACAAAAGAGAAAAGTTTTGATTGCTGAATTAATTGAAATGCTTTTGCTCCGTAGGTTTTATGCTATAAATTCAAATGTTAAACCAAATTTGCCAAAGACCAAGATTTCAAATCCATTTAACATGATTAAAGTGGTGTGATGGGTGAAGGAAGCATATTCGAGCCCGTAAATTGTGTAAATACATAAAGCAAGCATCTCGGAACCCATAGAGTATATATACTATATATAGTTGGCCAGCATCAAAAGTCGTGTCTGTCTGTTTGTCCTTTCTTATGAATGTTTCGAGCTCGCTAACTCAAAGAGCTCTTTAATTGAAGCTTGACATCTCTGTCTCTATATATATAACTGTTTGTCCTGACTGACTGACTGACTGACTGGCTGACTGAATGACTGACTGACTGACTGATTGGTGATCAACGCACAGCCCAAACCGTAAGAGCTAGGAAGCTGAAATTTTCACTGTAGCTACCTAATGTGATGTAGGTGCACGTTAAGACGGGGTTTCGGGAAATTTCACCCGCAAGTGTGGAAAAATCGCGAAAAACGTTTGTATGTAACTTTTTTGTTTACCATCCGATCGGCCTCAAACTTATTTTCAAAGATCTTTGTTCAAATTCATTTGAGGGGTGTTTCACACTTTTTGAAAAATCCGTTCCTCCTGGGTGGAAAAAGAGGTCAAAGATTTGGTGGGTGACGTTTCGCGCTCAAATTCGTTTCCAAAGATCTATAAGAAAAATCATTTGGTACGTGTTTCACACTTTCCACAGAATTCAAACCTTTTCGGGTGTAATGCGACTCAAAGATTTTTTGTGCGAAGTTTTAAATTGTGTCCGATTTGCTTCAAACGTATTTTATAGCTCTACATAAGAATGTAATGAATACGTGTTTCAGCGATTTGGGAAATTCCACTCGCAACAGTGTTAAATTGGCGGAAAACGTTTGTATGAAAGTTATTGGTTTACCGTCCGATCAGTTTCAAAATCATTTCAAATTTGCTTGAGAGCATTGATTTTATAACATAAGTGCCATGGGCACGGCCGGGTTATACCCGCTAGTATATATATAAAATATAATATAGTATATTTTAGACAAATCAAGTTTCCCCGACTTCTCCCCACTTTTTCATAACAAGTTTTCATTTTCGCAAAGCTCGAAGATTTTTAGAGCTAAGCACGCATTCGGTCTGTAGCTTCTAGTTTATTATATACAGATTCGGAACATTCTCTCTAAACGTGAAAACCTATTTTAAAAGCTAAATTCTGCTGCTTTTGCTATATGCGCACATTTGGTTGCCATATTTAAACGCCGAAAATTTCATAAAGATCAGACCACGAGCACCGGAGTTATTAAAGAATCCATTTTGCGCATATCTTTGGTACGAGGAAAGAAGAAGCACAGCTGTAAAGTTCGCTCTTTGAGGTGCGCATGTATGTATTAGTGTGTGCGTGAATGTGTAAATGTGTTCTTGGGTATGGAGGAAACTTCGAATTTGAGTTCAGGGTATCCTCCAAGTCTAGCAATTTTCTAATTAAGTATTTTGTTAGGATAGAAAATTACTTAACTATTAGAAAAATGTAAAAAAAAACTATATAAAAACAAAAAAAAAAACGAATATAAAGATTAACGAGGAGGAAAGGCTATCTTCGGCACGCCGAAGATTTAATACCCTTGCAGACCCAACCATTTCATAATGCTCATAGTGCTTTGCACGTATCTAAGAAGCACAGGGAAAATAGTCAATTACAGTTAATTAACCGAGAATAGTTAAGATATCTAGAAAAACAAAAAAGTTTTCCATACAACTTAATTTCGACCGATCGTTCCTATGGCAGCTATATGATATAGTTGTCCGATCTTAATAGGATTTTGCATATATATGGGGAGCGTAGTAAAACTAATAAATACCGAGTTTGGTCAAGATATCTTGAAAAACATAAAAATTTTCCATACAAAAACTTAATTTTCGACCGATTGTTCCTATGGCAGCTATATGATATAGTTGCCCGATCCGAAAAGAATTTTGCATATATATGGGGAGCTTAGTAAAACTAATAAGTACCGAGTTTGGTCAAGATATCTTGAAAAACATAAAAATTTTCCATACAAAAACTTAATTTTCGACCGATCGTTCCTATGGCAGCTATATGATATAGTTGTCCGATCTTAATAGGATTTTGCATATATATGGGGAACGTAGTAAAACTAATAAATACCAAGTTTAGTAAAGATAACTTTATAAACAAAAATGTTTTTCATACAAGAACCTACTTTTCGACCGATCGTTCCTATGGCAGCTATATGATATAGTGGTCCGATCCAGCTGCTTTTGACATATGAGCTGCGTGCAACAGAAAGAGGGACTTCTGCAAAGTTTCATAAAGATAGCTTTAAAACTGAGAGACTAGTTCGCATAGAAACAGACAGACGGACAGACGGACAGACGGACAGACGGACATGGCTATATCAACTCGGCTGTTGATACTGATCAAGAATATATATACTTTATGGGGTCGGAGATGTCTCCTTCTATGCGTTACACATTTCACGACAAAATTATAATACCCTCTGCAAGGGTATAAAAAGAAGAAACAACGAGAAAGTCAGGATATCTTCGGAATACATATCAGAATAGCGAAGCTCGTAAATGCTGAGTTTGATGAAAATATCTTGGAAAACCGAATATTTTGCCGCTCGTTCCTATGGCAGCTATACAATATACTTGATGCGGCCGGTTCTTACATATGTTATAGAAAGACGGATCTATACAAAGTTTTTGAGTCGATAGCTTTAAAATTGAAAGACTCGCTCGCATAGAAACTGACAAACGGACGGAGGGACGGACATGGATCGTCTCTTCAAAACCGTAAATGGTAAAAAAAAGTTGTTGCTAATCTCGATACTGTGCAAGATCTATTGATTCCTCTGCGTACGAAAATCTCGTATTTCTCCAGCTTATCACTTGGATGGAGAACTTAAATGTAGACCGAAGTATGTGCCAGTAGATGCATTATCCAGAGGCAGGGAGGGACTTATGCTACTATATAGCTCCATTATAGTTCTCGACAATGTATTGCATGATGATAATAATTCGAATTAAAGTTATGCCTTATATAAACACATCTATGCACTGTATAAGGAACATGCTAGTTTTTTTTTGGATGAGTTGGGTTCTGCTCGCCATCAGGTCTGGAAAGTTCCTTGCCAACAGAAATGCGTATAAACGAAATTCGAAGCTGGCTCGTTAAGGTTCATGTTAATTGCGAATGTTAATGTTATTTGCGAATGTTAATGTGAATGTGAACGTTAATGCAAATGCGCAACGTTTAGCCATCGATTAGACAAACAGTTTATTAATAATGTTAAATTACTGGAGGTTTACGTACGCGGCGCTTTAATTGATTTGCCCATTTTTATTGCACAAAAACAATCGAAAAAAAAGAACAAAAAAATAAACTTTCCGTTAACTTTTCATAAGGTAATTTGGCTAAGCTCCTGCGGTGTGAGAGCTGTGTGTGTGTGTGTGTGTGTTTGTCTCTGTGTGTGTGTGTGTGAGTCCTTACAAACATTTTAGCTCCATTTGACGTGTCGTATATATGCGGTTATATGTAACATCTGCTGATTTTTGGCGCTTCCATTGCCATTGATTGATTTTCCGTGTGGCTGCATCTACTTAAAAATATATTTATATATATATTATATATATATTTACTTACATTTGCGGTGCGTGTGTATGTATTTGTGCGCCTCTGGGCACATAAAATATTTATACAGTTCGTGTAGTCAATTTACATCCGAGTCCATCAGCGTTGTCTCATCAATGTCAAGCCAATGAACCCAAATCTTTATTGCCAGGCTGCAGAACATATTCAATTTATGCGCCCACCAAATGGGCGTGTCTCTGTCACTATGTGTGTGTATGTGTGTGTGATACCCTTTTCATGCCAGGCAGCTGTGCGTGAGTGTGTGTGCAGGGTGTGTGCGGGGTGTGTGCGGGGTAAGTGTATGATAGATTCGTCTTGCTGTCGTTGTTGCTCTTTGTTAGCACAAAGAATTGTATAAATACGTAAAAAACCATGTTGAAATGAAATGATGCTGCTCGACTGGCAGCTACCCTGTAAACAAAACTCGCCTTAATTTAAACTGTTTATACGGAACAGGAATATAATATATATTTAAGCTGTTTGAAGCATACAAAGGCTACAAATCAATTTTTAAGCCTCTTGCATTGATAGTCTATCAGTTTCTAGAGGTAATATGGACCGTTGGGACGGACATATTTGTAAATCTGAATGAAAACTGGAACAACTTTGTTCCAGATCTATCAGGGCATACCCTGATTGAGAGGGTTTACGGTTGCAGGGTATATTGAGGATATTTTGTATATGCTAAAATAAATACTCATTCAATTAGAAAATAAATATCTGGATATACATATTTACAGTCTACACAAGCTGGGTATACCCTATTTGAGCTAGTTACAGGGTATATGTATAATATTTTAGATAGGGTTAGTAACTACTCATTTAATTAGAACTTTCGAGTAGCCTAAGATATATGTACATAATGTTTAACGATACAGTCACACAATTTGGGCATACTCCATTTGAGTAAGTTTAGGTTTATAGGGTATAGATAGGATACTTTTTACATGTTTATATATAAGCATTCAATTAGTAAGTAAATATCGACTGGCATTGAATATATTTTTATGTATAGAGTATACCCTGTTTGAGCGCGTTACAAGGTATATGAAGTATATTTTTGATATGCTTACTAAATGCTCATTAAATTGGAAAATATATATTAAATAGCATTAGATACATGGATATAATGTATTATGATACAGTCTTGACAATCTGGGCATACCTTATTCGAGCATGTTTATGCTTGCAGGGTATAGATAGGATATTTTATATATGACAAGTTAATAGTCTTTCAATTAGAAACCTAATATCGAAAAGCATTAGACATATGCTATACCCAATACAGTGTACGCAATTTGAGCATAGCCTATTTGAGCGTGCTGATGGTTACAGGATATCTATAGGATATTCTGTATATGCTAAGTTAATACTCATACAATTCGAGAGTAAAGCATTCGATATTTGCATACACACTCTGCAGTGAGCATACCCTATTGGAGAATGTTTATGACTGCAGGGCATATTTAAGACATTTTGTATATGTTAAGTACATACGCATTCAATTAGAAAATAAATGGGCTAAAATGGCCAAATCGTTTATGTCTCAGTGCAGGCACTCGCACATACATAAGTACGTGCCCCGCCCCAACGCCCTCGCCCCCGCCATCGTTCGGGCCTCCAAAGAATTTTTCCTAAACACATTTCAAAGGAAATATCTTTATAATGGGCATGTGTTATTGTTTACTACAAAGATACATATATATATATACATATTTGACACCTTCAACAGTCTAGGCATTTGTCTGATATATCTCTATATATATATATATATATACATATGTGTATGTGTGTGTGTGTGTACTTAGTTGGAGATCTAGCTAGACGCTTGTCAAGACTAGACAACGTCAAAATGTCTGTCTAAATCTGCTTTTTTTCTTCTTCTTCTTCTATTACGTTTGTCATTTCAATTTCTCCGTTCAAATTTCTAGAAATGAGAACAAGTAAATTACTTTGGCACAACCTTTTGTGTGTTGTCTGTGCGTGTGTGCGTGTGTGTGTGTGTGTGTGTGTGTGTGTTTGTATAGTACTATATTATAAAAGTATTATATGTGAATGCGCGACTCTTGTCTGAAGGGCAGCTCTAAGTAGCATTCCCGTTGATGCTTTCATTAACTTGGCATCAATTGCCCCGTCGCCCCGCCCCGCCCCGAACCGCACCGCACCAAGCAATCAGCCGATCCGTCCAAAAGTCCTTTGTTTGCTTTGTACCAGGATTGCGGTGTGGCATAGTGGGCGAGTGGTGGGGGGGCAGGGGTCGACCCACATCGAAAATGTCAGCTCTTGGCATTGTGTTTGGTTTGGTTGGGTGGCTTGGCTGTGCCAGGCACATTCACAATATCAGACATTGTAGCTAAGAAGATGTTTGAAACTTGCTAACATTTTCATTTAGTTGCTCAACTTGAGAAAAGGTCAATCAAATGCTGCTAAAAAAACCCGGTACCTTCATCATCTCATTGACTTGACTTACAGCCAAAGTGAAAATTTAACCCGCTGACAACGCGCTCAACATTCTCTCTCTCTCTCTCTCTCTCTCTCTATATACATATATCTAGGGGAGAGACTATCCTCAACATTTCGACACTCAGATCTGAATCCTTAGATAACGCCAACCTGAGCGCAAAGTGGCGAAAGCTGCGATAACTTTGAAGCTCTATTGAAAACTGTGAAATTTAAGTTTTGGCTTGTAGATAAATTTGTATTTCATTTTGTAAATTAAGATCTGATAAATTTGTGCTTTTAGTAACTCGTTTCGAAGGGCGCAAGAAGCGCAGTGAAGCGATAAGTTCGAAGCTGCGAACTGCGTTGTTTAAAAAAGCGAAAAGCTTTCAATTTCTCTGACTTAGTTATTGGATGGTATTTTTTTCTGTTAATCCTTTTCTTGCTTATCTTTTTAATTAGCTTTTCACTTAATTTCTAGCTGCAGAGCTGTCTACGCTTCTCGCCTTGCTTCTTAGTGATTTGCTTTAAGCTTTTTTCCTAACTTCACAGCTGACTACGCTTCTCGCTTTAATTGTTTAGATTGGCTTCTCATTCGTATCAAGCTTTAGGGCTGACTATGCTTCTCGCTTTGCTTTTTACCCTGCTTCTCGCTATCAATTATTTTGATTTGCTTCTCACGTCATTTCTAGTTTCATAGCTAACTGCGCTTCTCGCCTTGCTTTTTAACAATTTGCTTTAGACTTTATTCCTATCTTCATAGCTAACTACGCTTCTTGCTTTGTTTCTTGCCCTTCTCGCGCATTTAATTGTTTAGATTTGCTTTTCGATTTGCTTCTTACGCCATTTCTAGTTTCAATGATTACTATGCTTCTCGCTTTGCTTCTTGCTCTCCTTCTCGTTTTTCATTATTTTGATTTTCGTTTGATTTGCTTCTCATTTGAGTTATCAATTATTTAGATTCAATTCTAGCTTCACTTATGACTGCCCTTTTTGCTTTGCTTTCATTTCGCTTCTTTTTGAATTGTCTGTCTTATTTTTTTTGCTCACCTTTTTACGTGCTGGGAGTTCGGTTCATATTTCTCTTTCCACTTAGCTTCTCGGTTTTTTTTTTATTTTTTGCCTTGTTGATTGTTTCACTTCTTGTCTTGATTTTAATTTTGGCGTTTTGCCCTAACTCTAGTGGTCCCTTTACAACGCTTCTCGCTTTTACTTTTGCGTTGCTTTTGCTCATTCTTTTGGAGGTTTTTGTTTTCGCAATCCAATTTACTTTCCGCTCTGGTAAAGACTTAATTTGTTGCTTTATTGATTAACTAGCTTTTCTCTTCATTTTCGCGCTGACACCTTTGGCGCGATAAGCATAACAGGACATTTGCTGAACTTCTCGCATCGCTTCTCGCTTGACGCGTATGTCAACGCTTGTCGATCTGAATTCATGTTTTACTTCTCACTCTGCTTCTCGCCTCGCCTTCTACTACCCGACACTTTTAGGTGCATAAAATGACTCATGAAAACTTTTTAAGCACTTCTCGCTAGGCTTCTTCCTTCGCTTTTGTCATCATTACTAGCTGCCCCTTTTGGCCCAATTGACGTCAGCGTCCGTGTCCAAATGGGCTACTGCTGTTGGCATTTACTTAACTTCTTGCATCGCTTCTCGCTTAACTTGTTTATCAACGCGTCTCTATCTGAAAGCACGCATGCTTCTCACTCTGCTTCTCGCCTCGCCTTCTACTTCCCTTCACCTTTAAATGCATAAATGACGTACGAAATCGTTTAAGGCACTTCTCGTTACGCTTCTTCCTTATTGTTGGGCTGCCCACAGTTCGCTTTTGTCATCGTTTCTAGCTGCTCCTTGTGGCCCCACTGACGTAAGCGGCCGTGTCCAAATGGTCACCTACCGTTGGCGTTAGGTAACTGCCTTATAAAAGGCATTTGCCCGTAACTTATCCATTCGTTATGGCCGTCCTTTCAAATGTGCTTGACGAATGCAACGAGGTCGGCAGAAGAAATATATGCGAATACTCTTCTAAGCTGGGAATAAAAATGTGGCCGGCTTGGGCCAAGTTAACGATTTGCTTGTTTCCTTAGTACCATAATGAATTTATATATACGTATATACATATGTATATATATGTTTATGTGAGGGGTCAGTCCTTGGAACAGAAGAACAGCAACAACAACAATAATTGCACAAAGCTCAGCGCCAGGACGCAGCTCGGCCTCTGATTTTGAGTTGTGCAATAAATTTTTATCTCTACATGCGAACGTCGAATTCGAGTAGAGCCAGAAACCCGGACGGGGGACTGAGAACCTGTCGGTTGCGAGGCAACGCGTATTGGGGATTGGCGCACGTGGAATCAAGCGGCTCGTCGAGAAGGAACGGGGGGAGGTGGGCGTCAACGGGTAGCTGGTACGGGAGGCGTTGTCCGGAATTGTGGCCAGGCCATTAAACAAGGCTATCAGGTTTGAATGGGCAAACCTGAAGCGGCCATTACACAATAGATTTTTGTTGTTGCTTTTTTCCGGCTTTTTTCTTTTATTTTTTTTTATTTGTATTTTCCTTTTTTTTTTTTGTTGGCTTTGTTTTTGTACTGAAGCCAGTTGCTCTGTTTCGGACACGAATCCGTGTCCTGCAGCCGCTGTTGTCGCCGTTGTCGCCGTTGTTTTATTGTTATTGGCCGGGCTGTGTGGCATGTTTTAACGCTGACTGCTGAATGACATCTGGGTCACCTGGCCAACTGGCACATAACTTATGCCACCGGCACAGTGAGCGCCAGCAGTATGCAACTACCGTTCCCGCATCTCGCTGGATATTTTCACACACACGCTCTGAGGTCAATCACTGTTCGCCACACACACAAATGTCCATTGTTCGAATTTGTCCCGTTTCTAAAAACAATTAATAGAGACTCTATCAGTGCTATACACGACGCACTCCAAACGGGCAAGGAACCCATCGCCCCAATACCATAAATCTCATACAATTTTATTGAGAAATTGTACAAACTTGTAAGAAAAATCACTTGAGAATGCTCTGCCCTGCTTTCTTTACAAACACACGCACACACACACACACAATCACATGGAGCTCACTTGATTTGCTTCTTCTTCTTCTTCTTCTTCTTTTAGCCCCCAGGTGTCCTGGGCTCTAAAATAACTTCGTTCTTTATTGTCCAATCTCTATGAAATTTTCAGATATTAAATATGCCATACAAAAGTCTTTGTATGCCCAAGGACAAGGCTATATCTAGGAAAATTATTTTCCTTTTAAATTTTTGAGAAATCGTACAAATTTTAATAAAAAGAAAAAACATCTAAAAATGCTGTGCCATACTTTCTTTACATACATATACACACACATGGGGCGTAATATGGCACAGCTTTAATGTGGTATATATTAATATGGTATATACAAAAGTCTGTATAAATCTAAGGCAAAGGCCATATCTAGCTCGTAGTACGGATGTTCGATACAGCTCGCTATGAATCGATACATATCGATACATGCAACGCTTATTTCTATATCGATATACATATCGCTCAAATCAAATATTTAGGTATTTTTTACGATCTTTAATTAACTAATTCAATATAAGAACTTTATTTTTTGATTAAATATTGCTTCTTTATTTCAAGCAGAGTTAGGCGCTTGATTGATGTGAATGAAAATGAAGATATTTCTAAAATGTTGTGTTAAGGATTTAAGTTTTACAATTCTTAAACGATCTTTCCTATGGAAGCTATAGCGATAAAGAAATAAGATGTACATAGTATATGATACGTTTGAAGTATAGTAAGGTACTTTTGAGAAAACAGAGAGTTGTACACAGAAGAGATAAGTATTTGCTCAAACAAACTGACAGCTAAATAGTATAGTAATTATTAAGACACCTTCAAAACTAAGATCCTAAGTTCGTTCCGATCAAGTAGATATGCATATACATATACAATTTTATTGCGTCGCAAATGGTGTCTTCTAATAGACAGTTGTTTATAAAATATTCTGCCTGTCATTATAATTCTTCAATTATTATTCAACACTTAGTAATTTGAATATGCAATGGAAATAACTCTGTTCGCCCTGGTTGTTGTTATGGATAATGAGCCAATTTTACAATTCTGAAACTTAAGTCGCTTCGTCAACCGAATTACAAAGAATTACCTACGGACATTTACCTCTATATGTGTGTGTGTGTGTGTGTGTGCTATGTATGCCATAATAATATATTTTTACTTTCTGGGTATGGGGCCACACAGACCCAGACTGTCATAAATTACCCGACAGTGCAATCAATATGAAAAACAGACGCCATCAACGACTGTTTTTAATGGCTCTTTTTAAATTGAAGCTTGGAAAATTGAATTCACGTAGCTGTCGCCATATGCAGGTGCGCATTATGCCACAACGTGGCCAATTCACAACACTGGTAGCAGCCAGTGTTGTCTTGTAATGAACTTTAATGCCTGATAGAGATATGCACTCGAAAAAAACATGTTAGAAGAAAGTTATAAAATTATTTAAAAATAGTTTTGATAAATTTATATAAAGAAAAAAAGTTTTTATACAAAGAAGAATATCTTTTTTTTTATTACTGAAGAATTCAAGAAAGTTCTCGAGTATTTGGTGTAAATAAATTGTTTTATGTGCATATGTATGTATGTATGTATGTGTAGAAAAAATTTAACCCAATTTGTTGCCACAATTGCTGGCAATGGATTGTCCATTGGCCCATGGACTGGCAACTGGGGACTGGGCTTGGGCCTCTGTCTCTGGGACCTGGACTGGGGCATCGACTATTATTAGCGGCACGCTCGAATTGCCAACGGATAGCGGCTGGGCGAATAGCTGCCCGATGTGGCTGGATGTCGGTTTGGTGGGTTTTTGGTGGTGCGCAGGTGTTTCGACTTTTTACATTTCGTGTCGCTCATGTCCCAAGACTCATGTCCTCTGTTAGTGTTATTGTAATTGTGTTACTGTTATTGTTATTGTTACTGTTGTCGTTGTGCTACTGCGAGTCCCGTGTCGAAATGAAACAATTGCTCAAGGCAACAATAATGACAACAATTGCAAATAAGAAGGCTTCAGTCGAAAGTGCTCGACAGGAGCATGTTCTCGAACCCGTATACTCACTGCAAAGCTATCGATATAACACTTGCGATAACGGTATTAAATGTAGACGTGTCGAACTATCGATAGTCATGATCGATATATGTGGCTTGATCTTAAAACAGTAAACATAACACAATCGGCAATATTAACGGTAATTGCTCTTGTTATTGATTGTACTATCGATAGGTGTGCACTTGGGCAAGTATCGATGCCCACATGCATCAATGATACTATCGATAACGGTGTTAAGACTATCGATCGTTTTTTCGGTGCCATGTTGAAATACACGATCCATAAAATCGATCATAAAACAAATATACATAAATAAATATATAAGAATGTCAATGTAATTAGAAATTATGCCTGCTTTCAATAGTTATATCGAATATGTTCACAATAGTATCAAAAGAAAATGTGATTATCGAATAATCGATTATAAATTTATGAAATTTGGGTTGAAATTGATATTTATCGATAGAAAAAAACCTACAAATAAATTTAAATCACGATGCCCTTATAAAAGAACCCAACAACTAAATGAAGTCCCGAATTTGATGAGGTATGACAGAAGCGTTGCTTCGTGGGTGGAAAAAAGATTAATGGCTGAATAGCTAAGCGAATATTGGAACATTGGCTGGCATATGTATGTATATAGAGCATTGCATATGCCAGCTATAGCATTTGTCTAACATTAGCCTGCAGGGTATTCCAACATATTTGAGTAGGTTGTGTTCTGTGGTGCGAGAGGCGACTTTCTTGCATAATTTACAATGCTCGTTTGTATTTATAGCTGAATTATTGATTTTCATTGTTAGATTTTGAAAGTTGTTTCCAAATTAGTTTTTCGTGGCATCCACCTGTGCGCGCAGACCAAGCGAACCAAACCAACCAAACCTAACCAAACCACCCAACCACCCAACCACCCATCGACCCCGCCCACCTGTAAATCGGCACGTTTCGAGCCACAGCATACACACACTTACACACACTTACACACACACCCATCCAGGCAGCCAAGCGACCAGCCAGTCGAGCCAACCCGCCATAGCTTTGCATATAAAATATAGAAATGCTGTACACACACACCCACACACACACCCGCACACACACCCGAACACACACACAGCTTAAGCTCATGTGCGTGAGTTCATGTTTGCATTTCAATGTTTGCCATCCCGTAGGTGTGCGGTCATCAAGTTTTCCACCTCAGCGGGCTTAGCATTGCAAATACAAACAAACAAACACACAGCTACACACACTTGTACACACACACCAACACACACACACACACACACCTGTTTTTACATATGCATAGCTTTGCTTTCGTACACGTGCTTATTGCTCGTATCTATGAACTTTTTGTCGTTATCTTTTACTACTTCTTTTTCTTCTTTTTCTTCTTCTTCTTCTTATGGTTGACAAAAGCTTTTTGCCTCGCTGAACTTGGTCTCGTCAAGCTTTTGCCTATGTCTTCTTCTCTTGCGAAGGTTAAGCTTCTCTTTTGTGTAGCATGAGAGAGCTGATCTCTGCCCACGTTAAGCGTACGTATTGACAAGAGGTTAGATTTGAATCGTGGCTAACGCTTTGGTAAATGTGCTACATCTGGTCACACAGTTAGCTGTAATTCCTCGTCAATTTTACATTGTGCCGTTTGAGTCTTAACATTTGGTTGACAAAAGGTTAAGAAACGCGAGTTCAGTTTTAACTGCTGTAAAATGCAACTTCAGTTTTTGATTAAATGTTTACCTTAACGTTTGGTTGAGAGCAGGTTTATGCACTGAAGTGCACTTTTAGCTAATGTCAAATTTGAACTCTATTTAATTACACGCCTAACAGTTGGTTGACATGCGGTAAGAAACGAAAATGCAGTCTTAACGGTCGTAAAATTTGAACTCTTGTACACAACTCGTGTGAATAACACGCTTAACATTTGGTTGACAGGAGGTTAAGGAACTGAAGTGCACTATTGGTTGTTGTGAAATGCAACCTCTGTGTAATCAAAAGCTTAACAGTTGGTGGATGTAAGAAAAACGGAAATTCAGTTTAATGGTTTTAAAATTTAACCTCTTTTTAATTAAAAGCTTAAAATTTGGTTGACAAAATCCAACCTCTGCTTAATCATAAGCTTAACATTTGGTTGACAAGAGGTTGGGAAACGGAAATGCAGTTTAAATTGAGTAAACTTAAACTTTTGCTTGATCACAGCTTTTCATTTGGCTGCCACGTGGATTAAATACCGAAATGCTGCTTAGGTCGTTATATATCGTACTTTCTTGTACTTCTTATGCTTAAGAAACCGAACCGTCGCTAAAATGGTGTCATTATTTAACTTCGTGCGATAGATAAACGATTTTACACTAGCTTAACATTTCGTTGACAGGAGGATAAGAAGCAAAAGTGTTGTAAATTTTAACTGCGTGTCTGACAAAAATAATCTGGATCTCTTTCCTCTTGCTCTATATGTGAATGACATACATGATACCTAGGGACTATTCTTCGATCCCAGAGACTTCTGGTATAAACTAACGTAACTGAATATTAGCAAAATTAGTCGATAATCAAATGCTATCGATAACTATGCCGCCTCAACTGTCAAATGTTAGACATAAAGGAAGTCCCCATAAAGTAAATAAATATTTTTGATCTGTAACAAGACCCAAGTCATATAGCTGACATGGGAACAATCAGACAAATATCAAGTTCTTGTTTGAAATATGTTTCCGTCTTTTGAGATATTTTCAACAAAGTTGATACCTCCAAGATTTTCCATGCTCCTTGAAAAAAACAATATCGGATTGTTAAAATACCATATGTATACAGAATTTGTTCGAAGAATAACTATGATAAAGTCTTTAAAGTCTAGAGCTAGACATTTTGAGTGCAGGTCCTACAGTAGGGCCCGTGCAGTACGTGTTTGTTCCCGGTAATCGATAACTTGATCCGTTTTCAAGCAATCGATAAAAATCGATATCGAAATTCTTATTTTTGAGCAAATCTCTTATGTTTTAAGAGCTAGAAGGACCAAATTAGACGAGCTGCATTTGGTGTTGTTAGAAGAGGGTGCAGGGTATCCCATAGTCGGGAACGCCCGAGAAGAGCATCTTACTTGTTTTATTTGTGTGGCTAAAAATATGATTGCAGCACTTTAACGTTTTAACAGAAACAAAAAAAATGATGGAAAATCTAAAATTGGATAAATGAAATTTAATGAAAAATCAATTGAATTGTCTTAATGCAATTTACGATGATAGCAGTGAAATGGCAATTGTAGTGCTAAACGCTTTTCCATTTTCCCATTTCCCATTGCAGATGTCAATTCAAAAGCTAAACGAGAACGCCAACTCGGGCTATGTTAGCTCCGAGGAGACGGACTCGCTGCTTGTATCGAACCCAACGAAGGGCGGGCGAACCGCATTGCTGCGGCAGGTGAAGAGCAGCTCGGCAAATGGACCAACATCGAACAATATGGCTTCCACGTCCGGTGGCAAACCGACGCTGATGCGTCAGGATCGGACATCCACATATCTGACAAGTCCGCAGCAGTCGCAGCATATCCGCATGGGCTCCGAGGAGAGTATGCGCGGCGGCATTGGTGTTGGGCACAACGATGAGGATATTGAGCAGGGGCTGCGTGCCGCCATTGTGCCTGACATTGAAGTACACGAAGAGGACCAAGAACTAACACAAAACACATCAACAACAACAACAATATCGGCATCGGCCAGCTTGGCTGGCGGTGCTCTGACCAAGCAGCAACAGCCGCATCAGCAGGATCAGCAGCAGCAGCAGCAGCAGCAACAGAAACCGACCATATCAATTATGAATTTAAGCCTGAAACCGCACGACGGAACTGCAACGGGAACGGGAACGGGAACGGGAGCGGGAGCGGTATCGGGTGCGGGCACCGGCTCGAGTCATCCCAATTTGGGCACATCATCATATCAGAATCTATCATCCAGCATACCGCCAAGTGCGCCCAGTCGTTGTCGTGCCTGCCGCAATTGCAGTCGACGGGCATCGACGACGCCCATCTCGACGGGCGGCCAGATCGATCGATCTGCCTCGCGGGACAGTGTGAAAAGTGCCTTCCAACAGGGTAACCTGACCAGCTCGATGGCCATATGCATATCAAACTCAGCCCTCCAGCAGCAACAGCAGCAGCAGCAGCAGCAGCTGCAGCATCAGCTGCTGCAACAGCATCCGCATCACCAGCAGCTGCATCAGCAACAATTGCAGCTGCATCAGCAACAATTGCAGCTGCATCATTATCAACAGACACAGGTGCCGCCAGTGTTAATCACATCATCGCCAACAAACGGTTCGCGGATCATTAGGCAGAGCTCACAGCCGGAGTCGAGCACCACGGCCATTTGCTGTGGCTCGCACAGCTCCTGCGGCCACTCCCACACGGTACCGAATGTGTCCCTCAAGCAGCTGCGGGAAAGCACCACAGATGGCATTGCGGGCATTGCCGCCGATTCCCTGAGGATCAATGGCGGCATGCGCCCATTCAAACAGGTAAGCGACAATCTGTTTATTTTCCAACTCCGACTCCCTTTCAAAAATTAAAAGGGAAACGCCAGCAAACTGGCCCAAAGGGATATTGGGGTCTAGGGGAATTTTGGCTGTGTACATAACCTCAACTAAATGTGCCTAGAAATAGCTTAACCTCAAAGTGTGTACATAGCCTCAATAAACTGTCTCTCTCTCTATCTCTCTCTATCTCGCTCTATCTTTATGTATCTTTGGTGTACACTGTACTACATAGAAACCCATACGACGAGTATGTAAACGTGTAGTGTCACCCGCTCCCCGCGCACTCGATGTTATGTGTTTGCCTCAACCTCAATCCAACCCACCCCCATCAAAAAAAAAAAGAAAACAGAAAAAAAGGAAACCAGAACAGACTAAAAAATAGATAGCTAGAGAAAAAAAAAGTAATATATATATATATATATATATATATGTCACTCAGCAGCCTTGATTACCGTTGCTTTCAACGGAGCAATTAATTTTAATTGATTTCGGTTTGAAATTTAATGCTCTGTGATATTGATTGGTCACACTGTTTCACTGGCGCAACTTTGCAACAAGTTGGCAGCTCGCGAAGCAAAAAAAAAAGAAGAAAACTTGGCGCATTGACAACTTTTCCATTTTATTCATTTAGCCGGCAAAGTTTTTGTTTTTATTGCCTGATTAAGAAACCTGTCTACTTGGGCTATCCGCATTAGCCAGCTAAATAGAGATGGGCAGCTAACGATAGTCGTTACTTATCGCCACGTAACGATAACAAATGCAATTAATTTTAACTGTACTTGATTAAGAAAATAATAAGCAGACGACCAAGTAGGGGTCAGTCTTCATTAGGTCCAGTTAAACGCAGCTCTTTGTCAATCAATTTTAATCAATTCAATCTACACTAATAGTTAGTTCATCCTGTTCTTACCTTGGGCAATCGCCACTTGAGAGTGACAAAGACTAATTAGCTCTGCAAGTAGGCTTACGTTGCAAATAATTGCCTTCCCTTAATGTTAAGCTTGTGTGGTTGGTTTTCTACATCGTCATTTTAATCCCGGTTTAAATAATACAACGCTTATGGCAAAACATCGTCGTATTTGTTAGGATTCTATTAATATAACCAACTGGATTATCAGCTAGAGGTCTGACAATTTAGTTTTATATTCAGACTTTATACTCAGACTTATGCTTGAGCTAATATATCGAAGCTATCGATAGTTATCGATGATCAAGCTTTGCAGACCTACAATCTTGCCTGTTTCATAATGCGTTTTGAACTTTTCCCTAGTAAGAAATTGAACCATAACATTCAATTATATCTTATTAAAACTATCGATAGTTATACCATCTGTAAGGCTGATTTAATCCTTTTAAGTTGTATTGAAAACGAAACGAATATGTGTATATATTTTAACTATAACGTGCTTGAATAGTTGATAAAAGATACATGAAATTTTTACAATTTATGAATTATCGATAGGCAGAACCTTTCTAAAGCTATCGATAAACAAACTTTTGCCAACTTGTATTATATAAATATATTTATTTGTTTGCGAAAGTTTATGACGACTTCTAACTTAGCTGATCATAAACAAAAATTTTGAATAGTCACATTGATGTTATCGATAAATATGCTATCGAGCACAATTTTGCTCGATTGGACGGTTAGACGATTCATGTTATGTAGCTATTATCTTGCACGTGCCTCGATATCTATTTAAAATCTTACTATACCTTATATGTAGCTATATCTACCAACCCCTAAGTCCTAGTCTTAGTTTGTAAGCCAACAAAAAACAAAAAAAAAAAACAAAACAACAACAATTTATTGTGTAATTTTTGCTCAAATTGTTTTTCATGCCTACTAAGTACTTAAGTATTATAATAGGCATTCAGGCATTTTCATCGTTTTTGCTTTTCATTTATATTTTAGATTTTCTTTAGTTAATTTTTTGTTGTTGCTTGTTTGCTTCTTCGTGTGCTTCACATTTTCACGCGCTAAAATCCAATTAGTGAAAATCAATATTGCTCATACGCCACGCTGGCTCAATAATATTAATTATAATATTTTCTGTTTTCATTTTCTTTTTTGTCGATCATAATTAAAACATTTTTGTTTATGCCAGCAACAACTTGGGCATGAGTTCACTTAGTTGCCGACTGAGTGTGTGTGTGTGTGTGTGTGTGTGTGGATGGGTGTGTGCCTATCTGTGTGTGGGCTGCGTGGGTGGCTGAGTGGTTTATTTATTTTGCCAGGCAACTAGAGAAGACTGTAAATCAAATTCGAGTGGTAAAACTCATGCAAAAGCGCTCGTTACCCAATTGAAAAGCGTCCCGCAACGCAATTGATTATTCATATTTCACTTGAATTTGAAATTAGTTCAAGTTGTCAATTTATATTCATATATTTCTTTTATATACCTAGCCCATTAAAAATTGTCTGAAATGGGCATATTTGTTTTGCGCAAATTTATGCAGGGCAGCATTAAGTCGATGGACGTCTCGATCTCCGAGATTATGTGAGCTAGAGACTTATAATTTGGTATGTAGACGCGTTTATGGTCCGCACAGCTAAATTTTATTACAAATGATCGATAGCTCACATAGTTTCAATGTAATCGATAAGTATCGATATATCGCAGCGTTTATATGATGCAACACTTCGAATTTAGGTTCTCGTGCATCTAGTGCATCTGTCGAGATCTGGAACATTCAACTTTTCGATTCATCTGCCTGGTTGTTTGTCTATCTGTATGGACTCATCGATCTCGAAGAGTATATGAGCTAGAGACACATAATTTGGTATGTAATTGCGCTTAGTGCCCGCGCAGCTCAATTTCATTTCAGATTATCGATAGCTTACACTGTTATTATGAAATCGATAAGTATCGATTTTTAGCTAAGCTCTTGTAGCTATATCTCGGGGCTTATGAGAGCCAAACATGTGAAATTTCGAATGTAGGTTCTCGTAGAATGCACACACATTTTGGATTTATCGCCTTATTGCCACCAAGTCTACATTTTTGAGATATAGCTTTGGGCTTTGGTTTTCACACAAGTTTGAATGCCATAAATATGCCCAGTAAATTTCATTAGGATCGGACAAAGAACACCGAAGATGCTTAAGGCGTATCTTCTATAGTGTGGGGTCTGAGGGAAGAAGAAGCACAGTCGCAGCGTTAACTCATAGGCCAGTTGAGTGCGTGCTTGTGTGTGTATGTGTGTGCCTTTCTAGACATACGTCTAGACAGAGGCGTGAATGTTTGTCACTGCAGCTTGGCATATGTTTTAGGGTATCTTCAAGTCGGCTATAGCCGACTCTTGCTTGTCACGTAGCGCAGCCATTAAATATGAATGCTGTTTCAGTGCTGTTTACTAAGATACCCGCCCCGCCCCGCCCCGCCCCGCCAACCCGTACTCTAAGCCAGCATTGGCCTGTGGCCAATAAGAAATGTTAACGGCACTAAATATAGAATTATAATTGGTATTGTAATTAATATCAATAAATTTGACAATGTCTGAACCTTCAATAGATTTTGTATATCTCTCGAGCGCCTTTCTTCACGCTGGCTGTGTGTGACCTTAAAATGATTGATGAATGTTTTCACTCTTTGACATTTGGTGTCGCGTTTTTATCATTTTCGGTTTTATTTTCGTATTTTTATTTAGTTTATTTTTGCCCCCCCCCCCCCCTTATTTTTTTTTTGGTATTTTTTTCACCCTTGTTGACACTGCGGCAACAACAAGAACGGCAACGGCTGAAGATAATTGACACTTCGTACCGTGTTGGTTGAACGTGCGGGCGGGGTGGAGTCGGTGCTTTGCGGGGAGTTTGGCACACAAAAGTCCGGCATTGCTGTTAAACAGGAAAGCAGCTTATGACCAATTTCTCTCTGCCTGTGTGTGTGTTGTGTGTGTGTTGTGTGTGTGACAAAAAGCTTTGTCACATTGAAAAACTTGGCAAAGCTAATGGCCTCTGAGAATAATGATGTCTTGGGCATGATAATAGCTTGCCCTATGGCAATTTTCGCGCTGCATATACATATCAATTGCTTGAACCTAACCCAATAAAAGCAAAAAGTTTGCTGCTTTCTATTTGTATTTTGTACCGACTAATGCATATATTCATATTCAAAAGCTCTAAGCTTTCAGCTCAAGTCCTACTTGGGCACCCGACCGCCCGCCGCCCGGGCTGGCCGCATAAATTTTGTATGCAATTTAAAGTACTGCCAAGCCATAAATAAATACTTGACTATATGCTTAACTATGCATGTGTTTGCGTGCGTCTGTGTGCGTCTGTGTGTGTGCGTGCAAGCGAGTGCGCGCGGCAAACAAAAAAAAAGCTTTGACATTTTGCGCGGCCGCGAGTTAAAAGCTTTGGCGCAAAAGCTTGCGCACCGCTTGCAAGTTTACATTTAGTAGTTTCATCTTGTCAAAGCTTTTTGCACTCAATTATGCAACACGCCAGCAAACTTTTCATTCATTGTGCACTCGCGCGCACGCACACACACACGCACACACACACGCACACACTTTGTTGTTAAAAGTTTTCAATCTGGCAGCTAGCGTGGGAAAAGCTAACGGATTTAGTCAGTTGTAAACGGTCACACATTGTGCTAATATGTTAATGATATGCATTTGCATTTAGCTTTGCGGCTCATGCTAATTATTTTGTAATTATTTTCAAATTTGCCATTTTAATTTGCCGGCGCTGCGCATATTTTTAATTTTTTATTTTTATAATTATCCATTATTGATTTTTTATAGGTTTTTTTCATTTCTAATTTCGTTTTCTCATTTGCATTGTGGCGTTGCCTACTTTTGGGCGTGCCTTAAGCCCAAGACTTAATACCCTTGCGCGCATATTCATTTGTTTTTCTTTTTTATAGACTCATCTAACCAAAATCTTATTAGATAATAAAAAGCATATACCCTTCTAGAGTAGTATTTTGATTTTGTCATAAGATATTTAACGCATAGAGGCAGTCGTTGCGAATGCCCTTGAGTATATAACTTCTTGATCAGTATCAGGAAATGAGTCGATATCGCCATGTCTGTCTGTCTCTTGGGGGTTGTAGCTTAACACCCGATCCATAGATCGAAATAGGTTTACGATAGTACTCCTGCCAAACCGAGGTAGAGGACACAATCAAACTGTCGTGAACTTGAATTGGTAACTGCGGAATTGACTTTCCAAAGGTGCGCAGATTAATCCTATAAAAGGAACACAATCGGACACAATCGTCAAGTTTATCGATTAAGTTTTATGCGATATTTTGCCCGTGCTTGGCATCTACGAGTTTCTTTGTGCTTTTTTATCAATATCTGTTTGCTATATCATACTTCTTAGTCATATATCTGCAAGGGAATTTAATCTTCGACGTGTCGTAAATAGCCATTCTCTTCTGTTTATGTTATCTGCAGTCAATAAATTTCGAACTTCTCTGAAAGTCGATTCCAGGTATTTTACACAGCGTCCGGTCCGCATTCACGATTAGCCTATCTATCTATATAGTAGAGTAATCCGATACCGCCTGTAATAAAAAAAAACAGCCTTGGTTCGTTTAGAATATGCCGAATATTTGGACAATTGGGCATAAATACATACACACGGACATATCTATATGCAAAGCAGAATATTTTGTTTGGTCCAGATATCTTGAGAAACAAAAATGTTTTTCATACAAGAACCTACTTTTTACCAAGCTATACGATATAGTAGTCCGATCCGGCTGGTTCCGACATATTTCCGACATAGCCTATATCATAACGGCTGTTGATGCGGATCTAGAATGTATATACTTTCTGGACTTGGTGATGTCTTCTTCTATGCGTTACACATTCCTTGACAAAATGATAATACCCTCCACAAGGGTGTAAAACAAAAAATCAAGTAAATCCCTCTGTCAGCCCTCCTTAACCAAATCCCTACTTATATTATTAAATGTATTCAACTAAGTCTTAGTTATATAGAGTTAACCATTTGAGTATATTTATAAACTAACATATTATACATATATCTAGCTTTATTTAAGTGTAATATTATGGCGTTTAATTGAATGCCGATTCGAGTTATGCTTAGCATTATGTTTGTATACTAGCCCCATTCTCATATAAATATACGCATTTCTAAGTAAATTAACTAACTATTTAATAAATAACTAACTGTACTAATCACAATTCGCATCAATAATTCCTCCTTCAGGGCGTTCTTCTAATGCCTCGCACATTGTCCGAAAGCCGAAAGTTGCGACTTAGAAGGGCCTTCACAGAGGCCACTAACGAAACGCTACAATGCTCCAAAATGGTATTTAATTCTAATTTCTAACAAATTCCCCTTCCCCCTCTCCCCTTAAAACAACAAAAAATCAACTTTATGGCAATTAAAAACAAACCCAACTTCGATAAGCATTTTGACGTTGAATTTACATATGTATGTATATGTACTGTGTATATACAAAATACCAACAACTTTAACAAAAATACCGAAAAATACACAAAACAGTATTGAACTAAATTTGAAAAAGTTTTGTTGTTAAAATTTGATTGCGATTACATTTGATGGCACCATTTTTAGTACCCTTAAAAAAAAATGCGAATACATTTGCAAATTGGATGCGTTGCTTTTTTGTTGTTGCTGTTTCGTTTGTTTCGAGTACTCATATTCGTACTCATATACGTACTCATATTCGTGCTCATATTCGTACTCATATACGTACTCGTTTGATGATGGCTCAGCTCGCTTCAGCATCGTTGAATGCAATGAATGCTTCATTGAATGCCGCTTGTAGCTGATTCTGATTATGCTGATTATATTCATTCGTTCACATTCACATTCATTCACGGAATTTGCATTCATATGCTGTTTAGCTCGTTATTGCTTTAAGCCTGTAGCTGATAATTGTTATATATATATATATGTATATATATAGATATATATACAGACAGCATAAGTAATGTTCGAGTATTATTTAAGAGATCTTCAAGGTAAGCGTAGATTTGTTCTGTTTTGCCTGCCGTTGCCTATCTTATGCACCAATTTATTGCCTGAACAAAAATGTTTTCAATTGTTTTTAGCAAAAAAAATATATATATATGACACATATTTAATATTATTTGTTTATTGCAGTCGTATAAAATAATTCATTTTGTACTTAAGCAACTTTGGGAATTTGCTAAAAACTTGAGTAATCTTTTTTTTTCCAATATCAACACAATTTTTGGGCAACTGAACTAGTATTTTTTTATGGTGTGATCAAATTTGCCTTCTAAAATTGTTCCATCTTAACTCTCTTCAAGCGTATTTGCGGTTCGGCTTGCCGAAAAAAAAACGCTCTGTCTTGAGAAAATATGACGAACAATTCCAAAAACAAGGAATTTTCTCATATATGTTATGTATTTTATTTGAGAATCCAATCCCAAGTGTATTTAATGTGCGAAATAGATAAAATAATAATAAAAAAAGAATAAAAACTAATTGATTAATAAAACTTAAAATATAAAAAAAATTATTAATTAATTAAAATTTTAATTAACTATTACAAATATTTTCCTTGTGAAAAATCACATAACAAATAACTAAAGAAACATACATATTGAAAATTGCTGCTGAATTTGAACCAGCGACCTGCCGCTTGTAAGCACTTTTAAAGCTGCGTTATCATTGATGTTCTTCACAAAAACTTTAAGCAACGTTTGTAATCAAATCAAAAGTACGATTGAGGGACAAATATATACTTATATACATGGGGATATAATGTGTTGAGTTTGAACCAGCACCCTGCTGTTTGTTAGCACGATTATAGCTGCATTTTGATTGATGTTCTCCATAAAGAAAGCTTGAGTACAAATTGAGCCCCGCATGTTGTCCAGTCTGTCTGTCAGTCAGGACAAACTCTTCTATATGTAGGGATAGACTGCGGTAAATTTGAACCAGCGACCTGTCGCTTATAGCTGCACTAATATTAATGGGGAACATATAAAGGAAGATTGAGTACAAATGCAGCCCAGTATGTTGACCAGTCTGTCAGTCGGAACAAACTGTTATATACGGGGATATACTGAATTCAATTTGAACCAGCGACCTGCCGTTTATAGCTACCATACTATTGATGCTCTCCATAAACCCTACTCCGCCTTTCAGTTAGTCTCTCAGTCTGGATAAACTCCTATATACATAGGGATCTACTGCGTAAAGAAGACCCAAAATAATATCTAGGACATTTCTTATATGTACATCTCCAATGTATCAATGTATCAAAACTCAAGGCAAGGTGAAACATATTGTATATTTTGTTCCCAGAAACTGTTGCAATAGCAGCACATAAATTGTTTGCAATTCATTTGAAAACCCAATCTAAATACTCAAAATGTTGTATTCGAAATCTTTAGGTATTTTGTTGTTGTTGTTTTCTTTTTTGTTTACTTAGTACTTATTTTGGGCCATAAAAAGTGCTTAAAATTGGCTTGGACACAAATTTTTGGGTCTCATTCAAGCTGACATTTTTCAGTTTTGTCGTAAACTTTCCACAATTAATGTTTGCGGTCAAATTAAGTTGTGTGTTTCTTAATATACAAAAAAAGAAATGGAAATAAAGCAATTTCTAAATTTCTGGAATTTATAGCCCTAAAATTTGGCTAAAAGCGTTTGTAAAGCAAATTTTGGCCTCTCGCCAATAATTGTTGAATAAGCATTTTGTCTTTTCTGCTTTTTTTATTATTATTTTTTTATTTTTCGGTGAATGTTCAGAGGTACTCGTAATTTTTATTGGGAATAATGCCATGTGGGACATGGTTTTTTTTTTTGTAATTTTTGGTCGAATTGTCAGGGCGGGCAAAAAGGGGTAAATGCTGTGTGAGTCATGGCTGCATCGGTATAGGGCATCTTCAAGTTCATACAAACCTGTCAGCAGACAAATGGCCATTAAGATTTTGGCCCGGGTCCACTGCCAGTCAGACCCGTTGCTAAAAAGAGAGCATCACACGGTTGAGAGTCTGCGGAGGGGGCAGAGTTGGGGAAGAGGCTGTCGGCGGGACAGTAGCTGAGAGCCGGCGAGAGCGAGCGCAGGCAGGAAGCGTTTCATGACGTAGGCAATCGATTCCAATGCCCGTTTGCAATGTGAAAAGAGTATATAGGTTTCTTAGTCCAAGTCTGTTAGAGTCTATTCTTCAGATCAATAACAAAAATATATGTCAGTAAAATGGGTATTTCTTTATATTTAACAATGTCTTGCCTGATTGTGTGATTGAGCGACTGATTGACTGATTGACGTCAAGCGGGAAGAGCTGCAAAGCTGACATTTTCAAAGTTTGAATGTCAGACTGAACTTCGCTTCTTCAGATCAATTCAAAAAAGTCAATTTTTTGTATTTTTACATTTAAAATTGTTTTCTAGCTGTTTGATTGACTGAATGACTGATATAAATCAAATCGAAAGAGCTGGTAAAACGGGTTTGTAAGCAATTCCAACCGCAAGTGCGAGAAAAAAAACGCGAAAATCAAGTTCATTTGATTTTTGTGTGAATGTCATTCAAAAGTTTTTCTACATTTTCTGCCAAATCCACTTCTCCCGGGTGAAAAATGTTTGTCAAAGTCTTTTTACTGGCAAAGCTTAAGGTTTGGCCCAAAACGACATGAAACTTATTTTTAAGCTCTACAATAAGACCTAATACGTGTTTCACGTGTTTCGCTTTTGGAAATTCCACCTGAAATTGTGGCAAAGTATAATTTCAAAATTTTTTGAATTCCGCCTGAAACTGTGAAAAATGAGTGAAAATGTTGTAGACCAACTGTGTAGTCTAGATAGATTTATATTTGCCATTGACTTCGAACGGGCATTACGCAGTCGGTGCTATTCGACCCGTTTCTATCCAATTTCCAACTGAACGCAGAAAGGCTGTTAGCGGGGCGGCTTAGCGGTCAGTGCGGATGTCTCTCTCAGCGGCCGCGACGGCAGCTGTTTCCATTCAATTGCCAGCAAATCAACAATCGGCGGCAATCGGTAATCGGTTATCGGGAATGGGCTTATCCACAATCGCGATCCGCGACGCGTGCTGACAAAAACGTTTCTTTTGCGGCAAAATTAGACGGAAAATTGGAAAACACACACACACACACACGGAACAAAAAAAAAAAAAAAAACAAAAGAGAAAAATAAGAAAATAATTATAAATAAAACAATTTTCGGCTGGGCAAGAGCATTGAGCGCGACCGACGGGCACAGGTCGTAGCCAGCCGCACAGATGGCCAGAAAGTCAAAGAAACGTATTTGAGTCAAATTGAAAGGCCGTTGTTGTTCTTCTTCTTGTTGTTGTTTTGGTCGTGTTTTGTTTACATTTTGGACAATTACGCAGCCGAATGTCGGCAAAATCGAATTGAAAATTTACGAAAATCAACAGCCGATTCGTTCGGGCAAATCAAAAACAAATCAACATTCAAACTGTGTGGAAACGGTTCGAGGAAAAATCCAAACCGAAACCGTATTGAAAAATATAAATAGGCAAACGCACAAAATGCATTATTTGCCACAAGCAATTAAGTGAAAATGAAAAGTGTTAGCGAAAATTGCCACTAAAAGCGGAAAAAAATCATCGAAGCAAACCAATATACTACACATACAAACAAATATATATTTTTTTTTTGTATTTTTGTTATTGTTAATCGAGTTGACAGTTGCTGTGCGCATTGTGCCGTGTGCCGTGTGCCGTGTGGCATGTCGCCTGCCTCTTGCATGGAGAACCAATGCAAGGGCAGCCTCTACAAGAAGTGCCCGTGTCCTGGCCCGGTGCAGCCAGCTGCCGTTGCCGTGGACACGCTCCCAGGCACGTGCCCGGCCGTGAACATTGCAATGCCAACGTCAGCGCAGCTGCCGCCAGTTATGATGACGCGCACCGCCAGCGTTGGCGGCGGTGGCGGAGGTGGCGGAGGTGGTGTCGGCTTTGCTGGTGGCGCCGCAAATGCGTCACGCCGCACCTCCCTCTGGCTGGAGACGCTGCGTCAGACCCGCAAGCTTTCCTATGCCAACGAGCACCCAGTGCTGGTAAGTTCGCGGCCAACTCCCCCAATCAGATTCAATGCCAATTGCCCGAAACTAAACCCCCTAACACACACACACACAGACACACACAGACACAGGCACACGCGCACCCACACACATGCTCACGGCTAACAATAACTGTAACTCTGACGTATGTACACGTATGACATATATGCCAGCAGGTTTCAGGTCCATTTCCATCGAGCACGTTGGCTGCCCATTGGTCCAACTATAAAAATAAATAACGCATCGCTTCTCAACTCAAACTGGGGCTCTACCAAGTTATTTTCATCCAAAGCATCTGCAGACGCAAACACAACACACGCGCGCACACACACACACACGCACACACGGACATTCACGCACATGCACACGCACACAGGAAATCAAAACAACAATAAAATTTGTTTACTTTGAATAGGCAAAGCAACGTTTGCATACCCTTACTTTTAAAAAGAATTATATTCCATTTGGTTGGGAAGCAAAAAAATCGCATTTTTTAAATATACCCAAATATTAAAACGGAAAAATCCGCCATTATAACGGGAATTTGAAATTGATGCTCAGAAATTGTCGATTTGTTTCGAATATTTTAGAATACGCTAAATTTGTAGCACTTGCAATTGAAGCTCAAAAAGTTTTAATTTATTTTAAATATTTTAATTATTATTATTATTTTAAAATAATATTTGAAGTTCTGATCATTTTAATTTAAGGCTCAAAAAGTTTCAATTTTATATTAAATATTTTGATTAATATTTTTTGGAATATTTTATTTGATATTTATTTTGTATATTTTAATCAATATTAATTTTGAATATTTTTATTTAAAGCTGAAAAGTTTCGATTTTTTTTTTTTTGAATATTTCACTTAATATTTACTTTGCATATTCCAAATTGGAAGTATTTTATTTAAGCTTAGAAAGTTTCGACCTTTTTGTTTATGGTGTGCATACTAATCGATATAGATTTCCTACGTAGATTTCCCGAAATTCAATCATTTAGTTATCGATAAGTTTCGCCATTTTTTCTTATCAAAACGATTGACTGACTGATTGTTTAATTGGTGAAATTTTGAATAAATCTGAAAAATTGAATTTCCTAACATGATATTATGATGCGTTTCGTGAAGTTCCACTCGCAATTGTGGAAAAATAGCGGAATATGATTGTCTAAAACTTATTTTGTTTATCGTCCAATAGGCCAGAGACTCATTTACAAGATACTCCTGTGAAAGTTCATTTGAAAAGTGTTTCACATTATTCGGAGAATCCAACTGTTCCGTTCTTTTCTGAGAATTGTACTTAAGCTGGATTTTACACTTTTTGTCAAATGCAGGCCTCCTTAATGCGAATTATGCAAATAACATGCTGGGATATTGAATAAATTATAATTAGTAAAATCGCTTCAGGGAAGCTATCCAACTGTGCCAGCTATCATCTACAATTTATATACATATGAATAACTGCATATATAATCAAAATAATAACATCTCAGACAGCAATATACAAAGTGCTCAAGGCCGTAATAGGCATAATATTATATTGATTTTCGTGTATGCATTTCAAATTACAAATAATTGCATACAGCAGGAAAACTAACATTTATCAGGTGATTTTCTTATGAAAATTGCTAGTCTTTGGCTCATTTTGCTTCATAAATGCGAACCGATATTGTCCAAGTGCCGCACGACCAATTGGAAAATGCCGTTTTTAAATACATATCTAAAGCTCTGTCCATTTAGCAAGTGTTTTGTTTCTCGTACACTTAAGCAAGAACTTGCATTTTACAGTACGTTAATTGCGTGAGATTCACAGTGTTTCCTTAACGTATTTACCTTGTAGACACTAGCAGCGTCTAATTAACAGCGCTACTTAAGCAGCATTTATTTAACAGCGCTCCTGAATGTGCGCTTCTTTAACAGCGTGTCTTTAAAAGTGTTACCTGCACAGCTTAGCTGTTAAGATTTACTTTGACAACTGTACTCAAATGGTGATATTTAAATAGCTGTCTGTAAATGTGATTTTTTAACAGCGCGTCTTAATAAATCCTTTAAAAAGCTCATTTTAAAGAGAGCCTCTTTAACAGCGTCTGTAAACCGCGTCTGTAAACCGCGTCTGTAAACCGCGTCTCTTGAGAGCACTACCTAAACTGTCTCTCATTATCAGCGCCTCTTAGGGAACGCCCCTTAGACAGCGCCTCCTTAAAACAGAGGCTCATTAGCAGCGCCTCTTAACACCGTTTGTAAGTCGCGTTTGTTAAGAACGCTTCTTAATCTGTGTTCCTTTTAGACGGTTCTTCTTTAACAGCGTCACATTAACAGATCCCTTAACAGTACCACTTCAACTGAGAATTTTTAACAAAGCTTCCTTTTCAGCCGCTGTTAACATTGCCTCTTAACAGTGTCTGTATACAGCTTCTGCAAAGAGCTCATTTAAAACAGTTTATCATTAACAGTGGCTTTTAAACAGTATCTCAATAACAACATATCTTTAGCACCGCATCTTTAACAACGCTTTCTTAACAACGCTTTTTGAACAGTGCTGTTTTAAATAGTTTTTCTTTACCTGTTCTTAACCAGTATTGTTTAAACACTGCCTATTTGTGTGTGCCCATGACTTTGATGCGTTTATTCAACAGCTCTTTTTACGTCTGTATTTGAAGAGCACTAAACATGGCGTATTTAGCAGTACGACTTTTTTATTTTTATTTTTATATGTTTTAATAGTTTTCCCAAACTACGACTTTAACAGCACTTTTGAAACAGTGCCAAGAGTGTTTCTTTTAAGCATAGCTTTAATAGCTTACATGGGTAGCGCTTCCATAATAGTGCTACCTTAACAGGGCCTACTTAATAGTGTTTGCTTAGCAGTGCCTGTTTAACAGCTCCTGGCTAAAACGGTCTGCTTAACAGTTCCTGCTTAACAGTGTTTGCTTAAGAGTGCCTACCCAACAGTCCCTATTCAACAGTGTCACTTCAACACTTTAACAGCTTAGCATGTATTTTGAATTTCATACGCCGCTTTAACATAGCTATGTTGACGTCTGCATTCGGACAATGCAATTTTAACATTGCATCTTTAGCAGTGCGAATTTAACAGCGCTTCCTTGACTGTGTGTCTTCGCAACTGTTCCGGTAACAGCCTAGGTTAACAGCTTGCATCAATAACAGTGCTGCCTTAACAGCATGTTTTGGACAGTGTTAAGGGCGCTTCTTGAATCGATCCACTTATCCAATCCATTTAGCGCTCTTATGTGTCATGAATTCATTCGCAATGGAAAAATCGAACTTTGACCTCGAATCGGTTGAGCCAAATAACATGTTAGCCAATAATACAGATTGATTGACACTTTGGAGATACCTCATCTAAAAGGGTATAGAAAATGTGTTCAATTCAAATAGACACAGGCACACACTGTGGCGCGCGTATATCAGAAAGCGAGCGCTAGCATCGAGATTATTGTATCTTGTTGTATTTGTATCTGAATTGCTATCGAAAACAAATGCCCATAAATACTCGATTTGCCTATAATATACGGAAACGTATGCCTCTCAATTCCTGCCAGCCCTCCCTACCCCCCACCGCCGTGCACTCTGGCTGTGAACGTTCTTTGTCTTTGATATATTGTTTAGAGTGCTGCTGGCATATGACCTAATCGATTTGCCGCGAAGGCATCTCTATTTGTAATTGGCCCGGGCAATTCATGTTATGTACTTCTCATTAAATTGGCAGGAAGAACATAACAAGTGCTGAGAAGGCACCTGTGCCTAGGGGAGGGTACGTCTGGGCTTTGACAAATCCCTCGGTTTACTCAACTTGACTAATGAAAGCCAACCGTGAGTGTTGCCTATTTTCTGGGTTTCGAAACAATTTTCAGGTCAGGGTCAGTTGGGGTCTAGAGCTCGTCAATTACCTTCAACATTTCCTGGGGGCAAGCGAAAGCAAACAAGTTCTTGTCACCTTGTGGCAGGCACATGCTTGAAAATCGATTCGCTGGCCAAATAAAAGCGATGGCAACCAAAACTCCAAAATTTTGTGTTAAACGGACCGCAAACGGACCCCCGCGGCCATTTTATTGTTGTTATAATAAATTGCACTACGCTTGGCATTCTATACCGCTCGCTTGGCGCACTTTGGCATTTGCCCAAAACCCGAAACCCACTTGTCAAATGCTTAGCAGCAACTCGCACGAATGACGTGCCTTTCAATTTTGCATAACGTCAAGTGAAGGCAGCTTAACCGGCTGTGAAACGTTAAGCCGATGGTTAAAAGTGCAGCGTTGCCACCTTTGCCAGGCATCTTTACCGATCCGTGTCGAATTATTGTATGTATCTAGTTAAATAAAGTCTTAGCAGGCAGTTTAACCAGCAATTAAGCATTTAACTGTGCGTTTCGCTTTTGCACAATTCCAATAGCTGTCTCAAGCTTACTGTCAGCGTTGCCACCTTTAGGCAGATTTCCTGATCCGTGCCGCACTATTGCATTATTTCAGTTAAATGAAGTCTTAGCAGGCAGTTTAACCAGCTGTTAGTCGATTAATTGTGCTTTTCACGTTTGCATAACTCCAATAGATGTCACAAGCTGTTTATCTTGTTGTCAAGCCGTTAACCGATAGTTAAACTGATTAGCGTTGCCACCTTTTCTTATACGTTTTTATTTATTACATGATTCCAGTTAGAAAACATCTTAGCATGCCATTTATTTAGCTTTTAAGTATTTGACTTACGGTGAAAGTTGCAGCGTTGCCACCTTTTTTCGGCATTGTACCAATGTCCCTTTTAATTCTTCATAATTCCAGTTTCTGCCTCAAGCTTTTTATCCTGCTGTCAAGTTGTTAGCTGATAGTTAAAACTGCCAGCATTGCCACCTTGCCCGATACGTATATATTATGGAATATTACGGCGAAATTCCAATTAGGTCTCTCTTATTTTAGTGTAATTCTTATGTCAAGCCGTCTATTTAGTTGTCAAACGGCTAACTGATAATTAAAGGTGCCGAGCTGGCACCTTGACAGGCAGTTCGCATCGGCCACATCTTTCATTTTTGCATCAATCCAATAGTGTGTTGGCCAAATCAAATCTCTCAAATCTCTGTGTGTGCTGCCACCTTATCAGAATCGTAGCTTATGTTCGCATAATTGCTGTAGTTAAATTTCAGCTGGCAGTTAAGTGAGCTGTTGAGCCTTTAACAAATAGCCGTGTCTTAGCCGGCAGTTAATCATGCAGATAAGCTTTAAGCACAAGTTGCAGTGCTGCCACCTTGCCAGTTGACATCGGGCAGCAGCAAATTGTGTTTTTACGGGCAGTCGATGTCAAGACCTTAACATAAATGACACTTTTTCGTGGCAACATTTGTGTTTTTTACACTCATGTTAAGCCATATGTTAACATAATAGTATCATATGTTAAGTGAATTCCTAACAGAGCTCTTTGGAAAACGCTTACAAAGCGCCAGCCATAGAAATAATTCAAGTCTGGCAACGTCGATAGTTTCAAAAATATGACTGTATATCAACGGGAAGATAAATCAAGCTAGATTTCAATGGAGCATCAACAAAGCTTTTGAAAGTCATAAATAATTTGATATCTGCGCTGTTTAAGGACTTTTGCATATATACAATATTTTCTTTTTTTCACTGAACTTTCAACTTTTGAGCTGCAGTAATTGTGTGCTACATAAGCCGTGATATATGGCAGATGCTAGATAGCCGATTGAAGAGCAATTTAGCAGCTTTAATTAATGGCATTTGAGTTCAAAGATTCAACGTGTTTTGCGCCAGCTGCTATTTGACTGCCCAGCTTTCTGTGCTTATGCCCTGCACCCATTCAACGGGTATCATGGCAGAGAAGGCGACAACTATGACCATATATATATATATATGACCCCATATATAGAACAAGCTGAGTCGATCGATGGTCATCTGTTCGTCTCGAAGACTATTAAGGATAAAGACTTGAACTGTATAATATATAATCCCAAGAATCATATGCAGAACGATTTTAACTTTAACTTGTAACACGCCCTAAATTTTGCTTAATATCGATAAATATCGATTTTGACAGAAGGCTTCGTAAGCATAACTCTCGACTTTAGAAGAGGCAGATTTCTCATATTTGGGGTTTGGATTCTCGTATTTAATACACAGATTACAAATAATCCTCTCTTTGGATTCCTTTCACTACCGTTAATCGAATTAATTAAATATATCTCTTCTTTAAAGCTTTGCGTGCCAGACTTAAGCTCTGAAAATTTTAAAAAGATCGGACTATAAGCACCGAAGTTCCTTGGCAATGCATTTGCCATAATGCAAATCTAAAAGGTAGAAGAAATGTGAGGTTCGACTGTTGCTGGCTGTAGGGCATCTGGTCGCCGGTCACTGCCGATTATAGCACTATTAACTGTGGCTGTGGCTGCATTTTGATGCCAGGTATAAGTTTTTTGGCGGGCATAATTTATCGATGCAAGTAAATGTGGGCGACATGTGTGCGTTATAAGCAAACACCTCCAATCGCTGGGCATGCCATATTTAGCCGATGATAAATTTTACATGCGACTGCGGTGGACGACAGACGGCCACCAGAGTGTGCCCTCAACTGTTGTTGCCCCCGAAAGCCCCATGGCCAGTAGCACTTGTCCACTTGTTCAGTTGCCTCTATTTCTCTCTGTCTGTCTCAGTCGCTTTCTGAAATATTAAAAGCGTTTGCGTTAACGCGACGCCTGCCCAATTGCAGCAAAAGCAACAGCAAAAGCAACAGCAATCCCCATATTTGCCCATATGCTCGTACTTTTTGTACTGTCCGCCGTAGTGCCCGTGGCGTCCATGCTGTCCGTAGTGCCCCATGCATATCGAAGTCTGCCAGCCGCTGGCTGACCCTGACTGCGTTATTTAAGTGGGTAACACATAGACTAACGGGCAGGTGGCCTCAATGGCCAATAACTTATTGGCCGCTGGTCCGTATACGGGTCCGTGCCTGCGTCCGGTTCCGCGTTAGCGTCCGGGTCTACGTCCGGGTCCGGGTCCGTGCCCGTGCCAGGGTCCGAGCCCGGGTCCGAGGCAGCGGCAGCGGCATAATGCCAGAAAATAGTCAAAGAACTTTTGAAAATTTAATGATAATGGTTCGCGACTGCCGCTGCTCGAGCACGATTCCATCGAGTGCACATTTAAGTAGCCGCATATACACAATATAGTCTATATCGTTATATATGTACATATATATCCATTATCCATCCAGGGTGCCTATCAATAAATTATGACAAGCGCATTTAAGCGATTTCGAATTGACAAAGTGGTTCCGCCCATTAAATTCTTTATTTTTACTTTATTATTTTCCTTCTGTTTTTGTTCGGTGTCGTCTTTCAGCGCTTTGCTTCAACCATTTGTGAGTCATTCGCTCACATAATATGAACTTATCCGGCGAACTAGTTCAATTGAATAACGCTCATAGTGTTGCCATCGCACTAAGCAAAACATTTCTCATCAATGTGGCAACGCTTGATTGTTAAATAGCTCCTATTTTGGGTGCAGTTTTGTTCTGTTGCTCGTTTTCTGGTTCATAGAACTGGATCGGATTTTTGTTCTCCATTTGAACAAGTGTGTTTTTTTGAGGTTTTTAATCAAGGGATTCAGTTTCTTTTTGAACCAAAGCGCGAAACGTCATTTGGTCATGTATTTCACTTCCTTGCAGTAGAAAATTTGTAACTGGTTCACTTTACAGTGAACTAGTTCGCAACTGCCTCTCCATTTGGGCTTTTAATGTACCCAGATTTTCATCAATATTTTTTAAGGTAAATATATCTTCATAAAAGTTATTTGCTTTTGGTTCGGTTTTGACATGCTTCAAACCGAAACGGTTCCGCTCCGCATTGGCTCAATTATGTCTTTTCGCCAGCTCAAAAGAACCTGTCCCAAACGCTGCAACTTATGTTTGTTCTCACAGTTGGTTCCATTCCAAGCCGTTTCATAGTTGTACGTATTGCCTTTGTTCTGGTTCAAATAATTCAAGATCAATCGGTTCCGCTTTTAGTATACAGAAGCGGAGTGTAACCGGTTCCGGCTAAACATAAATGCTATCCGGAACATTGGTAAATGATCCAGTTCGCATTTAGGCTAATATTTATGCTGTAAGAATTCAATTCTTACCAAAAAATCGCAACATGTTTTCAGAGCGTCTGCACACGCAACTGGTTCGTTGTTGGTGTAATATCGTCTGGCTGGTTTTTTTTTTTTTTTTTTTTTTTTTTTAACAGGAATGATTCCATTACGAACCAAGAGAGTTATGTACCGGGATTTTATACCATGCTCCCTGGCTAAAAAAGGGTATATTGTTTTTCAGTAAATGCAAGAAACAGGCAGAAGGAATATAAATTCGTGGTCAGGACGAAGAGTTGCGTCAATTGGCCAAGTACTTCTGTCTTAAAAAACTTTTCGATCTCGAAAACTACAAAAGTTAGAGACTTGAAAATTAGTACATGAGCAAAACGAGCTTATAGTTTGTTGTCAACATCTTGACACATTTTTTAAAATATAGATAAATATCGATATTGAAATCTGGTTTTTTAAGCATAACTCAAAAACTATAAGAGCTAGATACAACAAATTGCACTTTTGCCATATGTATGTCCTTAAAATTAAGTGAAAATTGAAAAGAAAAAATTAAATTTATTTAATATTAAATTTGCAAATGAGGGCCGTAGGCAGAAGAAGTACAAGTAACTGGAGAGGAATTTTGGTATTAATATCGGGCTATATATTGTGATTCGTAGAATTTCGGGCATGCTGGTAAAAGCCAAACTATGATATCGACTAACGAAAACAGGGTATTTTGCAGTCAAACACACAGTCAACTTTAGCGTGCTTGCATGCGTTTTTTTATTGTTTTACGCCATAAGACATTATACCGTGCATCAATTTTTGTCAAGTCATCCGTTTTTTTTTTTTATATAAAAGGTTACGACGTTTCGAATCGCAACAGTTTTACTCGGAATAGGTGCGCAGTAGAGAATTTCTCCAACCAAAATAGGCGTTTGACGCAGTAAAGACGTCTTGCACAGACGTTCACGGGAACGAAGCATGCAGCTGTCAGTTGTCAACTGTTGATATGGGGCTAGCGACAGGAGTTGCCAGAATTATATGAACGGGAATCACATGGGCTTAGGGGGGGTTACGAATGGCTGACAAATGCATAAAGTTTGCATATCCATGATTTATTCAAAATCTGGCATGACAGCGTTTTGAGTAACTGTCGTGTGCCGTTGACGCATCCATTATCCCGCTGGGCTTGGGCTGCGAATGGGACTGGGAATGGGGCTGGGACTGGGGCTGGGACTGGGGCTGGGATTTGGTCAAAGCATGTGCGTTGCCATCTAGTTAGCTAATGTCCTGTATGCCATGTCCTGTTGTCAATTTGCGGCACAATTGAATGTTGCTCAAAGGCTCAACGACAGTTGCTTAATGATGGGTAGCAAATTAAAGGATATGCCAAGTGGGAGTTGTGACGGTTCAGGAGAGCGCCAGGGGCGGGCATGGTGTCGATTGGGCGGTTGGCTCGGTTAGCTCGGTTGGCTTGGTTGGCTTGGTTGGCTCGGTTGGCGTCCTTGGTCCTTTGAGTTGATGGTTTTGTGCACATCCATCAGCCGTTGTTGCTAGGCAAATCCATTTGCAAGTTCATCATCAGCAGCAGCAGCAGCACCACCACCACCAAGGATGCATTCCAAAAGTGTTACACGCACGCCCACCCACCTCTACACACACATGCACGCACACATGTGCGCACAACTAAAAAATATTGCTGAACAACGTGACTACGACAACGACAATTGCCGATGACAAAGCAACGCGCAGCAGCTAAACTTTTGGATTGAGAATCAGTGTGAAGGTGGCAAATAGGGCGGGCGGGCGGGCGTGTGCGTGTGTGTGTGTGTGTGTGTGGGTGTGGGTGGTTGGGTGGTTGGGTGTGCGGGCACTTGGCCCGGCAGCCAGCAAGGAGCCAAAGCTGGAGCCTTAGTCGTTGGCCGGAGCCTGGCACCTTACGCAAATCGGCGCTTGCCAATGCGCAGGACCAACCGAAGGACACGGGTAACAGGGCAGCGCTCAAATGCAAAAAGAACACTCTCACACACAGCAGCAGCAGCAGCAACAACAACAACAACAACAACAGCAGCAGCAACAGCAACAGCAAAAGTTGATTTCCTTGTTTTACTTTTTGAATTTGATTTTCAAAATGGCAATCGAATGGCAAATATGTAAATACATAAGCCTAGCATACTCCCTCCCTCTCTCCATCTCTCTCTCGCTAGCTGTACATATATACCCATAGTATATGCCGGATTTAATTGTGTAAAGGATTAACATGTAAAGTTCAATTTTGATTTACGTTTTGCGTGCCAGGTGCGAATTATGTTTAGATCAAGCTCTAAAGCTCAAAGTTCAGTTTCTTCAAGAAGCCTCAGCACAACAACAACAACAACAACAAGAGCAACAAAAAGAGCGCCGAAGAGAGAGTAAGAGCGAGCGATAGAGATAGTGGGAACAAGAATAACAACAACAACAATAGCAGCTGGCACGCCAAAGCGCTATCAGGCGGCGTTCTGACTGCGCTGCCGGTGTGAGCGCTGTTGTTGTTGCTTTTTGCTTTGCCATTGCTGCTATTCCGCTGGCTCTGCCTCAACCGCTTGCTGCTTTTGTTGTTGTGAGTGTACATGTACCCAGCCGCCAGTTGCCAGTTGCCAGTTGCCATTTGTCCACACACACAAGAAGCAACAAAAACAAAATAAAAAAAGCACAATTCTGTGTGGTCGCTGCGCGCAACAGAGACAGCTATAGCGAACAGTCGGGCGCCAGAGCGAGAAGGAGCGCACGCCGCACAACGAGAGAGACACGCGCAGAGAGCACACGCCAAGCATATAACGTGCATAGGCATGTGAGAGCAGCGAGCACACACACACACACAGACACGCACGCAAACACACACACACACACGCACGCACGCACACACACATGACAATGCCAATTCATAATTGTCAAAAATGCCACGGATAACAAAGCCAAAAAATGGCATGCCAAAAAAAAAAAAATTGCCAAATAAATGAATTTGCAGCCAAAAAGCAGCGGCCAAAAGAGGCGAGCTTAGCGTGCGGCGCCACAAATCAATTGAAAAACTGCAACAGCAGCTCGCTGGGCCCAGCTGATATTGTGGGCAGAGCCAAATGCTGAACCAGCTGAGCTGTCAGCGGCATCGAGAGTCGAGCGACGAGAGTCGTTCGACCTCGCCCCTAAAACAATTTTTGGCAGCTCCTTAAAAGCAAAACAAAAACGAAAAAAAAGCAGAAAAAAAAAACAGCCAAAAAAATAGCCGCGCTCACTTTCATTTAAACAGGACGTTCGTCAAATGAGCGGCCCGTTATTCCGGCTGCCCTGTCGCAATGTCCAACCGTTTGTCAGTCGCTCTGTCACTGTGTCGCCCGATTGGTACCGTCGTGTGTCTGTGTGTGAGTGGGTGCGTGCGTGTGTGTGTGTCTGTGTGTGTGTGTGTGTGAGTGCAGAGTCTCGTCTCGCTTCGCGCTGCTCGTATTGTGGTCGAGTTAATTCGAACTTGGTCGACATCGGCATCGTCGTCCTCATCCTCGTCGTCGGCGTCCTCATCGTCGTTGGCGTCGTTTGTCGGCGTCGTTTGTCGGCGTCGTCGTCGGCGTCGCCGTCGTCGTTGGCGCTGGGCGTCCTCCATAAAGTTGTAGCGTCGTCGCCAGTTAAGATTCAGTCTGTATTGTGTTTACACCCATGGCTGACGTACCAAGCGCAGAGCTCCATTAAAATATACACTTACTTAATAAGTACTTACAATAAAACAATATAAATCCAAGAGGAGACTTCACAAACCGAACAACAACCATAATGCTGTAAAGCTACTTCTGAACAGCTCAACAATAATTACAAGCAACATTTGATAATACCAAAAATAATATAAACAACAAAAAAAAAAAAAACAACAAAAAATACCAAAATAAAAAACAAAAAGCAAAATAAATCACCAAAAACAACAAATACTCAATTTCAGCTGTTTTCTTTTCAAATTTTTTTCGAGTGCGCGTGTGTGTGTGCGGTGTGTGTTGTGCGTGGCGTGTGTGTGCCTGTGTGCCTGTGTGTGTGTGAGTGTGTTTGTGTGTGCGTTGTGTGTGTGTGTGTGTGTGTATGCCAAGCTATAAAAGCAGAAAACAAAAAAAAAAATAATATAAAAATAAATAAAATGAAAAGCACAAATTAATTCTCGATTCGTAATACGTTCAATTCAAATAGAAAATAGCAAAAGGCGTAGGCAGAACAATTAAAATACGAAGCAAATAAATAAATAAATAAAAACAAAACAACAACAATAACAATAACAACAACAGAAAGGAAACAGTATGAAAGCCGAAACGATACGACGGATGAACCAATGCGATACCGCTTCAATGTCGTAAACAACAGCAACAAACGCAAAGGGCAGCCCCCCGCATCTCCTCCGGCGTACAAGCGACGCAACATCGAGGCATACACAAAAAAGTACGCTAACTATTCTAACTAACCAATATCTATTTATTCCACCTAGAATTTAGCTAAGATCCAACAAACAACAAACAACAAACATCTTCCTTGCAACACTCAAAATGTGCCTATTACATTCGCTTCGCAACACTGGTTGTTCGCCTTCTTTTTTTTTTTTGTTTTGCTCATATAATTTACGGAACTGCTGGAATTGGTAAGCATTTCAGGAACATGTGCAATATTTATCACAGAATAACTGTCGAAAGTTTCGCTCTAAGCATAAAATATGATTGTAACTATTGTAGGAATTGAAGGAACTTTAAAAATGTTGGGCGTAAATAACTAAAGGCACCAAACGAAAACATATAGTAAAAAAACAAAGTGCATTTTCAGATATGATGGCAACTTTTGTGGGAATACAAAGCAACCAGGGAAAAACAAAAATTCAAAGGAACGAAAGGAACTTTTAAGACCCAAAGCTATCACACTCAGTTAATTGTTAGAAAGAACTGAAGCAAAGTGTGAGTACTTAAAGAAAATGCAAGAAAAACAACAATATCATATTCTTTCATATTTTCACACCTCCATCATATTCCATTGTTTTGCGAGTACTTAATGTTGCCACCTGCCCAAATTGCGTCAAACAAATCAATGAGCAAATACAATAATAATTATTATATTCACTTTCCCATTCACAATGGAAAGTATAAGAAAAATAATGCACAAATGCAGAACATATTTAAAATACAAAAAAATCATGAAAAATAGTAGTAGAAAACATTGAAATAAAACTTAAGAAGAAACATTTGTAAACTATTTTAAAGTTCTTCAGAAGCAAAAAGAACTCGAGAACAAATCTAAAAACAACAGAGTTAAGAAATTTTTTCTTATACATTGTCTAAAGATATTTGAAAACTAGTTCTTCTTGTTGATTTGTACCTCAATTTATCAGATCTTCTGAGCTAACGGCTAGCCAAAGACTAAATCTTCTGTGATCTTTAGCTAGCTAAAGTCCAAATCTTGTAAATACAAAAAATTATGCAAAATATTCTATAGAAAGTATTTAGCCAGATAAATTTCTACACAACATTTTGAAGATGTGCAAAAATTACTGCTCATAAATCACACAATAACTTGTCAAGGGAGAAAATCACAGGAGAAAAACGAACGCAAAGAACTACGAAAATAAAAGACAAACATTTGAAGCATTTATACAAAAGGTATTAAATGAACTAAAGGAACTTGACGCACTCGACAACAATATTGAAAATCGCATATCGAAATATCCTGCTGTGAAGCATTTATGAAAAGTATATTAAATGAACAAACAGAAAGGCAGACAGACAACATTATTAAAAATCACACGTAAAAAGAAAAGAAAAAACTAAAAAAAACAACAAAAATATTACAAATCATAGAACACACACAATTTCGATGTCCCCTGCTGTGAGGCATTTATGCAAAAGGCATTGCAAAGGTAGGCAGAGATATTTGTAAATCAAGATGAGAGAATGTACATATTAAAGCGCACCCCGTTGTGCAGCCCAAATACAAAAGATATTAATGCAACTAAAGGAATTCGAGGAAATAGACAATAATGTTGGAAATCACAGATTGAAATTTCCAGCTGTGAACCATTTGTGCAAAGGTATCAGGAGAATTAAAATAACTAGACAACAATATTGAGAATCAAATAACGAAATATCCAGCTGTGAGGAGGCACTTATGCAAAAGATAGCAGAGCTTCAATATTTATGAAAAATCATATAGCCCAAACGCAATCGAAAGACGTTTATGCAATATGAACAAATCGAATTGATTCCGTTACGCTGCAGTTCGCAGTGCCAGTTCGCAGTTCCAGTTCCAGTTCACTTTCTTGTTTCGCTTTTTGGTTTTTTTGTTCCAAAGTGACTGTCAGGCAATTGCGAAAAAATGCTTCATCAAGCCGGTTTCAGTGGCAGTTGCCAGTTTCCGGCTTGTTGATTGACATTTCCGCTATTTTGTTGTTGGCCGGCAACGGCAGCAAATGGCTTGACGCGGCTCTGTTGTCACATGTTTCTGTCGTTGCCGGCTGAATGTTGTTGTTTCGCTGCCGTTGCAAGCGCAACTTTGCCACTTCATCTGAATAGCTTATGCAATTCGCAGGCTCTGATAAACAGCCCCATACAACCCCTCATCGCGCCCAGCTGTTATGCAAAAACAAGAGCAACTGCTAGATAAAAGCAGCGCAACAACTGCTCAACTGAGCAACAGAATACAATTAAAAAGACCAACAAAGACGCACAGGAATAAAGAAAAAACACACACACACACAAATATGATGGGGCCAACGTTGCGTATGCGCCACATATACGCATACGTCACGTGGCTGCCGCCCCAAAGTATGCAACGCATAATGAAAATACTCAAAATTAGACTTTCAATCAATTCACGCGGCAAACATTGCGAATTACATTTGCTTTTGTATTATTTTGATTGGGCAAATAGACAAGAATAAAACGTGTGTGCTTCAGTTGTGTGAAGTATCCGACTAGCAGACACCCTAAAATGCCGACGGCGAACATTCTTGTTTTCTTCTTTACATGCACACACAATCACACACTCACGCAGTCTTCCTCATGCTGCAGCTGTGCTTCTTTTTATAGCACACTATGCATTGTTAATGCTTTCTTGATTAACTGCGTGGCTTACGGTTCGATCTTTATGAAATTTTCCGGGCTTCAGTATGGCACGCAAATGTGCGTAAATACTAAAGCCCAAGACGATTTATTTATTTTTTCTCAACTTTGAACAGGCAAAGTTATCCTCTGTGATCTGCATTTGTAAATACTCTCAGCTCTTAAGCTCTTAAATTTGTCGAGTTATGTTAATAAAGAAACAGCTTTTCGATATCGATAATAATCGAATTCATGGCAACTGGGTGAGTTATCGATAACTTGAAGTAAACTTGATTTTTTGGCGCCCTGAAAATGCCCACGCTCTGAGCTCCTGAGATCAACAATGGGTTCGGGCATAAAAAATAATAAACCTAGTAGTTAATATTTAATTAAATAATATATTTAGTCTAAATGGAATAATGCCACGCCCAAGGCGTCGGCTTTCTTCAGCTCGTCCCTCTCAATTGTTGGATATTCAAAAATGTATCTAACATCAAATGTTTAATAACAAATGTGTATATCAAATACATAAACTTCTTTTAATTATATTCCTTATTGTATACCGCATAAATTTGTGTAAAGCATTTGTGTATTCCTTTGACCCTTGAGGGCTAATGACCTGTCCCCGAATTGTTCTCAAGAACAATGCATTATTATATTGTTTAATTGTTTGATATTGGCATGCTATCCGCTAACGGCCATCAATCATGCCTGTCTCATTGTTGGCCAGACAGAAAAATTCAACAAATCACATGTTGGGCATAAGAAGAGAGAAGCGAAGATTAAATGGCTGGAAAGTGCCTTGAAACAAAACGTTTATATCCCAGCGCTTGTTCCTATAGAAGCTATATAATATAGTTATACGATGTTTATTTTTGAGAGAATGGTTAAATCCAAACTTGGACAACAAACTTGCGAGTTATAAGCTAATGTGCTCTGATTCAAGCTGGAAAGTGCTTTAACTTCTTTTCCTCCCGATTGCTCCTATAGCTATATAGTATAGTTATACGATTTTCATTTGTAAGGAACATATTGAATTCACATTTTGGTGAGCATATCTTGAAAAACAACAAACTTACCCTTACGAGAATCTTAACTTCAACCGATCATTTATATTGCAGCTATATGCTATAGTGCTCCGATTCGAGCAACTCGTGAGGTCTTTTCTAACAGAGAGACTACTTAGCTGGGATATCTAGAGCCTGCTTTATATTTATACATATATATGTATACATAAATAACTTTCACAACTTCTATGCGTTGCATACCACGTGACATAGTTATAATACCCTCTCGCAAGCGTATAACAAAAAAGCTGAAATTTCAAAATAATCACAGCTACCACCCACTGCGATTTAATATATATATCCGTGTGCATTCCGCTCAGTTAAACGATAAACAACAACACAAAAATATTGTTTTTTCTTTGATTCCGGCATCAATTGCTGTCACATGCCAGCTGCCCGAAGTGCCTGCAGTTGCACAGGTGAATTGCAAATGCCAATAGTTAAAGGTAACTGCTGCTGCTGGCATTTTGGTTTCATATCAATATATATACATATATATATATATAAATAAATATATTGAGATATCGACAAGGATTGCCAGACTCGATTACACAAAGACAAGTTGTGTTTTTGCCCCACTCCACTTAAATGACAACAATTTTTCAGTATTTTCGCTTTACTTTGTTTTACGTGTGTGTGTCTGAGTGTGTGTGTGTGTGTGGCTGAGTGTGTGTCGAAGAACGGCACGTTCGTCTCGTTTCCACGCTGATGAGTACGTGACACACACGCACACACACACACACACTCACACCTATTTGCTCTCTCGTGAGAGAAACCGTTTAGTTTGTTTTTCTATTCTGTTTTGTGTCGCATTCTTAAACGTTTTACGGCCAGCGCCGTTTTGACATCAAAATTGGTTTCTTTTTTCATTTGCATTCGTTTATTAAACACTTTCAACGTCCATCTTAATCTAGGAGAATGATTGTGCTGATTGACTGACTGACTGACTGACTGACTGACCGTTTGACAGATGCAACACGCGCTGAGCAAACCCATAGAACTAGCTGCCTGCGTTTTTTTTTTTTAACCGTAGCTTCCATTTAATGAGCACGAAAGACTGCGTTTTGAATAGAATGGAAACATTGTGCAATTTTGTATGCAATCCTTTTTTTGTTTCCCTTTTCAATTCATAATTATGCGAGAAAATAGCTTTCAAAGGATGAAAGAAACCGTGGGTTAAATTCTGTTGCGCAGCATTTTAAGCTCATTTTCGCAGCGCTGCACAAAAAAATGGGGGGGAAAAAGCAAAACATATTATAGCCAGGAAAAATGCGTGGTTAAAAAAGATAATTGGAAGCAGCAATGAGGGGCGTTTGAAAAGCGTTTGAAAAAGTCGCTAGTCACCATATAAAGCATAGCACTTGGCTCGCGCAAAAGCCGGATAATACCTTGCCGGGTACACTCTAGCTAGACATGTGCAGAAGCCTTTCCGAATAATTTCACATAGTGAAATGGCAAAAAGCAAAAGGGGGATAAAAAACAAAATGCTTTTAATTTGCCCGTCTGCCATGAAGTGCTCGTTAAGTGGGCTTCCGACTTTCGAGAGTTCAATTTGTAGCTAACAGCATACAGCACGCGTTTTTAATATAAATGAACTCAAGCTTAAGCCGGCTTAGCCATTTCTGGGAAATGCAAGTTTTGCGCGTGGGCCTAATGCAGTTAGTGCCATGCAATAAATCCTAACTAGTTGGTCTTTTATTAAAAAAAAAAAACCCTTGGGTAAACAAGTGCAGTGGGCGCAGCTGGATAATACAGTCATACGATCAAAAAGGAAAAAAAAAAAAATAAAAAAACCAGAACACTTTATTCTCTGGCGCTTTGATAACCTGAAAGGGGACTTTCATTGCCAACCTTTGCCTTTTTCATACCCCGTGTCAATTGAAAATGGGTGAGGATGCTATAAAACTCTTATGCTAGTCTAGGTAACAGCCAGAAGGTCCAAGTCCGTCTGCCTGCCTGCGTACCTATGAAGGCTTCAATTATGCAAAAGCAAAATCGTACATTAAATAAATGTACTTTTTTCAATATCTCCTTATATTTACATGCTATCGATAAATATCAAAAACTATCTATAATCGACAATTATCGATGATCCAATATCGATTTAGATTTAGATTTTGATTTCAAGTCGAAGATTATTATAGCAATTGATAATCGAATTTGGACTTAGAATATGCTCGCAAGAAAACTGTAACTCCTTGTACCCTTCCCCGTTCTGCCGAAAGCTGAAATAGTTCTTAGCCTAAATTCTTGTGCTTTGGTATATGTGCACATTTAGTTTGCCTTACTTCAGTCCTGTCAGTTTATTAAAGGTTAATGTAAAGCACCGCAGCTATTCAAGCATCGATAAATATCGATAGTTATCGATTTTGATGTAAATGATAGCTCAAAGTTTATTATAACTAATGATAATCGATTTGGAACTTAGAATATGCTCGATGTTACTCTTTGTTAAACCCCTCCCCAAAACTGAAACTGTTATATAACGCCTAACTCCTTGTTCTAAGTCCCGTCAGTTTCATAAAGATTTGATCTTTGGCAACGCAGTTACACAAGCACGCAGCTATTCCCATATTTCTCGACGCCTGGGTACAGAGTATCTGCTAGTCGCGCACTTCCAGCTACTGCACTCTTGTTTTTCCCAGTCTTGGGTCTCGAGTGCAATTCTATTGCCACAAAATGAGGCACGCGCTCTTTGAACGGAAGTTCTTCGGGCAGTTGCATAAGAAAAATGAAGGAAACCCGCTTTTGAAACAAATCCTGAAAGCGGCGCTACAAAAAAAAAACTTCGAAAAACTTTCGCAAAACGTCAAACATGTGTGTGAAGGCAGCGCCCCGAGGGCACTTTACAAGCAATGCGACTTTGCTGGCAACATCTTTGTAGCGGGCCGCCCAATCCCAACCATAGATGGCGCCACTAGGTGGGGAGGGTGCTTTTATTTTGGCTTCGAAAAAGCGTCTAATCTACATAGGTTACGTTTAAAGCGCTTGCGGGAACCAAGCAAAATACTTTGTGCACGTGTCCAGCTATTGAACACACACACACACACGCACGCACACACACACGCACGCACACACACACGCAGCGAATCTTTGTACAGCTCATTGCCTGCTCACGCAGTCACGAGCCGTCTAAACGCTTTTCGATATGCCTTGGCCAAACAAGTTTATACACACACACACACAGACACAGCGAGTGTTGCTGTGCCTTTTATGCAAATAGAAATTTAACCCCCCCTCATCCCTGCCTCCCTCTCTCTCTCTCTCTCTCTCTCTATCAGCACACTATTGTCGAGTAAAAGTTTTGTTTGTTGTTGGACTTTGAACGCACGTGGCCCTGACCACTTGTCCAATTTAAGCCCGAATTTGAGGGCTTCAGTTCGAGTCGCTGTCGATCGAAACGTTTGCATTTTATTTGACTCAACAAACCATTCAAATTCATTGTAATTGAAACGAAATTGGGCAGCCAGCGAGCGGGCATGAGCAATTGAAGAGTAACTAACCAGCCGACCACCCCTCTCTCTCTCTCTCTCTCTCACAGTATGCGCAATACTCATACGCCAGGTATGCCCCGGCCAAAACCGCGTATGCGGATAATTGAGCAAGCGTGCGGCTAGTCCTTACAATTACCACATGCTTGTTAGGGTTACGTATGTGTGTGTGTGTGTGTGTGTGTGTATGGCAGGGCTTGCCTTCTGTAGGCTGGTGCACTTTTCTGCGTTGACAAATAAAATTAAGAGACTGCCTGTCTGTTAGTTACCCTGAATCGAACGCTCGTCATACTCTTGGCAAAATTCTTCTAGCTTTCTTCTACATACACACACACACACACACATACGCTGTGCTTCCGCTTTCCTCAGGTCCACACCATGCAAAATACACTCCTGAATAGCTAACGTATTTCAAGTCCGATCTTCATGCGATTTCTGGGACTTAACGATGACACCAAAATGTGTCAAGCGTCTAGTATTAATACTTCGAGCTGAACTTTGCTGAATAAACTTAAAGTGAACGATTTGTGTGCGCTGCATGCGATACGAGAAGCTACTCTCCAAGTTTGGCGTATCTAGCTCTTCGAGTTATGTTTAAGAAACCAAGTCTCAATATCGATATTTATCGATTTGTTGATAATCGCAGGAGATATCGAGAAAAACTGATTAGCTAGTGCTGCGTATTGTATGTTAGAATATGTTTTTTACATTTAAAGTCTCTAGATCTTAAAGATCTCCCTGAGATTGCAGCGTTATATATTTATATATCTGTTACATACATTTGCATAAAACCATGCTACCCGCTTTGCTCCACACAGGGTATACTGAAATAACCGTGAAAAAAATTCCAGTCAAGGCCAATTGAGCTTTGAATTATTGTTTATTAATTATTTGCTTTGCGTTGACCTATGCACAGCCAATACACACGCCCCAAACGGAATACGTTGACCGCCTCAATGGCTGCCCCCGACAGCCCCCTCCACCCCCCCCCCCCCCCTTCCCCTCCATGCCCGCAACAAGCCCTGTCCCTTCAACAACTGGCGCCTCAGCACTGAGCATTGATGTTGTTTGCTTAATGGCCATGTCCATGTGCTCCAATTGTTGTGCGTGTGTGTGTGTGTGTGTGGTCACAAATATTTGAGTTGCAAGTTGGCATGGAAATTATAATGAAACTGCTCGTACTTTACAACAAGTTGCAACTGCAATGAAAACAAAAGTCAAGTTGAGTAAACTCAACTGCAAACTTGCACAATCATCGTCAACAACAACAACAACAACAACAACAGGAACATTATGATTGCCATAATTGGAGCTAAAGTAGTCACTCGCTAACTGAACAGATAATGCAACAAATAAGATCTTTATTTTCATCAAACGAATTTAAAAAAAATGTAAATTATTTCTCGGTCTTTTAAAGCCCAAAATCCATTCTAAATATTTGTCGTTTCGGATGCCTTCCTCTATTTGCCACACAATTGAAAGAAAGAAAACGCATATTTAAAGGCAAAGCCTTGCTCTTTGCGTATGTCGCACTTTTGTCTGCCATATTATAGCCCCGCTTTCGTAACGATCGGACCAGACGCACCGAGTTCAAGTTCAGGCTGTCTCAATGTCGGATGCTGTCTCAAGCATGGTCATTATACAACACGTGAAAGGAAGCTGTCTTTTGTTGTTTTTCTTGCTTCTAGGAAATTGTGAAAATCTGCGACAAGCGCTCGAGTTTCTTAGTTCAACTTATTTTTTTATATAACATAATCGCATATTACGTTACAGCACATAACTAATTGTATCCTTTTCATATTTCTGTCTATTATTATCTTGGCTGAAATCTGATACGTTTCGTGGCACGCGCCACCTGATTTATCCCCCACATTGTATCATAGTTCAGTTTATGCAACAAGTCGCAATTCATTTCTTTTACTTTTTAATTTAAGAACATAAATGTATGAATTACATATGAATGTTGGGTAAAAAATATTGAAGAGTAGGAAAAAAAGGCGTTAAAGCAAACATATAACATAAAAAAGTGTGAAGTGAAAATGAATTTGTGCCAAGCACATAGTCCACCTGACCTTTTACCCCAAGGCAAAGCATCTAACAGTCATTGAGTTAGTCAATCAGTCGGTCAGTTGGTCTGTTAGTCAGTCAATCACTTAACGAGTCAGTCAATCGGACAGTCTATCAGTCAATTTGTATGTCAGTCACTCAGTCAGTTAGTTAGTCAGCTAGTCAGTCAGTCAGTCAAATAAACAGCCCATCAGTCAGTTGGTCTGTAAGTCAGTCAATCACTTAGTTAGTCAGTGGGTCTATCAGTCAGTCAGTCGGTCAATTAATCAATCAATCCGACAATCTATCTGTCAGTCAATTAATCAGGCAGTCATTCAGGACTCGACTCAGTTGCTAAGTCAGCTAGTCAATTGGCCCTGTCAGTCAGTCAATCACTCAGTCAGTCGGTCGCTCAGTTGGTCAATCACTCAGTCAGACAGTCATTTAATCAGACAGTCAGTGAGTTGGTCAATCAATCAGTCTGTCAGTCAATACAGTAATCAGTCAGTCAATCAATCACTCAGTCAGTCCCTCAATCAGTGCTTTAATCAGTCCGTCTCTCAATGACAAACATTTTAAGATGTGAATATAAATTAGAAGGCCTAGCAGTTTTCAATAGAGAAGTTGGACCTTGAGGAATTCGAATTATATTGCCAATTATAAATAAGCCCCGAAGACAAAGCGTTCACTTTCGCGAGCGCTCACTGTATCAGCAGGATAATCAACATGCCGGCGAGAACCCGAATACGTCAGGCATTTAGAACGTGCAACGTCAACGCGTGACTCTCGCCCTTGCCTCAAACACAAACATATGTATATATTTATACATACATATATACATATTTTATTTATATGGAATCAAAAAGCGAACATTGCATTGAAAATTGGAAATGGGTGCCCGATGGTGCTTGGTGGTGTACGGCGGTGCCAGTTGGTTGGGGATTGCATTGCGATTGCCTGACTGGCAGCCATACCAAGAGACATGCGTCCAAGTGGCACATGTCTTGGCTGGGATTCATCAATTTTGTAAGGGTTGGATGTGCCTTTGAGGCGGCAATCGGGGACTTACACTTGCATGGCCAACACCCAAACACACACACACACACACACACACACTCACACACAGAGACAATTGGGTGAGCTATATGTATATTGATTTTCGATCATAACAACCTGCAATGTGCTTGCCATCGACCACGACGTGCCACAAAGCAGCGACAATGACAAGCAGCAACTACAATGTCTCGACCATTTGACTTTGCGGGCACTTTGCGGTGAGGCGGGGCAGGTGGGCAGAGGCCCAAGAAATTTACTGTCATTGTCAGGCTATCATTATTAGATGCGCCGCTTTGGCACGCTCCCAGCACGAGGAAATAATCATAATCACCAAAAGTGCTCTAGTAGCGGGTGCTCGACTAACAGATAACCTCGATATGAATATAACAGTTGCTGTTTCTTCCTTTTGCTCCTCAATTTCGATAACTTATGAAATTTATTTTGGGTAGAATAAAAGAAACGCAAGCTTCTTATAAGCTCTAAAAAATGCTCATAAAACGATCTTGCAAAGTCGATAATTATTGATATTTGCTTATCGTGGAAAGTAATCGATAAATTTGAATTATGTATACAATGCCATTTAATGGTCTTTAGCTGTAATATTTGCTAATATTAACGCATCCACAAAGAAATGCATCCTGAACAAAATATATATAACTTTCTCTATCAAAAAAGTTTAAAATATCGATTATCGATATTCAAATCTTTGATCGATTTTGTAAAAATGGTCCAGGTAATTAATACCTTGAACGGGCACCAGAAGGTGTCACGTTTGATCTCCTAGGCAAGAGTTTCTGAGATCGACGCGTTTATACAGATCGATAAATTTAAAGAATTATCGATGAAAAGAAATGATAAACTCTTTCTGCGAGTGATATACGAGAATATATATTCATAACTTCAAGTCTCCTGCTAATGAGCCTCCTAGATCGGATAGATCGACTTGACTGTTGCTGTCGATCAAGAATATATATATGTATATATGTATTTATCGGATTATATCTATGGATCGGAGCTGCCTCCTTTTCTTGAGTGCAGGGTACATAAAATCATTTAGCTGATGCCTATCACTCTTTAAAGTACGCCCGCAACCCGCCTCCTCCGCCGCTTAGCACATGATAAAAGTGATAAGTGAAGTGTGCGACGGCCAAACAATAAGTTTATAACTTGAGTTGACAACCCTGTCCCAATATAAGAGCACATGCGACTGTACACTGACCGAATTGTGCACTCAGGGTGAACTAATTTACAAATTCAAAGTTTTCAACTACTCCCGCCCACCAAACACCCACACACACACAGGCACACACAGGCACACACACACACACGCAGCCTCATATACAGCCCATTGGCAAACTGAAAATATTACTTATACGCCTAATTAAGCTTCAACAAAGCGAACACTTCATTATGAATTTCCTGCACTCGAAACGAAAATAACAACAGCAAAAAAAGAACGAGAATGTGGCCTATAAGTAGACTCTAGCCGCGCGCAAAGAGAAACCAAAAGCCTAAACCACAACTAAACGTAAATTACGCTAAATTTATTAGGCAACGCTAACGAAAACGAAGGCTGGCAGCAAAATCATGTGCTGTGCCATGCTGTGAGCATGGCCCGACATTGTCTGGGGTTAGGTGGCGCCCGAGCAGGGACCCAAAAGCGCGGCGACCCAGCTGGGACGCGCACCCAAATCTAATCGCTATCGTTAAAGCAATAGGCAGCCAACTTCAACGCCAACTTCAACTATAGCTTTAACAACAACAACAACAACAACTGCGGCAAATACAACAACAACGGCAACAACATTCAAGTTCAGTGCGAGCTACTGAAACGTCTGTTCTGGCTCGTTTTGCGTGTCAGACGCGTTTTGTATAGGAAACTCGATAATTTCCACCAATTTCCTTCGAGTACAAACACGTGTGAGTGTGCGTATGTGTGTGTGTGTGTGTGTGTGTGTGTGTGTGAGCGTGTGTGTGTGTGCCTAGAGCTTATAATATGTTGTATGCGTGCCGGCCGACCGCCCCTTCGCTCGTTAAAGGGCTCACAATGAGTATGTTAATTTCGAGCTGGTGAGAACATGTAGGTGACTTACAGAAAAGGGGCGTGGCATAGTAGCAATGCGGCAACCCATAAGCCAAATGAAACATTTTCGTGCCAGCATTTTAACACACTTTTCTCTCAGTTGCCCCATATGTAACATACAATATACATATATATACATATATATATATATAAATGCATATTTCTGGCGCAGCAAGTAGGTAAATGGAAAATCGTTTCTATTTTTGAATAGGTGCCAAATGTTGATTGTCTGTCATCCGTCTGCCTGTCTGTCTGTCTGTCTGCCCGTTTGTCTGTCTTTTAAGGGCTCAATTGCAGCGTTGCATGCAAATTGTTGCGAACTTTGGCTGTGAAATGTGACAACGACAATTATAATTCTTTATAAAATATGCAAGGCGTACATGAAAAAGTCCTTTCAAAAAATAAATAAAGTGACACAATTAAAATGCTGTTCTCGGAAATACTGTGAAATGTGCTCATTGAAAAATTTATAGCCAAGCGGTACATAAAGGAGAATTGCTAAATACAGTTTTTTCTCATAATTATAAAGAAGTATTTAATGAAATCGAATCGAAATGCTCACTCGGAACAGTTAAGGCTTAATTGAAATGTTTCCAAGCCCCAATAAGTATGCTACACATTTTGTCAGTCGTATAATCAATCTTTCTGCAAGCCCTTTATTATGATATTCTATAAATAATGACAACTCTGAGATGTATTAAGACGAGCATAAATCCTTCCAGACATAGGCTATACAGATTTACAAGAACAAGCATAAGTCCTTGCCGATAGGTATTAAGATCCGTTAAGACCGTGTAGACATAGGGCCTAGAAGTTTGATTCGTTATACGGCTTTTAGCTTATATAAGGAGCATAGAAAAGCTCGAAACTACTGAGCTACGTAAAGATACGTTGGGAAATAGATATATTTTTCCTACAGCAACTAATAGTTCTACCGATTCTTCCTCTAGAGCTATATGGCATAGTAGATTCTGATAGGGTCTTTTCCCACATTTGTTTTTAATCAGGGGCACAGAAACAAAGATAAGATTAAATTACATTGATTTTACACTTTCAGGTAAGATAAATAATAGATTCTTTTTGATTTTCTCAAACCTGAAAACATTAAAAAACCTAAGTTAAATGAGCTTCTCCAATGCGTTAAGCTTTCTGGGAAGAATCATAACCTGAATTATGAAAGAAGATAGAGTAGGCTGGATAATATTAACATATTAAATGGGTACACACTATTATACAGTAGGTGTTAGATACACAGAGCCTCTGTAGACCAATAATTGGGGCATAAAATATGTGTTCAGCTGAAACAAAAAGAAGCAGAACAAAATTTATAGTTTCCGGCTTTGCAGATAAACTCATAATTTTGTTAGTTCTTTGTTTTTTTGTTTGTTTCGCGACGTTTGCGTTTTGCGTTTTCATTTCGCTTTTCAACTTAATTAAGAAATCCAATTAACATCATTGGCATTAGATGTTCCAGAATATGCGCAATTTGTTTTGTTTTATGTTGGGCACACTTACACACGCACGCAGGCCTGTGTGTGCGTCTGTGTGCGTGTGTGTGCGAGTGTGTGTGTATTGCGGCTCTTGGCTTTTCTGCATATGTAAAGCAGGAGCAGTAGCAGGATCTGTGTCGCCTTTGCCGCCATTGATAACGCCTTTCGGTTTGTCATTGCGTGCGGCCCAATGCGTGTAAGTATGCGTGTATCTGTGTGTGTGTGTGTGTGTGTGTGTAAGACACGCAAAGTTCAAAACATTAACAGCAATGACAAACAACTCAGCAGCAACGGCAGCTGCTTTTCCTGTTTGCCCATTCAATTTACATGTTGTTGTTGTGGGCGTGGCAACGATAGAAACTCAGCAAACAGACAGACACACTCACACACTCACACTAACACTCACACACACACACACACTTATGCATGCATAGCCACCTGATCAGCTTTATGCTTGCCTTCAAACAGACACAAAGCGCGCGCGAGTGGGAGAGCGCCCATCACTAATCACAGCAGCAACAACAATAACAACAACATCAAGCGCCTAAGCCTGTCAGAACATTGAGCTTCGAGCTTTACTCTGCCATTGCAACTCAACTCAACTGAGCTTAACTCATCGCACAGCCAAAGTCAACGTCAAACTTGGTACAGCTCTGACGCTCGCACTCTGCCGCGCTCCCGTTCTCTCGCTCTCTCGCTCTCTCGCTCTCGCGCTGTTATTACCATAAAGAGCAACGAAAACAACAAACAAAACAACAGCAGCAGCAGCAGCCTGCACATTAAAGGAAATCTACTTAGCATTAAACCAATTCTACTTAGTTAGTAGAGGGTCGGTCGCTGGGCGGGGCGGGGCTGCGGGGCACGGCTTTTGTGAACGTTTTCATTAGAGCGTACAAAATGCGAAAGCCAAACTGATTAAGGCCTCAATTGAAAGACAGCATTTTCCCCACTCATATGCACAAGAGCAGGACGAAAGAGTATAAGTACACACGCGCACACACAGACATACCTGCTCATGTGTTAATGCGTGTGCGTGTGCGTATGCGTTTGTGTGCTGATTAGAGATGTGCAAGAACGAGGCATTCAGCACTCAGGCCTTGAGTTTCTGTTATAAGCGGACTCAGGCTCAGACAAAAAAATAATCGAATACAGAAAACTGCAACAAATATCGCAGCTAATCTCATTCCCAGAACTAAATGTAGACTGTAGGGAAAGCCTTATTGGCCTATATCAATTATTGAAAGAAAACAATTGTAATAACACTTTCACGCCTAGAAATACAACAAACTGACTGTCACGTACAGACACGCATGTGGCTAATGACGAGCAAATGTATTATTTTAGAAATTAGCATTATAAGTATATGCCTTTTTGAGTAACATGCTTTGCTTGAAAGACTTGTCAATATGGGCCCGGGGGTTTTCAAGTCAAGTTCACGATACGTGCGCGTTCACAAATGAGTCACGCGCCCATCTCGAATGCAGATGGACTGTTACAGTTAGAGAGACAAATAAGCAGAAAGTAAAAGGCGACGACTAAAGAGCGTGTGGCAAAGCTCAAGCATCAACACACAGGCACGTAACGGGTTTCGCTGCGTTGTGAGGTTATGGGCGGATTTTATAAACAAATATTTGGATTTAACGGCATTGCGACGCGTGCGCCGATGTGGGCGCGCTTTATGCTTAATTTAAAGAAAATTTGTAGTACTCGTTAGTACCAGGCAGCATTTTAGGCACTACGCGTATGTATGCGTGTGTGTGTGTGGCTTGGCGCTCACTTAGTTACAGTTAAACTAGCGCTCGCTGGCAGCTCGTGCTTATGCCGAAATAAAAATAAATAAACAAGAAAATAAAAAGAAAGAACGAAAGAACAAAATAAAAAGCAAAACGAGAAAACCGCACCCAAGTTGAGATTACTTATCTTTAGTTTTCATTTAAATATGAAGAGCCAAGTGCTGTTACGCTGTGTTTGCGTGCGTGTGCGTGTGTGCGTGTGTGTGTGTGCGCTGTACTTTTATTTATTTGGCTGCTTTTGGTTTCCTTTCTACTTTTACTTTATGATTTTTTATTTTCTCCTTTTTATTTTAGCGTTTTAGCGTTTTTCCTTTGCACACAGAAATTCTTTACATACTTCGTGGTATTTTTGTGCCAAGCCTCCCGCACACGCCCCTTTTGCACACCGACCACGCCCACGCCTCCACAGAGCAGCGCACTTGTGCGCCTTTTATGTGCCGCTCAGTATTTTAGTATTTTCTGATTCAGAAAAGGACAAGCAACACACACACACACACACACACACACGTACACAGAGCCAAACACACATGCTGTGGCCTTAGGAAATGCTGTGTGTGTATGTATTTGCGCTTTCAATTCCGGTTTCATTTCAAGTTAGTTGGGCAGCCAAATAAATGAATTTAGAGAGCCGCAGATGGACAAGAAAACCAGATGACATTATACACTTACATGTGCACATACATCTTCACATGGATATACAAAGCTGTGTGTGTTTGTGTGTGTGTGTGTGTGTGTGATGACGTCACTTTCCGTTTGCCCTCTTGAGCCCGACATGCGTCAAAACAAGCAGCGACAGCAGCTTCCCATGTTAAGCCATGTGACTGTTCACTGTGGGCGTGGTTCACATGGTGCCTACGAGGAGGGCGAGGGCGAGGGGGAGGGGGAGGGGGAGCAGAGTTATGAGATTGTGGTTGATAAAAAGGATTAGAGCCCCGATTCTGATGCTGCTTTCAGCTGCCGCTGCTGTGGCTTCAATTGAGCCAATTATGATGACTGAATCAAATGCAAATGTATGTGTGTGTGTGTGTGTGTGTGTGTGTGTGTGTGTGTGAGTGTGTTTGTACTTGGGTAACTAATAGACAGCTGATGTATTATATACAAGCTTTCATGTCAATTCGCATTACTTCTTCAATTCAAACTACATTGCCTGAGGCAGAAGAAGAAGAAGAAAAAAGAAGAAGACACACAAATGCCAGTTCTTTGCAAAAAAAAAAACTGCCATTCCTTCACTTAAAAGGCTAACTATGTAAAAAAGTTGAGCTCTGGTAGAGCTGGCAAAAACTAGTACGTATTTCTGCAGGTCCTGTACTGCATATTTTATAAGCCTATTCCAGTAGATTTTGGTTGAAACCTTTTAAACAAGAAAAAGCCGATATATCAGAGCAACACTTTTGTGTGCTAGCTGCAGAGAAACCAGTACCCTTATGATTTCAAGTAAGTAAGCCGAAAAGCAACGGCTGGTCGAGCGCTTAAAGTAATCAAAGGGAACCTTTAAGAGCCTCAGCATATTCCCTGAATTACAGCATTACAGCAAGTCGAATAAGTACAACTTTTAAATATCAATAATGTAGTAGGTTAGTGACGTCACATCATCAAGTGTAGACGGTCACTCTGGCAGCTGGTTCCAGGTCTGTTAAAGATTATGTTAAGCATTGCTGTTAATAAAAATCAGTCTGTGGCAAACGAACAACAAATCAGAAACATTCAGACCAAGGAAAGAATACTTAGACATGCATATACCTAATTTGATGAATATACCAAATCGCCTTCCTTCAAATTTCACCAACTAGACCTCGAGCTTGAGCTGGTTGAAGTGACCATGGAGGAAAGCGGGGGCTATATGCTTAATGGGACTGTGTTAGATTGATGAAATAAAACTCATAAACAAATGTTTTAAAGAGTTACGGTCTAAAATTAAACTGAGAAAAGCTTTATTTTCAATCGCCAACTTTTATGTCAAAAAAAGTGTGCCCAGGTAGTTCCGACATAAGAGACCAAAAGAAAAAGGTATTAAGAGTCTAGCTTGAAGCCTGAGAGACTTTAATGCAAGTTGGAAAGGGAAAATTTCAAAATAAACCAAAGGAAGCAATTCCCTTTAAAAATTTGTTAAAACTCTTTGGGCCGAATCTTTTATGTTCCAGCTGTAAGCAAAGCTGTAAAGAATATCAGCTTCTGTTAAAGCTAACATTTTAGTGCTATTTTACTATTTTTGTTCTTTTTCTAATGTTTAACTTGGAATTTATTTGTATAAATCAAAGCTGTCTTCAATTAAGGCTAGAATTTTATAGATTCAAGCAAGCTGCAAGCTAAACTACATCTTTAAGAACTTATGCCTGGCTTGCCCCAAATTTATGGGGTATCTGTGAGCTATATATGCCCGCTCTTAATCTAATATCAAACTGAATCCAAATACCCAACTCACAGTTGTATTGCACCCAGCTAGTTTGTAAGTTTAGTCGACCACAGCTCACGTGTAATGCCTGATTCGTGATCTAATTAACTAAATACTTATATGATTGCATATGATAATGGTAATGTATGTTAGCTGATAAATTCACACGACTGTTTGGCCGTAGCACACACGCACAGACACCTGAAAAACCAAAAAAAAAAAAAAAAAAAAAAAATGCAATTAAAATAAAACACCTGCAACCCACAGCTGCCCACTTAGTAAGATTCATTTGTTTCGTAATTCCCTCCAGAAGTTGAACAAGCTCTAATCATTCTCTCTCTCTCTCTCCTTTCTCCTTTCTCTATATGTAAATGTATTTATTTTAGCTCCGCAAGCCAGCGTCGACACTTTCAATTCCTGGCTCGATGAAAACACCTTCCATTGCGAACCGGGAACAGATCTCATCTGGATGCAACGAAGAAGCGGCCGAGGCACTTGTGGGTATCCACTCAGACTACCCTAGGTATGAAATGTATGTATACCAATCTCCAAACCGTCATATACCTATCCAACAATAAAAACAAAAACAAGTAAGAGTTCGACTAGCAGATACCCTGTACCCTGCGACACACACGAACACACAGAACGTCCCCCCTGGCCGCTTGCCTCTCACTTGCCTTTGTCCCGCATAATTTCGGTGCTTATTGTCCGATCTTTATACTATTTTCAGGGCTCAAAGTAGGGCAACAAAATATGTGTTTATATATCAAAGACCAAGGCTCTATATATATATAGGGAGGCAGTTTAAAGATAAACTATTCTATATACCAAGGTTTGTGTATCTAGCTATTATTTTCTTCGAGTTAGGCCTATCGATATTTATCGATATTATGCCAATGGACAGATAAACGTATTTCAAATTTCAAGTCTCCAGCTTCTATTGTTTCCGATATCGAGGCGTTCATGAAGACTCTGCTCGTCGTCCTTAATGGGAATCGACGATACTTCCGCCAGTCCCTAGCACAAAGCTAGTATACCCCTTTGCCGCTGCGCAAGGGGTATAAAAAGCGCATCTCGCTAAGCGTATGTAATCAATAAACAGCAGCTATCTATATGAGTCGCTTGTCTAAGCCACATTCCATTACCAATTCATGTGCCGACACCAGAGCCTCACACACACACACACACACACCCACACACACAGACACACAATTTAGATAATGCCTTGGCTCTAGCTAGGCCCAAAAAGCGTGGAAAAAAATTTGACTAATTGCCATGGGCCATAATTAGCTGTCAGCGCCAGTAGGGCAGATTATAAATGTCATTACATAAGTATATCTATCCTTGAAGGATACCAAAATACACGCACACGCACACACACACACACACAAGCACACGCACACGCACACACAGAGAGACAGCCAGAGCCACAAAACTAATCCCCAACAAATCTCAAAGTTAATATACATAAAGTTTTGCAAACCTGCAAACTCGTCACAGGCGCTTAGTTTTTCCGTTTGGGATATGAAATCAAGTCCTATTGAGCTTTTGATGACCATTCAATTTGTTATTATGTATTAGAAAGTCAATATGGCTAAGGGAAATGCGTATACGTTTTATGTGTGTGCAGTACATTGCATAAATAAATCTCTTTTAAATGCCTTCAAAGTACAACAATTTTGCAATATTACGTTCAATTTGGCAGAGTTCAGCATTCCGATGCCCTGTAAATCGCTCAAGGCATCCAGCTGGGTATATTTGCTTGAAAGCTGCAGAGCGCAGATTAACATATAAAGTTTTTATTTTCGATATACAGTAAAGAAACAGGCTTGGTCAACTATGCAATACCCTGCATTTAGCATGAGATACAGCTCTGATGTTTGCAGTTGAGTTGAGAAAAAGTCGAATAGCATTGCTTAGCACTGAGCACAGGGTATTTTCTCGACTAGACCACTCATCTAACTATGCTACATTTTAGTAAATAGGCGAAAGGCAGGCTGAAATTCTGTCTCTGCTTTCAGTTTTCAGCCAAGTTTGCCTGCACACGTGTGTGCTATTCTATCTGTGTTTGTGTGTGTGTGTGTGTTTCTGTATCTGTGTGTGCTTCATATCTTTCGGATACACAAATTGATGTGACACAAATTTTCATGAGACAGCAGCCAACAACAACAACAACAACAACAGCAGCAACAAAAAACAAAGAAGAAAACAAACCTGTCATCCATTAGTTAAAGATTCATTAAGCAAATGCCGTCAGATAAATTTCGCCATAGATGGCATTTCTGTCATGGTCTGTAGTTATCAAGTAGTTGGTTAGTTCTTGGCAGATATATGAAGAGTGAGTGTGTGTAATTGGGGAGCGGAGAGGCAGAGGAGAGGTTTATCAATTAACATTAAGCAGACGACCCATTTTACTATTTGCAGGTATATGGAAGAACGTGCGCTTACTGGCGGCAATACGTCCAGGAAGCCATCAACAAACTCGGCCAAACACAAACCCAATGTGGGCTATCGCCTGGGCAAGAGAAAAGCTTTATTCGAGAAGCGTAAACGCATTAGCGACTATGCCCTTGTCATGGGCATGTTCGGGATCATCGTGATGGTGATTGAAAACGAACTGAGCAGTGCCGGCGTCTACACAAAGGTGAGTTATTAACGTGTGCCAATTACCAATGACGAGTGAAATTATATTAACGCAACGAATCATTACTCGTCGCTAACGATTATTGATGAGGGCCACATACTAATGAAGAACGACATCATATTAACGGCTGATGTTTAACATGAAATGAGTTTAATACCAATTGAATTGAAGCAACAACTCGTTACTAATTAATAAGCGAGTAAAATATAACGAGTGAAATGAATCATTGCTCGCTGCTAACGATTATTGATGCGAGCTACTTACTAATGAGGAGTTGCATAATATAAACGACTGATATTTAACATGAAATGAGTTTAATTGAATTGAAGTAACCACTCGTTACTAATTAATCGACGAGTAAAATATAACGAGTGAAATAAATCATTACTCGTTGCTTAATATTATTGATGCGAGCAACTTACTTATGAGGAGGTGCATAATATAAACGACTGATATTTAACATGAAATGAGTTAAGTTGAATTGAAGTAACCATTTGTTACTAATTAATCAGCGAGTAAAACAAATCATTACTCGTTGCATAATATGATTGATGAGAGCTACTTACTAATGAAGAACGACATAATATTAACGACTGATATTATGCATAAAATGGTTTTGAATGAATGAATCGAAGTAACCACTCGTTACTAATTAATCAGCGAGTAAAATAAATCATTACTCGTTGCTTAATATTATTGATGAGAGCTACTTACTAATGAAGAGCGACATAATATTAATATAAATTAATTAATAAATTGTGCATAAGATGGTTTTGAATGAATGAATTGAAGTAACCACTCGTTTCTAAATAAGTGGCGATTAAACTTCAACGAGTGAAACTATTGAACTTTTGAAGCTCATGTAACTTCTCGTTACTCGTAGCTACTGATATGTCAGTACTCGTTAGCATTTGTGAGCCGTGAAAATTTGATGTATTGAAGTGCTGCCTAAAATGGTTTTGTCATTTTAGAATGGAAACTTATTAATAGCGAGTGCATTTAGTACTCGCTACTTATTCATATGATGAGTAAAATTAAATTTAATTAAGCAGAACTATTTGTTTAATACTTGCTATTAACTAGTTATTGACGCGTGGCACTCAGTAACATATAAGTTAAATGTAAACAAAATTTTACTTTATGGAAAAATAAATTTTTGCTGACAATTTAATCTACTACTCGTTAGCAGGTAGTAACGAGAAGGGATAAATCATGGCTTAATGCCGAACGAAATCGTCAACTGGCAACAAGAGCTGATTTAGTTGAATATAATCATTTTCGTTAATAGCTAGAAATGACGAGTGCCAATTACCTATGAAATTGTATATTTGTCACTACCGAGTCGCTGTTTATTAATTGATATTTTTTTCTCGTTGCAGGCATCGTTTTACTCGACAGCGTTAAAAACCTTAATATCTGTTTCGACTGTGATTCTTTTAGGACTTATAGTAGCTTACCATGCTTTGGAAGTGCAGGTGAGAGTGAGTGCAAATTGTATCTTCTCTTGCAGATGTTATTGATGGTCGTCATCGTTATTGTTTAACGTTGCCATCGTTTTACCCGCTCACTGTTATGACCCCCGCTCCCGTAACCCCCGCCTCATCGTAAAGCATCCCAAATCCCAAGAAAAAAAAAAGAATATAACCCCCAGCCCATACCTTTCATTCAACCAGCTCCAGCGTAGAGACCCAACACCTCATTGCAGTTTGTTTGTTGTAAACTTTTGTGTGTTCTTTGTCTGTTCTAAAAAAAAAAAAACCACATGACTTGCCCGTAGCTACAGAGAGAATGCCTGAGTTGAACAGAGTATTGCACTTTGTATTTAACGCCTTGCTGCGTCTATCGTAATTGTTATCGTTATCGTTATCGCTATCGCTAGCAAGCATGCGGCTAGCGAAACCGAACGAAACTGTATCCACAAAGTGCAAAACTTTGTTTACGTTTATTAAGTTAAATTCTTTGAATGTGTGTTCTTGCATTATTTACGAAAAACGCGAATTTCGAGTGCTACCTATATAAATCCATTCCGTCATTCCGTGTGTCCCAACTAAAAGGGGGGTGAGGCGAGTAGAGGGAGAGAGAGAGAGAGAGAGAGAGAGAGAGTGAGAGCAAGAGAGACAGAGCTTCAACTACATATATTAATTTGAACTTGTGCTCTTGGCATTCTCATATTTACTCAGCTAAACAGAAACAAACAGCAGCCACGTCATCAGATCATGGAACTTCAAGCATATTGTAAATACAAACATAAGCCAGCTCATTTCCCGTATTCCCTTCCGCCCTCCAGGAATTTCACCACCACCACCGCCCCCCCACACCTCTCTCGATGGTTAGGCTTCGATAGTGAGAGTTAACAGTCGCCATTTCTCTGGCGAATCAGGCCAAGCCAGAAGCTCAATACTTATTCATAATTGGGTTAACATTCAGTCACATATAATTAATACCATTTATGCGCTTTTAATACCAGTTGCATGTACAGCACTATAATTTATTTGGTTAACTACAACAACAACAACTAAAACCTAACCAACTGCCGAACTATAAAAAAAAACCCCCTACCCAAACCACGTTCATTTCCCACCCTCCAATTGCCACAGCCACTGTGTTAACAATTTAGCAAAAAGAAATAAAAAGAAAAAACGAAAAACAAAACACACAAGTATTTAAGTTTTCGCATGAGTAATGGTAATATATTTAATTTCCAATAAGAAACAAAGCAAAACAATAAGAAACAAGAGCATGGAAGAGTTATTTATTTATTTGTTATTTCTTATTTATATTACAATTTCAATGTGCATATGAAAACATAATAACATAGTAAACAATTTAACATAACATCACGGTACAGTGCACACAATATACTCGTAAATCCTCCAATAATAATACAAATTTCAATCATGCAATAAAGTTCTTGACAACCAAAATCTATAACTTAAGAAAGGCAAATCGAATGCAATCAATGCGATTTATTCTGCTTGGAAGCGTCTCTTTCAATATTATCAAAACTCAAGCTGTGTTGTTTCATTTGAGGCACATACCATACGAGAAAGTCCTGTGAGTCCTGTGAATTTTTGATCAAAAGACAGCAAAAACTAGAAGAACCACCGCTCAATCTATAAAAACAAACCACAAAAAAAAAAAACGAAAAGAGATTCTCAGAACTACTACATCATTTTCCTGCCATTTTTCGTCCATGATTCAGACATAACTTGAATGTTCAATCATCCAGATGCAAGAACCAATATCAGTCAATCAATCAATCAGTCAGTCAGTCAGCTAATCAAAATCAGTTCTATATACAACAAATACATATGTACATATATATTTATATACATGTATACATATACATATATACATATATATATATATATATATATAAATACATATTTATATATATATGTATATATATACATATATCAGTTCAACATCTTCGTCGTCTTTCATATTCGTTATCTTCATACTTTGTTCTCGACTATATAAATCCGATTAAATGTTAATGCCCCTTAACCCCCCACCCCCAAACCCCCCCTCATTTTTTTTAATGTTGATGTTTAAAGTAAAAATTTTAATATGTAATTACCTTCCAATTATGCTTTGCAGAATTCAGTAAGTAATACTTATAATATACATCATAAATATTTGTGAGTAATTCCTACATGCATAGTGTTATGTACCCCATACATACTATATATGGTTAACAATACCAAACAACATTCAACATATAGAGTAGCTTGACAACAACAAATACAAATACAAATACAACAGCAACAACAACAACAACAACAACAAATACGCCACACAAACTGAACTTTACATCGATATGTGCAATTATATACATTATGTACCATGTACCCAATACTAGTATGTATATGTATATATATGTATAACAAAAAACATGAAAAAAAAAACAGAAAACAAACTAGTTTAAACTAAAGCGTACTTGACTATACTAAATACATTACACAATGTCTATGTTTTAATGCATGCCTATAGATCCCAAGCTGTTTCCAACATTTATGGTCTGACAACCATCCAAAACAATGTGTCTGTGTGTGTGTGTGCATGCATGTGCTGGAAAACTATCGCTTATTATTTATAAATATATATATATATACTTATATATATAGATACATATATGTTTTTAATGAAACACTCGTTTCAAGACACGTCTTGCTGTAGCGCAGCCAACTTAACAATGCCTTCGAGTTGCCACATCGTTCGTCAAATGATATTGCCAATATGCCGTGAATACGCTGCGCTCGAACGGATGTAATGGGAGCTTCGCAAACAATATAAATCGTTAAGTTCATGGCATTAACGATGTATGTATTAATATTTAAACATCAAGTGAGCTTGATTTATAGTTTGGATCGGTGTTTTATTTTCAATAACACAACAATTTCGACTACAGCTCTAATGAAATACAAAAATCAAACAAGGTGGCAGCCTCGCCAAAAACGATAAATCACGCCCAACCTTAGCGGATGTTTATCAAGCTGCCGCGTTCTGACAAATGGCAAAAACCAACGAATGTTGAAACAAAGGGCATGGCATTATATTGAATGCCAAGAATTAGTTTCTCAGAATTTTAAAACTTATTTTATTAAATACCAAACGCATTTGCTAATTACTAAAACTCTTGGAGAACAGCTTCAAAATTTGAATCAATTGAAAAACATATGTGAAGCAAATCCATTTATTTCGAAATTTAAGCAGTGACTATAAAATTAGTAATCAGTTTACAAAATACAAATACAATTAAAGTGTTTAATTAACATTTCGAAAAACAAAAAAAAAAAGATGTCACTGTTATCGACAACAGCAGCGATATCTTTTCAGTCCCACTATGTGAAATAAGATTCAATAATGGTATCGATAAATGTATTAATATGATCGATAGTAGCAGCGGAAGCTTTCCAGTGTCAAAGCTCATATTAAAGTTTTCAATGTGATCGATAATAGCAGTTCCGTCATGTGAAATGAAAACTATCAATATTATCGGTAGTTGCAGCTTTCCAGTGCCACCACCCTAAATAAAATCTATCAATGTTAATGATAACAGCAACCATAGCAACCATGTTGTCGATAACAGCAGCAAACCACTCTCAATAAGATCTGTCAATGTTATCGACCATCTGAATTAAAATCCACACATGTTATCGATAACAGCAGGCATAGCTTTCCAGTGCCACCAATTGCACACACATACACACAATCAAAATGGCGGCTCACGGTCACGTGACTGTAAAGGAAACAATGGCAATTGGCTGCTAGCCAAAAACAGCTGATCAAGCAGCACCGTTAATGGAAGAGAGCAAAGAACAGCAACAGCAACAGCAACAACAACAACAACAACAGACAAGAACGTGGCTTAGCTTGCACCAGAAGCAAACAACCAATCACCGATTCACCAATTGCATTTCGGGGGGCCCTATGTGTAGTGCTAGTCCATGTCCGGCAACAACAAAAGCTGCCTATTTGCTTAGAGCAACTGCATATGCATACATACATATATATGTGTGTCAAATGAAAGACATTACACAACACACACACACACACACACACACACACACATAGCGAGAGAGAGAGAGAGGGAGCGAGAGAGAGAGAGACGCACACATATACACACAGCTTACACATATGAGCATTCCCATTGATAAGTCGATTCGGATTAAGCATCAATCATTTAATCACCAAGATTCGAACGGTGCTTCGATTTGCCAGATAAACACGAAAATAATTCACAGGACTTTATCAGAACAGTTGAAACATTTAAAGAAAAAAGCAACATGAAAATCTGCATTTAAAATCGATCTATACATTATACAACTTCTCGATGTATACATATATATATATATATGTATATATATATAATATATATATGTCTATGTATACATGTAATTGTTTATCGATTAATCGGCTTAACTTGCGAATGACTCATATACCCATTATACTCTACTCTACTCTAACGATACTCGTAGCTATTGTAATCGTACCGTATCTACTCAGTTCTGTACAACAGCAACAACAACAACAACACACGGCTTGTGCCAGCTAAAAACTACTTAAATACTCAAATAGCAACAAAGTGTTTGCCCCGGCCCTGCCCGACCCACCCCCAAATAAAAAAAAGAAGAACTCCCCTCCGCCCCCCGCCGACCCTCTATCCGCCACGCACCATATTCGCAACATTCGCAAATGTGATTCGTATACAATGTGATGTAGTGTAGTGAATAGTTTGCGTTTATCTAACCATATAGTATGTCGCTTTAAATGTTAGTGTTGTTCACGATTGTTGATCATGAGTATGCCAAACATGCTAAGTAATTCCAAAGATTATTGATGTACTTAATACAAAAATTATTAAAAACAATAAACTCGAATTGAATCATTTGATTCAAGCCCGTTTATCATAAAAACGCTCAAATTAAAACTGTTTACTGGACTTTGGCAAACCGCCGTAAGATGACAAGATTTTACGAAATTTAGAAATATATTTTCTAAAATTTTACATTTTTGATCTACAAAAAAAAAATTAAGAGAATTTTCTAAATTTGCGAAAATTTGTTATTTCATGGCGTTTTTCTAGAGATTAGCAGCAGAAATTAGTTTGAGTGTGTGCTTATCAATATATTGCATTTATCTATATATATTTTTAAAATTATATGCCCTTAATATGGTATAAATCATTAACAATTTGTTCCCAGGAAAATAAAAAAACACATCAAATGAATCTAGAGTAGAAAACATCATCAAAATCGATTCAGTTTGGAGAATTTTAGGGTACTTGAAGGCCAAGCAACAGCATTTGGTCCAATGCAAAAATATTACAAGTCCAAATTTGACCATAAAAACGAAATGTAATCTACTTCATGATTTTGAATTTAGCACGAAATTGCTTAAAATTTGGATTATCTTTTAAGAAATTCCAAATAATAGCATATTTAAAAAAAAAATGAATACCAGTTAGCTGAGATAACGAGTCGCAGCTTTGACAATTTATGAAGGTTTTGGATTTGTAAAGTCAACGAGGTGTGCGGCAACTATGGATATAGCGGCTAATTCTATGAGTCCCTAGCCTAATAAACTTGTGTGTCTTAACTAGATCTGACTAGAAAATTTTAAACGAGGATTTCATTTAACTAAAACTAAACGTTTAGCAATTGCCCCGGAACGTTAGAGCTCCGGATTGCTCAGTATTTGAGTTTTAGTCAAATTTGGCCACACTTTTCAGCTAGCTAGGCAGCACTTTAACTTTGCCTTAACCTCAATTTTGCTGTTAAACAAGCGGCACTCGCGCCGTTGAAATGAAATGAAATTAGTCATCGTTATTAAAATCAAGTGCTCTTCAATATTATTTGCATATTGACAGCACCGAGCACTTGACCTAATCGATTAGTGCAATTTTCGCCCCCTTCAAGAACATATAAAATAAGTATAATGAATTCCCCCGCCCCCGAACGCCACTCGCACCAAAACCAATTTGCCTCAGCTTAAGAGCTTAAGTGCAGCTGCACTCGATTTATCAAGAGACTCTCTCATCAGAGGCGAATTATGAGCCAAAGTAAACGATTTGGCTTAATTCCAAATTGATTTAAGCCAATTAAAAAGGTAAACAACAAATGCCAAATAAAAAAAAAAGAAAAACCAAAAAAAAAAGAGAATATGTGCTAACAACACGAGAACACGCACGCCGCCTACCTAATCAGTAAGTACTTTGCACACACACACACACACACATACACACGCACACAGGGTGCACAAACGCATTCAATACATATTAGTGGCTTGTGTTAGCTAAGCACAAGTGGGCATCACCATCACGACCGATAAACCGATAAAACCGATAACCTCGCCATCGGTGCAGTCAACAATCGAATCGCAAAACGAAGTCACAAACGCAGCAGGCATTGGCATGAGAGGATAAAATGGAGAAGATTGAAGAAGCAGCAGCAGCAAGAGCAGCTAGACCGTTGCTACTAGCAGGTTTTGAAATCGCTAACGCTATCGCTATCGTTATCGTTATCGTTATCGCTATCGATACAAACGTTAGACCACAAACAAATCCAGGTTTCGCTTACACCTTTCCATTGCTATGCGCTTTATCAACAGAAAACAAGAAACAGCACACAAATACAGCAACGCCTGCACCACACACACACACACACATACCAATACACACACACACATACACACACACACCAATACACCAATACACACACACTTAGCCATAGACATACGCATATGTACACCTCATTGACGTTGTACTTGTCGAATAATTCATGCTCGTATTTGGGTGTATTTTCATTTTGTTTAGTCGCAAATAACAAATCAATAAAATTCCAATTATATTTAATAATTAATTTTTTCTTTTTTCTCTATTTCTCAATTATTTTTTCTGTGCTCCTTCATGTCTATCCAACGAAAAACCGGAAAACTTATCAACAAACTTATCAAAAAAAATCGCTTAAAATTAATAAAAATGAAAAAAAACACCAAAAAATAATAACAAACAACAAAAACAAACAAAAAAAAAAAACATCTCAACACCATGTCTGCGTCTCCAAAATCCATAAATAAATTTAATATATCTACAAATAGTTATTCATGATAGATAACTGCGCCGACGATTGGAGGATCGCAATGACATGGCAACGAATTAGTCAAATAGGGTTAGAACTTTTTATATGCGCTATACATCCAATTCCTGGTGAATACTATTTCCAGTGGACGACGAAATTGGCCAATAAAAATAAAACAATTGGCACTGAAATGGTGCCATACGACGTAGCTTTATCACTACCTATGTTCCTTCGATTATATTTAATCTGCCGCGTAATGCTGCTTCATTCAAAGCTATTCACAGACGCATCATCACGGAGCATCGGCGCTCTCAATAGGATTAATTTTAACACAAGGTAATCCCCAATAATCATTTCATTGATTTTACTACTAATGATGACAAATTATTAATGTATGGGGCAGTTCGCAACGAGCCTGAACTTACCTATTCAGCTATCGCATGTTATTTGCTTTGCTTCTTAGCTCGCTTCTCTCTTGTGTCGCTCGCAGTACTGCCAGTTGTCTGATTGGCGCGAGAGGCAAATGCTTACCTTTTTAAGGCAGCAATTAATTTTACAAACTGCTCGCTGACTTTGACATGTTTTTGGCTTTTGCTTCTCCCTTTCATATTTTAGCTATTTTCCCAGTCATAGGTAATACTCTAAGCTACCAGCAAATGTCTAAGTTACCTATTTAAGGCAGCGTTTAATTATGCTAGCTGCCCGCTAAATTTGACATGCTTTTAGCTTTTGCTTCTCTCAATGCTTCTCGCTTTCATATTTTAGCTATTTTCCTTAGTTTCCTATTTAAAGCATTAATTAACTCTCCAAGCTGCTCGCTAACTTTGACATGCCTTTGTCTGTTGCTTCTCGCATTGCTTCTCGCTTTCATATTTTAATTATTTTTGGTGTGATAAGTAATGCTTTAAGCCGTCAGTTTCAGCGAGACAGGCATGCCAAGCAACTGGAGATGCTTGGTAATGAGCTCAGGCAACTGGCCAATGCACAAGCTTTGATGCACTTCTCGCTTTGCATCAAGTTGTCAAGCTCGTTGGGAGAAGCGAGCGCACAAAGCGACCATAGTAGCCACACGAAACAAAGCGAGAAGCTTAAGTGTTGGACAATAAGCAACGCAAATGTAAAGCTATTTGCTTGCTTTTTATTTTACATGTTCGATTATGCTTCTCACTTTGCTTCTCGCTTTTATGTGCTGTGAAAAACAAGGCAAACCTTAATCAATCAATGGGCAGTCAACTTTGCGAATTGCTCGCTTTTGCATCTCACTTCGCTTCTCGCTTTGTTTGCTTCTCACTTTGACAGTCTGACAGCTGTTTACGTCTCTTCAGCTCGTTGGCTTCTCTCTGCGTTTTATCAATTTTCTAATTTCTAAACAATTCTAATCACGCATTATTTTCCAAATAGATTTGTTTTGAAAACACTAATGACAATATGCCCGGGAACGGTTCTATTGGTCTTTATGGTCTCGCTGTGGATCATCGCATCCTGGACGCTGCGGCAATGCGAAAGGTAATGCAATTAACTTATAATAAAAACTACAAATAACAAAATCAAAACTTATGATAGTAATTTATGTAGTAATTTATAATGTTGTTTCTTCAAATGATTTTTATGTTTCCGTTGTTCGAATCTTGAGTTAACTTAACTTTTCTTCAGAATACGTTTATGTTTATTATTTCCATTAATTGTTCAGTTCAGTTTTGTTTATGTTCTGGAAACCCAATTAATGTATGCCACTAATACTTTGACATTACTATATATAACTATATACATACATATATGTATATATATATATTTATTTACAAATATATATATATGTGTGTATGTATGCCTACCTATTAATACATATTCATGTACATAAATGTATGTGCTAAACATTACGTAATGTCTCAAAGTGTACGCTCAACTTTCAAACCTACACGTACTTTCGTAGCAAAACGCAACCAGAAAGGAACAAAAACTAGTTCCGAAACGTAACAGATTTTTAAAAGAGTTTTTCACCCGCTTCAGTGTTGGGCAAGTAACCAAATAACTGTAACTCTTAAATATATTTAACTGCATCTTTGAGAGTAAATGGATTTCCATAAGTTTTTTTCAACTTGCATTCAAGGGGTTAAGCACAGCACAGCACACAAGCACACGCACACACAGACACAGAAACAGACAGAGACACACACACACACACACACACACATGCACCATTCAGGCACTCAACCACCAAAACCACTCAACCGTTTACTTAACCAATACGTGTTTTGTATCTTCCGTTAACTCTGGCATATGTGCATGGCCGTGTATGTGTATGTGTGCCCCAAAACAATTGTATGCCATTCACAAACACACACACACACACACACAAACACGCACGCACACACATGTGAGCTTGCGGTTGAGTGTCCGTGTCACGTGCTTAAAGGAGACAAAAAACAAGAATAATTCCTGCATGCGTTTCAATTTTATTTACATTTTTACATTATTTCAGCTAAAACGAAATGTCGCTTGGTTTTCTCCCAACTCTCAGCTCAATCTCTTCTACTGCTTCTTCTTCTTCTTATGCCTTCATGTTTTGATTTTGAATGATATTTCGTACATTTTATCCGGTTTGCTGCTGATTGCATTTCGTATGCTTGTTCGATGTGTCTGTGCGAGTGTGTGTATGTGTGTCTGTGTGTTTGTGTGTGTGTAACATACCATAAACTACATTAGATTTGCACCAGATTTTGATAGTGTTGGGGCACAATACAAAAGCGAGCTGTTGCCTTTATAAAGAGAAGCTCTGTAGTCGGTCTGCTTATGAACTTATGAACTAACAGAAAACGTTTTTCAAACTTACAGAAATCAGAAAGTAAAATGTTCTTTAAAAAAACTTAAGCAATTTGTAGCTCACTTAGCTATGTAGTTATCGATTAATATTATATTATTGATCTCGTTTTTTTTAATTTGTGTTTTTTCATGACTGCTTTTCGTAGTGTTTTCTTCAAAGTAGTGTTTTTTCCTAGAGTTATTGCTAGTCTTTTTAATATACTATGTATGCTTAGCTTTACGTCTAAACCATACACACATTTCTGTCTCTCTCTCTCTCGCTCTCTCTCTCTCTTTATCTGTCACTCTCTCACTCTCTCTCTCTCTAACTGTCTTGTCTCTGGCTCTACCTTTATATAATATTTAACTCTGCTGACTCTCTGCTGACTACTTTAAATTAAAGTTATCGATAACACTGTCCTATCTTTCGATAGCTCCAGCGCACCCCCCATCCCATCTTTGGCAAGCATTTAACAGTTTCTTCTATGCACTTTCAGTGTGCCCTTATTAAAAAAAAAATATATATAATAAAATTTAAGAAAAATTATATATAAAAATCAAACAATATTTTTAGTTTACTTTTAGTTGAACTTTTAATTTTGTTTCTTTGTATTTAAGTCTGTGTGTGTTGTTTTTATTAGGCGTGTGTGTTGTGCGTGTTTCAAATGTGTGTGTGTGTGTGTGTGTGCGTGTGTATTCTGTTGTATTTAGTGCAGCTGTAAGCCTTGTTTTCGAGAAAGTATCACACCTAACTCGTACATTGTATTTATTAAGCTCACAAAATGGATTGAACTACCGCCTGCATTGCTCTAGAAATCGTGTATCGTATGCGTAATAAGTACTACCTACTATATTTACAAAAAAACATTAAAAAAAAAAAAATAATTACCAATATAAATATATTCAAAAGGCCTAACCTAAAAAGAGACCATCAAATAAATTGAATTCAATTGAAAAATCTGAAAGAAAAAAAATCGATCTATGATAATCTGAGTAACGGAATGTGACTCAAATATTGCGACACACACATTTTATGCATTACAAAATGGACTCGTTCTTTACATCGAGACAAAAGCGAGACACGTGCTACAGTTGTTGTTGTTGTTGATGCTGTTGTTGTCTTTGTTGTTGTTGTTGTTGCTGTCGCTTGGTTGCGTATGAGTATGTGTGTGTGTGTGTGTGTGCAGAAATATAATTCATAAATAAGCCGCAACATCCACAGCCACAGGCCCACAGTTAGAGGTACCGTTAAACGTTATTTTTTTGCTGCGTGGTTTGATTTTGTTGTTGTTGTTGTTGTTATTCTTTTTCTACTTGGGACTAGCTTTATTTTCTTGTGTCGTTTACATTTTTGTTTATCTGCTTTCGGTTGTTTGTTTGTTTTATTTTTTTCTCGCTCTCTCTCTCTCTCTCTCTCTCTCTTTTTTTCTTATCTTGTTTTCATGCGTATCCGTTATTCTGTTCTATTTTTTGGCTTACGACCTTTGGCTAAGCCCTCGTGACGCGCCAAATGCTACTCGTGTCACACACACACACACCCGCCCCCCTTCCCCATGCGTAGTTCAACGTCTTTCCCCGTGCTCATCAGCTTTATAATGAAATACCCAACGCTAATGCGTGTCCTCCAGTGACGTCCTTTCAATACTTTCACACAACTGTGTATCGTTTACAGTTTCTCTTCTTTATTTTTTGTTTTTTGTCTTTGTTTTTCATTTCGTTTTCTTGTTTTTGTTTCTTTCCTATTTGTGAAACGTAAGCGATGATTATCATCTTTCTATCGTATGCGCTGATACAACACATCAATAGACATGTGTGCGTATTTTTTTTATGTATTTGGGTTCTTTACCAAAGAAAAATAGAATAAGAACTATGCTTTTCTATTAGGGGAAAACAACAACAACTCATTTCGTATACAATTTGTGCTATTGATGTTATTCTCTACAGCTTTCCTAAATATATATATATATATATATATATATATACATATGTATGGTATATTCAACTATACACATATTGATTGATATATATTAATGTCCATTTATAATACCATGGATCTAAGAAAATACTATTAAAAAAAGCTAAGCAACACAAACTAAACGTTTGCATTTTCCTTCTTTTTTGTGTCGTTAGATTAAAGATTGCCCATTTATTATTATAATATCTAAATGTTGTTATTTTCTTTGGTCTTTTTACTGTAGAAGTTTTTACTTAATTCTTTTCTATACATAATAGTTTCGTATGTAATCTGCTTAGTTCTTAACTGAAGTTAATCAATATTGCTAGGTCATCTAGGGAGTGCGGAACTTTGTTACGAATATGAAAAACTAGAAAGTAATTGCAACTTTTTAGATAGAATCAATTAATGAACTCACAGTTTACGAAATCAGGTAATTCTAGAGCCTGTTTAATCTGAAGTAGATCTGGTAGACCTAGAAGATCCTTCGGACTTGACAATACTTATAGTCATAAAAAAGTCAAACTGATATAAAAAGAAGCAACAGAATACTTGATGATAGATAGATAATGCAAATCGATATTAGAGAGCACTGTAGAGAGAAAAAACAATAGAATATAGATAAATCGAGAGGCGATTTTCCTATAACGCGTGCTCTTGACAGCGGAATACGAACTTTGCACAGTTTTTATCAATTTAAAAATTATATTCTTGAAGCAGTCGTAATTATAAACTCTTTTATCTCTTATTATTTTATATATAACTGAATCATTTTGTTAAAATAAGTATTTTGTGTTTAACCTAATAAAAATAAATAATCTTTGTATGTATGTGTTTCATATACCAAAATAGCATCTTTTCTATGTCTGTATGTGTATGTGCATTTATTGAAATTGAAATCAAAAATTTCTAATGTGTGTGTGGCATTTAAGTAACATATACATATACACATATGTATGTATGTGTGTATTTTGAAAGCAAGCCTAGCTTCTGCTCTGGGAACTAAATAGCATGCCCTCTGCTCGAACTACGAACTACACATTCACAGAGACAACGATAACGATAACGATTACGATAACGATACCAATTATACACAACTAGCGAAAGACACTTGTACATGAACGTAACGGGACCAAATCTATCAAGAAGCAGCACAGAAGTGGGAAGATGCGTAGCAGGAAGAACAAGCAGCAGCAGTAGCCGCAGCAGAGAATGAAGAAGAGAGAAAAAAAAAACCACAACAAACTAAATGAACTGCGGCTCGGGGCAAAGTGGCGCTCAGTTCGTTTCCTTTTGTTTGTTGAGTGCCATCAAAGAGACATTTTGACATTTGCTTGCCACACCATACACACTCACACACACACACACGCACAGACCAGTCATGTAACGTGTGTGTGCTCCATTTCTGTTGCTGTTTTACGTTTACCAACACTGCGCACACGTATTTAGCAGCAAAGATACAAGCGAGTGCACAGCATATAGTTAGATATCGTTTTATTTGCTCATCAGCTGCTCAGCTTCATTAGCTTACTAACATTCCTTTCCCTCATGACGCCCGCCCCCCGCCCATAACCCCATCACGCTTGCTAAGCGGTATGCTGCAACCCCTACCCCCAACCTGCCCCTGGTTAGACAGTACCACTCGAGCGGCCCTTGATGTGACACAGCCGGCAGCATTTAACAGCTGTGTAGCTCAGGTGCAGGTTGCGCCATTTTGCTTTTAACTTTGAGGTTAGGTTAACTCTGATGTGGCATTTTGTGTGCTTGTGTGTTTGTGGCCGTGTGTGTCTGTGTGTGTCTAACGGGTCACTCTTCAGGTAATGTAAGCATGTCCTTGTCTTAATCCAGTCAGTCATTTAGTTAGTTCGTTTTTTTTTTCTCTAATTAAGTCAATTTGCCAGTCACTTTGGCAGTCACTTTGCCAGTTGGTTTAAAAGGGGTTAGGCCGACCGAACAACATTAACACTTCCATACCATAATGCATTTTTCAGCTTGTGCAGAGCTTTAACCTTATAACTAAACCTACTTACTTACTTACCCTACAAAATACTATAAATCGTGTCATTGTATATTTTATAATTATATATTTATATATATATACGTAAATATTCGTACCCGATTATCCTATTCTATTCAGGACTTGTTTCCTTTCTACTATATTTGTTTTTTTGGTTGTATGTTCTTCTTCTTTTTGTGTTTTCTCATATTTGTTCTTCATTCGTGATTTAATTTGATAATTATGTAATATACTATAGTTTATGATTCTTTGTTGGATTTGTGTAATACTTACTTATTATGTGTATATTTTTCAACAAACAAATTGTTCTAAAAACCAAAAAAAAAAAAAAAAACAAAATCAAAATATGTTATAATTTTTTGAAATAATCGAAAGAAACAATTCTATAAACAAATATTTGTGCCATTTGTTATTTGTTTTTCTTTTCGATAATGACAACTACCAACAAAAATAAAAAAAAAAAAATGTTCACATAATTTCACATCTGTTTATTTGTTTACTCCACTTCTCACCCTACTTCTGTATCCACAAATTGCAAAATGAAATTTAATCCGAAAAAAAAAAACAAACAAACAAAAAAATTATTCTTTATCAACTTGAATACGCATATGCATCCGAATACCGAATACTGAATATACCGATACCGATTTAAAAATAAAAAATACCGATTACTGAATACCGATATATATATATGATATATGATATACTCGCAATGCCAAAAACCATTCGATTAAAAATCGAACCAAAAAATTACCAAAAAAAAACCACAACAACAACAACAAAATATATAAATTATCAAACGCATATTATCGATATGTATGTCTCTATGAATATATATCCATATATATGCATGAATGTATGTATGCTACCAACTGAACTGCACCCCGAAACCGATAACGATACATAATCGATAACTGAATCGAATTTGAAAACGTTTTAAATCGAAAACAAAAACAAACAAACAAAAAATATGAAAAATTGAAATGTTGAAAACGAAGGTTCCACGATGAGGAGCACGCGAATTTACTAAACACCATGTGGTTAACGGCCATCACATTTCTGTGTGTCGGTTATGGCGACATTGTGCCGAACACATACTGTGGACGCGGTATAACGCTCACCTGCGGCATGGTGGTAAGTATACAACTAGAAAAACAAGAAAACAAAAAGAAAAACTATTTAACTATATGAAACAAAAAAAAAAAGAAACAAACCAAAAAAAATTATAACAAAATCAAAATACCAGAACCAATAAACAGAACAGTTAACAGTACAAATAACAGCAACAGTCAACAGTAAGAGTTAACAGCGACCGTTAACAGCGACAGTAGCCGAACAGACAATGTTGCCAATGCAAATGTTAACATATGTAATGATTGTGTCATAACATAAACAAGTAATACAGCTACAACAACAACAACATATACAAGTACGTTACGTATACGTTACGTTACACATGCATACAATATTTCATACCAAAAAAAAGGAGGAAAAATAAGCAAATATTCGAGTCGACAGAAAATAACTATTCAAAACACAGCAATGCTTATATTAGGCAACACACATACGCACACACACGCATAAGTGCTTGTGACAGTATGTGTGTGTGTGTGTGTGTGTGTATTGGCCATATGCCAAAAGCAGGAATCGGCGAGCGTTTTTAGCTGATTAGGTTAGGTTTTTTTTGTTGTTTTTTTGCAGGGCATTGCGCGCGTTTAGTTCATTCCATATATCTATAACTTTATACGCATATGTAAATACATATATGTATATATATGATAACAGGCAAGATTCTGTTGTAAATCATCAGGCAGTCACAACCAACACCACCAGCAACAACACCAACAACAATGACACCAACAACACCCGCAGAAAAACCACCAACAGCAACAATTCATGCATAAATCGTATTTTGTGTGTTTCGCTGTAATACAAAACATATTCATGCATTTCTTCTGTATTATCGTACATACATCTATGTATACATACAAGCGCAAAGCACATACACAGACACACACACACACAAGCACAACCACACACACATGCACACACACATTCCCATCAACATTCATATGTATATAAGCATATATAGGCATATGTACATATATATTCATCACTATTTCGTTAAACAACTACGTCTCTGATTATGTGTGTGTGTGTGTGTGTGTGAACAACCGCTAACCGAGCCAGACTTTTGTTTTGTAACAATTGTGAGTTTCCGTTACCACAAACAGGCAACAAATCCTTGTTGACAGCTCATTTATGTGTATGTATGTATATAAAGCCTACGTGTATGTGTTTGTGTATGTGTATGTGTGTGTGTATGTGTGTGTGTGCTATTTGTTTGAATGTATGCGTGTGCAAAACTATGTCCAATTTAAATAGTCACCTTCAAGTTTGTTTTGCACCAGTAAAAACTCTTCTAACCAAAATAAAATTTAACAAAAAAAAAAAAAAAAAAAAATAGAAAAAAAACTAAGAACTAACAAACTCTTAACTTCAACGACGCATTTTACTCGGTTTACGTCGCTGTCCTTTCTCCAGAAAGAAAGCCTCTCTACTTGCATATTCTTACCTAACCTTACTTGAATATCCACCTGTTTGTGTGTGTGTTCACGGTTCCTAAACAAATGATTCAACAAATTATGAAGAAAACTCTCTTTCTCTCTCGATCTTTCAAGTTGCATTTTATTCAAACATTTGCCATATTTTATGCCTGTCATCAGTTCAACTTCAACTAACTCTGAGTTTTGCTATATTATTTCAATTATTTATGTTTTTTGTCTTTCTATTTGTTTGTTAAATTCCTTCTTTATATTTTGTATTTATTATAAGCTTGTTGTGTTCGATAGTTGAGCTTAATTATTGTGTTTATGTTCTCTGGTTTCTTGTTTGTTATATACAAAAAAATAGTATAGTATATTCATTTATATATTTTTTAATACATAAATATATTGTTATATACATATGTATATTTTTTATACTTTTAATATGTGTTCGTTTTTGTGTATATTAAGCCAAAACAATACGATATTTTTCTCTATCTCTCTTTCCCTTTCATTTAATACTGAATAATACGCTCTGCGTGCTCGTGTACTCGTAATAAATACGTGTGTATTTTTTGCCCCTGAACAATACGAAAACGCGGTTCGAAATGCGTTTGCAATTTACAAATATATAAATATTTCAAAAAAAACAAAAAAAATACCGAAATATACCGACAAACACCAAAAATATACCGAAAATATAAATTATCGAACAAAAATATCGATAAATTCACATAATGGATACATAAATGCAACAGATTTCATGATGAAGAGCATGCGAATCTTTTAAATGCAATGTGGCTGATAGCGATAACATTTTTGAGTGTTGGTTTCGGTGATATTGTTCCGAATACGTACTGTGGACGTGGTATCGCTGTCAGTACAGGAATAATGGTGAGTTTTTAACTACAAATCAAAAAAATTACAAAAAAAAAAAAAACTTTCAGAAAACATTTTACAAAAGAACTTAAATCAAATTGAAGAAAGAAAAAAAGGAAACAAAATGTCCAACTGCACACACATCCAAATCAATTCAAAATCAATTCAATTAACTGTTTCTAACCGAACATATTTACTTTCATTTCAACTCGATACAGGCTTGAAATTCATATGTAAATAATAACATTTATCGCATTATCAACAAAATGAACCCAACGATTAATCAATGCTCAAAACACTAAAGCTCGCAATGTAATATCCCGCCCTCTAGTTTAGTATACAACCTATTTAAGTACTTACATCATGTACTTTGTCATATACAACCACATACATACCAAATACATAGTACAACCAGTACATCATACAAATTGGGCTCTACAGAACGGAGCGAGTTCATCAAGTGTTTCAGTCCGTACACACTGTATTTTCAACTCATTTGTCACGTACGACGATGGCGCGCCTGGAAGTAGGCAACACACGAATAATATGCATGTCGATTGTTGGACATTTATCGGATATCGATATGTGATCGAATCGGGGCTGATTTGCAGATCCTTAAGCACACCCACACACACGCCTCTTCTGCTAATGCCTTAGCTCTCTCTCTCTCTCTCCCTCTCTCTCTCTCTCTCTCTCTCGTTCTTTCGTTTACACTGTCTCTCTCTCATTCACTCTCTCTCTCTCTCTCTCTCTGTCTCTTTCCCTCACTCAAGCTCACACTTAATCTATGCTCGATTCAATTTCTCGCCTCCTCTTTACTTCCTTCCCTCTTACTCTATGGAACTCTAACTCTTTCCATATATATTAAAGTCTCTCTGACTACCTTTTTACATGCATATTGAACATGTCGTAGTCCTTGAATTGAAATTGTCATACAAAAATAATACCAATAACTCAACTAAATACCAAAATACTTAATAATACTAAAAACTAACCTCTGAATTGTGTTTATCATTTTCCAACTTTGTTCTCTAGACTTATCGTTACGTATGTGTGTACTAAACAAATTCCCAGCTCTAACTGTTGTAATACCTAGACAATTCGAACAACTTGAGATCGTATTCTGATTCTGATTCTGATTTACATAATTCCTATTACCCAAAAAACTCTTCTTGCCACCTAATGATACTAATAATGATAATAATAAAAATAATAACAATAACTGCATATTGGCATTACAAAATAAACATAAACATTCCAACTAATGTGCGATAGCATTTGGAGTAAGCCATTCATTCATTGCACTCACTCAGTCATTCATACAACCAACTATTCATTGATTCACATCTCGCTCATAAGAAATATTAAAAAAAAAATAAGAAACGAACAACAAATTTTAGGCGAGGTGACAGGACTATCAAAAATTACTAAAGAAAACCTAAAAGAGAAAAAAAGAAAGCAAAAAACAAAAAAAAATAGATATAAATAACAAAATATTGAAAGCAACAAGTTCTGGACTTTAAACAATCATTTGAATGTATAATCCACAACAATTAACTGGCATTATAATAAAATCAAAAGAAAAAAAAGAAAAGAAATAATAAGAACACGCTACTAAATGATTGATCAATCATAATTGATTGCACGAGCGTGCCACAAATGCAGCAGAGTCCACTCTGTATGCATTTGTGTTAGCCGCCGTGCATTCAATCTATCTTCTCTCAACTGCTAATGCTATTTTTGCTAATGTCGCATCTATTATCGTTTACAGGGTGCTGGCTGTACAGCGCTACTCGTGGCTGTGGTATCCCGCAAGCTGGAGCTGACCCGTGCCGAGAAGCATGTGCACAACTTCATGATGGACACGCAGTTAACAAAAAGGGTATAGATCGTCTCCATAGCTGCTCCCAAAATAGCCAGCAAACTCTATAGAGTACAGTTACACACATACACCTAACCTCAAATTACGTAACACACATAACCTCAAATGACGTACTCAAGACGTAACAAACATCGAGCCCAAACTCGAACTCAACTCGAACAAAAACGTTTCAGTACTTACATTTTCAGCCCGACAGGCTCAAGTTCTTACGATTACGGGAATACGTATTACCGATCTATTTAAGCGACCAATTTATTAGTTTTTTATTTTCTTGCAATTTGCTGACCGACACGCGTTTCAATTGTACGTCTTCTATATTGTAAAGCTCAATTTGGTATTGATACTCGTCTCATTTAGCGTATACTCGTTTAATACTCAGTACTCGTAGATTACCATTGTGTTACTGTCCCACAACAAATGCCACAACAACTCTAATAACTTTGTATTCATTTCTTCTCATAAAAATTTAGCTGAAAAATGCTGCGGCGAATGTTCTTCGTGAAACTTGGCTCATTTACAAACATACAAGACTAGTAAAACGGGTTAATCCCGGCCGTGTAAGAACCCACCAAAGAAAGTTCCTTCTAGCTATATATGCGTGAGTATTTTTAGAGATCTATCAACATCAACTAACTGTCAGAACCACCAAAAAGTTACGAAAATCCCCCAAAAAACTACCAAAAAAAAAAAACAAATAAGTATATATATATATATACATATATATACATATATATACATAAACAAATTTAACTGAAACTAAATCTGAATTGAATAAACGAAGAGAAAAAGAGATCAAGCAATAACATATATCGTATATATTTATATAGTTATACAGCTTTACAGTTAATAGATCTGTTGTACAATACAACCATATAGCCTGAACGAATCCCCAAGTAAAGCTTTCAAAATGAACAACTCAGAACGTGTGAGGCCAACCGAAGAAAAACCATTCATAAAATCACATTTAAAAAACTTTTGTTTTACGTTCTTGTCTTTTGTCCTGTCCACACATGTGCGTCTATTCATAAAAACAAAATATATAAAAAAAACATATTTAAAACAAAAAAACGTGCCCAAAGCTACTTCAATGTGAGCGTCCGTGTGTGCGCGTGCGTGTGTGTGTGTGTGCGTATACGTCTGTGTGTTGCATCTGTGTGAGTGTGTGTGCTTGTGTGTGTATGTGGCACAACTTGTCAGCTGTTTTTAGCATATCACGCAATCATGCAAGACCCAATGAAGAGTCTCTTAGCACTCATACGAGCCCGCTTTCTTAGCTTTATCGCCGGGCAGACAGTTTGGCGATACCTGTTGCCAGACAAACGCTTGCCACTACCCCAAAAGTGACGCAGAAATACTTCCTTTCACCAGGCACGTTACGAAAGCGATAAGAAGGCGATAAGATAGCCAATTGGCAGCACTTACTAGCAATATGCTTTTCTTCTGCATCATGCAGAGCACACATCCAGGCACGGGCATGTTCAGAATTCCAAATACGTCTGAAGAGTTCCCAACTAATTTAAAGGCAACAAAAATCCAACTTATATCTCAATCAAGTTTTTTTATCAAAACTACAACTTAATATCTTAACATACAATTCATTATCTCTTCTTCCAAACAAGAGTTGCTCAAATCTATAAAATTGCTCTCTAAAGTTCTTAAAACAAATCGTTTCAAAGATCCTCAGAAAAAGAAAAGTAACCCTACCCTCCCCAAAAAGTATGCTATATTAATTCTTGTGAACTATCAACACATCCTTCAGTTTGTTTTTAGTTTACGTAATCCCAATATCTCCAGCTTTTCGCATAGTAGCTTAACAAAAAATCAATAATTAAACAATTGTAATGCTTAGCACCGTAACAGATTGGGGTCTATAAATGTGAATGTGAAGAGTCTGCTTATACTACTAAATGTACATAGCATTATCGAACTAAAAATGAATATCAATACAATAATCAATAAGTGCAATAACCAATAACAAATTAACAAAAAAAAGAAGAAAAAAATCAACATAATTAAATGATTGAACTCGTTTTACTAGCCTGTAAATAGGTTGTAAAGCCCTGTTTTTACGTTATGATAATACCGAAAACTAGCCACAAATACCTAGCATGCAGCGTTAATATTCCAGAAATTCATATCTTAAAGTATCAGCAGCTTTTGCAACATGGACCTAACCTCGACTACACTGTATATACCAAAACTATAGTAACTGAAGCATAAATATAATTAAAATAATTCAAGCATAATTATCATTAAAACTATCATTATCATTATCATTATCATTATCATTATCATTATCATTATCATTATCATTAAAACTATCATTAAAACTATCATTATCATTATCATTATCATTATCATTATCATTATCATTATCATTATCATTATCATTATCATTATCATTATCATTATCATTATCATTATCATTATCATTATCATTATCATTATCATTATCATTATCATTATCATTATCATTATCATTATCATTATCATTATCATTATCATTATCATTATCATTATCATTATCATTATCATTATCATTATCATTATCATTATCATTATCATTATCATTATCATTATCATTATCATTATCATTATCATTATCATTATCATTATCATTATCATTATCATTATCATTATCATTATCATTATCATTATCATTATCATTGTCATTGTCATTGTCATTGTCATTGTCATTGTCATTGTCATTGTCATTGTCATTGTCATTGTCATTGTCATTGTCATTGTCATTGTCATTGTCATTGTCATTGTCATTGTCATTGTCATTGTCATTGTCATTGTCATTGTCATTGACATTGTCATTGTCATTGTCATTGTCATTGTCATTGTCATTGTCATTGTCATTGTCATTGTCATTGTCATTGTAATTGTCATTGTCATTGTCATTGTCATTGTCATTGTCATTGTCATTGTCATTGTCATTGTCATTGTCATTGTCATTGTCATTGTCATTGTCATTGTCATTGTCATTGTCATTGTCATTGTCATTGTCATTGTCATTGTCATTGTCATTGTCATTGTCATTGTCATTGTCAATGTCATTGTCATTGTCATTGTCATTGTCATTGTCATTGTCATTGTCATTGTCATTGGCATTGGCATTGCCATTATCATTATCATTAGGAAAATGCTTGGTACACACTGTAACGCTAATCGGGCGAGCTTTTTGTCGTCACTATTGAAGCTATGGCAGCTTTCAAAGCTCCATCTTGCTGAACACAAGCTTTAAGTCATTTCATACTTAATTTTAGTGTAGCTCAAGTAAATTAGTTTGTAGCCTGGTTTTTAACAGTTTTCTGTAACACACACAAGATTCGAAGAAAAGTTGATTTGGAAAAATAAAGCTACATTTTTCTGATGATATTTTTTGATACGATTTTCTGCAATCTTAACGCTAAACCAAAAGCAAATATAAATAAAAAAAAAGAAAAACTAACACTTATAACGGCACAATCAATTCTAACACACACTCACAACTTTTTCAGAAAACAATTTTTTTTTCGTATTTTCTCTCATCAAAATTTTGTTCATAAATCTATAATATTGACCCATATTGGGCCTGTGGTCCGTCTAATGAAAAGAATATCAAATGCTATAGCTGCACAGCTGAGTCTTACACTTTCAGGCAGAAACTTGGTTCCATCAAGTTGCGCAAAATTGTAATACTCAGAGCAGTCCATGGTTCTATAGAAATATCTCTATGATAAAAGATAAAAGTATAAAAAAAAGAAGAAAAATAAATTTGTGTTTAACACGTGCTACACGATTTCAATAACATTGTTTATAAACTTGATGATTCTTCCCACCTGCCACTAGGTTGCGAAAAGTTAAAATGGATCAACGCAAACTAATGGATAATGCAAACACAATAACCGATATGGCCAAGGTAGCTAACAATCCATAATTTCTATAGAAATGCCAAGCTCAGCATTCGACTCTAATTGAATTCGTGTCCAATTCTTTCACAGACACAAAATACGGTCTATGAAATAATATCGGAAATGTCTAGCCGTCAGGATGCCATCGAGGAGCGTCTAACAAATCTAGAGGATAAAATGCAGAGTCTACAAGTAAGTAATCGCACGATAAGCACGTTAACGACAATCGATAACATTTTCAATGCCACCCTCGATAGGAGCACATGGAAAGCCTTCCAGATCTATTATCTCGCTGCCTGACACAGCATCAGGAGCGCATCGAGCAACGACGCAACTTTCTACATCCGGATACAGCCGCCGCTGCCATACAGCCCGTACAGCCGGCCACGCCCCAATCCATGTTCAATGCGGCGCCCATGCTGTTCCCCCATTCTAGGTAAGTGCTGTGGGCAGCCAATTTCAAATCGGCTTTTGCTATAGCAATTGCATCATCGTCATTATCATCATCATCACCATCATCATCATCATCAGCAGCAGCAGCAGCAGCAGCAGCATCATCATCATCATCATATCATTATCCACAAGACATTTCCATTGACTGCTATTATAGTTGAATTCCACTGAATATCATACTGAATGACATACTTTTTGAATCAAAGTGAATTTGTAAGCACGTATGAAACAAATTGAATTGAATTGAATAGGCATAGCATATTTAACTGGAATTTTAAAAAGAAACATATTGCTGAATTTATTCAAATTTTATCAAAAGCCTGCATACGGCCATGAACCGAGTCAGTCCTTTTGTATCCGTCATCAACGGATCTATTTTCATAAGGTTCACGAAGCGAAGGCAGTTTCTTCGAACCGAGAACTGAACCCTTCACTAATATTTCTGCTCATGCAGCCATAAAAAAAAAACTCCATTGCTATCGATATACGATATTACGATGTATATCGTTATCAACTGATTACCACACCGACGCTCGCAGTTTAAGCGTTGCCACCATTCCGAATAGCTTGTGCAGTGGAATTCAGCCATCGAATCATTCGTGTGTATGTTTGTGTATGTGCTACTTTGTTAAGACCCAGTAGTTAAGACACCCCCCGCCCCCCACCAAGAAAAAAAGGAAAAAACCAAATTGCAAGACCCGTTATTACAATTTGTGGCATTTTCTTCTATGCAAGATTCATGTGATTATTTTTGATGAAAATAGTGTCTGTGAGTACTATCAATTTGCATTTGGTATTTTAAAGGCTAAAAAAAAAAAAAAAAAAAAAACAAAAAACAAGTCGCAAGTGAATTATTGGTTTAAAATGCATTCCATGGCTTTTATCTCATATCATAAGTATATATCTATAGATATTTTGGCATATTGATCGAGCTCACACACATAAATCCATATGACAAAACATAATTATGATAATTATTAAAAAAAAACAAAAAATATGATTAAAAGAACAATTGACTTGCTTAACTGTAATAAGTTTTGGTCGCAAAATGAATCTAATTGAGAATATTAACATACTGCTTTTTGCATAGAAGTGTACCCTCATCCAATAACGCCGCTGCTACTTACCATTGGCCAACAAGCCCTATTTTGCCACCTATATCTAGTAGAACACCACATTTAGTGCCTGATACTCACATGCCATCAAATGGATCTGCAGTTAATAGCTACGCATCTTCCAACAAATACGGCAGCTGAATATCAGAAAGAGAGCGCTCCAACTCCGTGATTAACATCGAGATGCATATATTAAAGCCAGCTAGAGCAACTACGTCAACAATATCATCCACATCAGCAACAACATTTACGTCAATACCAATGCCCATGTCAAAGTCCATGTCACCAACTCTGATGGAGACAGCGCTAAGGCAGCGTCTGCATTCGCCATCGTTGTCCGTCGAACCCGAACAGCTCTTCGAACTGAGCCATTATCAACAGACATATTCGCATTCACAGCAGCATTCGTATCCGCATCAGCGCACCCTGGAGAGCATCAGCATACCAGCCATACCGGAGGATGTCGAGACCATGACCAATGCGAACAGCAGAGGTTCACCCGATCCAAGTGCGCAGCCGCAGCCCACTCACGCGGGCAACAGCGGTGGCAACGCTGGCATCTCCATAGAGATGGCAGCGGACATATCGATAGCGCAACCGATAACAACACAAATCGATAGCGATGCCAGAACGAATGCAACGACGACGACGACGACGACGAATGTCACATCGATTGCCACAAAGATCACTGAGAATAAGTTTACTAGGAAAAGAGAACGTGTATGCAATAATAGTAGTAATAGTAATAATAATACAAATAATAGTAATATTAGTAATTCTACAAGTCGAATTTCGAACTCGGCCTTTTGTAAATAAGCCTCTTCGAAATTAGAAAAACAAAAGTCAAACGTTAGCATATACAAGCATATATATCTATATGTATATATACATATATATATATATATACATGTATGCATATATATATAGTATATACTAGTATAGTATATACTATATATAGTATATACTATATATATATATATATATATATATATATATATATATATATATATATATATATTCATATAGGAAAGGTGTATTTTTTTTTCTAAGCCTAGGATATTATTGGTATTTTAACAATAGTATCTAGTAATTGAATTAAATTACATAGCATAGCATTACCATTAAAAGTGTGACTTGCAACCTGATGAATGATGAAATCAATAGAGCCCAGCCCCTCCCAATTCAATATAAAAGAAGATATGTATATAGGATTCCACATTCATGACAAAACATAACAGTTAATACCATAGCAAAAAGTTTGAATTCTGGTATCACGTTATTAGCGAAATTCCCCAAAAATAGCAAGTCTACAAATCTCTAATTAAAGAAAAAAAACAAAACATAATAATAATAGTAATAATATCAGTTAAGAGTCTAAGTAATTGTTCAGATTATAAATCAGTAAACAGGCATATTAGTAAGAAGTATTGTGTATGCTTCTTCAACAATATCAACAGCAAAATCCATGTACGTTCCTCTGTTCGACTATAAGTGCTAGAATCAGCAAAGTTTCTTATGTAGGCTCTACTATATCCCTATAATTATAGGGTATATCAAAAACAATTGATATGCCGCCATTATACCCCCATAAATCCATAGGAAAAAAAAACAAAATCAAGTAAAGTAAAATCCACAGTTTAGTATATGATATGTCAACTTATTTACACTTAGTACAGAACTTAACCATAGATTTTTGGTTTGCAGACACTCGGTTATATCAGCCCTATATATAAACATAGTCCCAAAAGTCCTTAGAGTATATACATATGTGTGTATGTGTGTGTTTTTGTGTATGTGTGTGGTTGTATTCTGGTGCATAAAAGTAACTTAATGAAGATGTTAATATGAGTATTCAAATTGTTCTATATATTACGAACATAAGAGAAATTCATCTAAGTTCAACTAAAAATGTTGCTGGTTATGAAAAAAACAAAAACAAATACGAAAACAAAACAAAATAAATGTACCACATATACATACATACTATTAAATAATAGCCCTGGCTTTAACGAACAACATTTTTTAAAAACAAAAAAAAAACCCCCAAAAAGGAGTTGAACATTTTAAGCGCCCAAGTAACGAAAAACCCAAAGAATTATGAACTCAATTAAGAACCTGACTAGCTTTTGAGAGAGGTACGAGATACAGAATATTCAAATAACTAAAGTAAGCCCTTCAAGAACAATTTTAATTGAATTTTGTAATATATGTATTTAAAGAAAAGAAAAACAAAACTAATTCAATTTAATATACAAACTAGCTGTAATGTAACAAGAGGAAAAAAATGCCCGAAAAAAAGTGGAGAAAAAATACTAAGTAAAAAAAAAATACTGTAGTTATAGCAGAGTGGCCGAGCTACGTAAGTTTTCTAAAGATTCTAAAAGGAAATGCATAGACATACTATAAAGTATTAACTGAGAGCATCGAAGTTAATTTTTTTTTTGAATAGGTAAATGAAGTAAGAAGAAAAATAAGAAAAATCTAAAAAAAAAATCAAGAAAAAACGCATAATTACAAATGCTTTTAGGCAAGTCGCAAATAAAATAAAAAAAAACTACAAAAAGAAAACCATAAAAAAAAGAGTTCAATAAGTTTTACAACTGAATTCCCCAAACGAACATGCCAAGTTGCCGCCGCAAGAACAGGGAACCAGAAAAGGATCAAAAAACCAACTAAGTAGTAAATTGCAACTAACTATTCAATATACATTTGCCGAAACCCCCATTCGAAAACCATGTCCCAAATCGCTGCATAGAGATGCGTCAATTAGTCCCCAACATTTTGTTTAATTAACAACATTCCAATTAGTTTCCAATTCGATATTCGCTATTTGTTGCTACCAATTGGTATATTAATATCTATAAAGTAACCATTAAAAGTAATTTTACAGTTAAATTTGATTTTCTGCATTCAAATCCAATTTGTGTTTTAAATGTGCACATCTCTAAGTCTTTCTGACAGCGATCTGGCAGCACTAAATAGCTGAATGAGTATGCGTTAAGTTGGCTGCGTTGGAAACTATCGTAAATAACTGCATACAGAATGTATGGGATGATCTTTTGCAACAATTTGACGTTTTGTAGCCATCATTTAGCAGTTAAATTGAATTGAACCTTAGCCAAAGCTCACACAATATTAAGCCCAACTGTAGGTTGAAGTACGTGCATAAATAGCATATGCTTATTACAAATTCGGAGCAAAAAATATTCTCAATTGCAGTAAGTTCTACGATGAATTTATCAATGATTTGGAAATAAAGTGAAAAATACCTAGAAAATATTGAACTAATCCAAAAATGAAGTCTCCTACGTTGAATAACGAAAAAGTGACGTCACAAAAAGAAAAACAAAAAGAAAAGGAAAAAGAAAAAGAGCCCTTAAACATGTATACCTATTTATATAATATTGAATATTTAAATTGAAATGAACGTTCAAGACTGCTGTCAAAATAGCTTTATCACAATAAAAAAACACACACACATACATACATCTAACGAACACTGTGGACAAGAAACACGAACTAAGAAAAAATACGAAAACATAAATTAAATAACTATATTTAGAAAAAAAGAAGAAAAACCAAAAGGGAAGAAATATGAAAAGACAAAGTACGCCCAGCTTTAATGGTTTTTACTATAATGCATCTTTGGGTTTCAACACTCCATCAAAACTACAACAAGAACAGGAACATGAACAAACCGAACAAAACTAGAACAAGAAACATTTTTCCCGTTTGAACTGGTTTCCTTGACACAATACCTAAAGACAAAATAAAACAACCAAAAAAACTTTGATATGAGGGACCGAAATTTAAAGACAGGTCTTAATTATACACAACCAAAATGAAATACCCTTTAACTGAAGCCTAAACGAATACCATATATACTACTATATTGAACAATGTTAACCTATATGTACATGCTATATGTACCACATATATGCCAGGGCTGCTATCAATAACAAACAACACGCATCGACCACGGTGCACAGTGGTGCACATGCATAAGAAGTATGGCCAAAATCAAATCGAAGCAAAATATTCAAAATCTTCAATAGGGTGACACTTTTCTAGTTCTAAACATTTATAAAGCCGCACTTTTTCGGCAGTTTTTTAAGAAAAGAAAAACTCTTTTGTTTTCTTTTTTTTATGATTTCCCAAGGCGCCCGGCCCACTGTGCACTGTCCACTCTTTCTGATGTATGTATTTGGGAAATTGTTCCATTTGTATAATATTTACATTGTATGTGTGTGTGTGTGTGTGTTCTTCTCAACAGCGAAACGTAATACTACGAAACACCCAAAGTATGGCACACCTTCAGTTCACATTTCCCGCAAATTGAGCTCTACACCGAACACCGAACATATAGCCCCAAGAAATCGAACAGACCGCAACAGATATAAACAAATTTTGGTATATTTACACGCTGCTTCAGTTCATCAAGAATAACGATGTTTAAGCTAAATAGAAATCCGGCCTAAACGGCAAACGGCATAGTATAGTAAAACTTACAGAAAGTAAAGATGAAAATAATACAAAAGATAAAACATGCATACAATATACATGTACAAGCAGTCAAACAACAACATACTATATACTCTATATATATATGTATACTATATATACTATATATATATATAAACATAAGATACAAGAGGAAACACTAAAAGATCATATTTGACTTTACATGTATTATAGTAATGTATTCAGTAGTTGAACATGAGCCGATGCAAAGACCAATTTATTAAGCATAAAAAATTATGTTAAACTAAACAATAAAAGAATAAAAAAAATATATATATATATATATACATATATATATATATATATATATAAAAAAACTTAAATTAAATAAAACATGCGAAACAATTTTTTAACACGAGCAAGTAACGTATTTAAAAACCAAATGAAAACTTTAACTAATTCAAAACTAAAACCCAAGTAAAAGGAAAACAACAAAAACCAAAATTTATGTGCTGAAAAATTAAACGAAAAAAAAATTAAATTAAACAAACAAGATAATTATAAAAAAAAGTTTCTAAAAGAAATGAAAGCTAAAAATACAACAAAATAAAGAAATCAGAAGAAAAAAAATGCGATGAAAATTTACATACAATTCAGTGGCTATACAAATAGTTAATTTTGAATTAATGGTATTGTATATTTAAATTAATATTGTTATATATATATGTGTATATATATATATATATATATATATATATATATATATATATATATATATATATATATATATATATATATATTATATCTTATCGAGGAACCGTGTTTTGCAAAAGCTTTAATATTTAGGGTGCCTACATTTGCTAAATTAGTATTTTACGACTTAAAAAGAGGAAGAGAAACCAACAACACAACAAGACAACACACTCAAACACACACACACTCACACACACACACCAACACACACACAGTAATAGAAGACAACAATTACCGATTAAATGAAATTTTAAAATGTAGTCCTTAAACGCATAAAAAGATGTTTTGTCAAAACAAAAAATAAACAACAACAACAACCACAAAAAAATAATATAAAAAACAGATTAAAAAAATATCCGTTCTCGATTTTTCAAAATGTACACAAAATAAAACAAAAACAAACTTAAACAAAAAAAAATTATTAAAAAATAAAATGAAAAAAAAAGCAAACAAAAAAAATTGTATTTCGAGATATGAATTTTAAGAATGTTTATTAGATTTACGATTTGTTATTTTGTATACATATATATATGTATGTAGTATAAACTGATCTGATTTTTTTTTTGCTCATTAAGCATTTACCTCATAAGAATTCCCACTATTTATAGCAAATTTACCATTACATAAATCAATTGATGTACTGTTATAATGTACACACCCAAAGCAAACAAATGAACAAGAAAAACAACAACAAAAATTTATAAAAAAAAAAATTATAAATAATAATTAACACTACATACAAGCAAAGAAAACAAAAAACAAATGGGAAGAAAAACTTAAGTAAAAATTGTAAATTATTAATTAATGAAGAAAAATTGAAAAATTTTAACATAATAAAGGGCTTTGTATGAAAAAAGACAGGCATGCCTCTAATTTCGAATTGAATGTATTTTTGTTCCAGCTGTAAAGTCGATACACTGCAAAAAAAAACTGCTCCGACTTCATGTTGACTATGGGCTTGTCGCAAAGAAAAATCGAATTCCCTTCAAATGTACTTAAAAATAAAACTACTTCTTAATTTGGACGTAACATTTCAATACCACTTGAGCATAACCTTTGAAAAGAGAAGTGCCAAAGCATGTAACAGGCTGAAGTATATATATTCTTGATCATTATGATAGCAATCAAGTCTATTTAGCCATGTTCGTCTGTCTGACCGCATGTACAACGCGTCAATCTTAGAGGCTATGAAAGCTGGAAATTATAAAGTTGGCTATAGTACTTATTGGCCATTCAGCTTAAATTCAAATCAAGTTCCTTGGGCACGCCTCGTAGTTTATAAAAGCTCGATTTTAAATTAACAATAAACTACAATCATCGATTGTCACAAAATCGATAAAAATCGATATCGGTAGACAATTCTCGTTGTATCGTAGTTTGAAAGATCAAGAGACAACAAACTTGGTTTGTACAGTAATCACAGATTCAGAATATGATAACTTCCTGCAATTCTCACAAAATTGATAAAAATCGATATCGGTAGACAATTCTCTTTGTCTCGTAGCTTAAAAGAGCTTGAGATAACAAACTTGGTGTGTATAGTAAACCCAGATTCAGAATATGATAACTTCCCGCTATATTCCCCAAAAAAAGAATGGATGCTAAGCCTTGAAAATTAGTATTCACACTCATTTGTATTCCATATTGAAGTCTTGAATAGTGCATAAGCATCGGACAACAAACACCGAAGTTAACCAAGTAAGCATTTTTCTTGGTTTAGGGCTAAGGCAAGAAGAAGCACAGATACATAGTATTCCATTCACAAAGTCAGAATTCAGGCTGTACAGAAACAATTCTTGTTGTAGTACATTGCATCGGGATTCGCAAAAACACGCTTAAATGTTTACAAGGACAGCTTGACGCTGGGCTCAGGGTGTCTACCAGTCGATTACACCCGACAAGAGCTCTTCTACTTACCCAGATTTATTCCCTTTATTTAATAAGCATTCAAGGTTTTCAATTTTCAAAACAATTTTATTATAATAGTTTTTAAATATAGTTTACAGTCAATAAAATTAGTTTATACACTGGCAAAATTCAAACTTTTGGCTTTAACAAAAAAAAAAAAGTATATAAATTAGATACTACGCGATAATTGTAAAATTGTACACATTTTAAATGATAAATAAGTCGTGAATGTTCGACCAGCAACGACCCGCAATCAATTTGATCAAAGGAATTATTCGTTTTTTTTTTTAGGTTTTCGTTTTCTGGAAGGGACAAGAAGAAGTTGTCCGCATGATGGATCGTTTTCGAATTGATTTCGAATGATATATATAATAACTTGTCCGCATGTTGGATCGTGTTTGAATTGATTTCGAATAATATGTTTCGGATAGTTTTAGCAGGGCCTTTGGCTTCGTAGTGGCTGAAGGGGCGTATAGCTAGGCATATAATACACATAAACATAATACAATATGAATAATCTCCATTTCGCTTAGTTGCTATTGCCACACAAATTGTACAGCTTCTGCCGAAAGAAGCCCATCTTATCCGACTTCGCTTGAATCGCCCTTTTCGCCGCCAAATCGCTTTTGAACAGAAGCCAATCCCGACGAGTCTCCGGATTGGATGGTCCCCACTTATCGCTCGGTCTCAACGAGGTCATAAATGACTGCAAAAAGGGCACAGTTTGTCATATTCTCAACCATCTAATTGTATATATGTCTAGCTTACCTTAGAGAAGCTGCCATGCCTATGGGTTCTGATGTACCACCAGCCCCAAAGTGGAAACTGCGCCGCGCCCACAGCAAAGAGCAGCCAGCCCGCAACTTTGTGTAGAGAATAGATTAGATTTAAGTCAAACATGTCTACAATTGAGCTTACCATCTCCGGCAACGGGAAAATAGGTATCACTGTATTTAATGGGCGATATGGTTATCATTGAGTAGATAAATATCACGATCATCATAACTGGGGTAAAGAACGACCAGCATATGCGCCAGTACAGTGAAACCTTCTTGTTGCTCATGAATTCGATATCATCGCAAAAGTTTTGCAGACCTTCAAAAATAGATAGATAGATAAAGATTAGATTAATAACAGATATTAGGCTATGCTACAATTATCTGCTCTACTTCCAAAATCGGACATAATTTACCAGAGATATTCAAAAATGTTCAAACAAATATTTATTTTTGAAAAATAAACACTTTATGTAACCACTGAAATTCGCCAAATTTGCTTTTTAATGCCAATCGACAGAACCCATCCCTAAGAGTCCATAATCGTATAAAATTCCAAAATCGGACATTATTGTGCCGAGATATTCAAAAACATCATCAAAAGAGCTTGACTTTACAAACAAATAGTTTTTTGGTCAACAACTTTTTTTTACCCATCGATTTTCGGTTTGTTTGAATGCCAATTGGAACCAGGTATCCGTACGAATTCAAAAAACTATAACATTCAAAAATCAGACAATATTTAGCTGAGATATACAAAAAAAATGTTCAAAACTGTTTTGATTTTCGAGCCGACCCCAATTTTGACAAAAAACGTGATGTAACGTTGCCATTGCCATTTGGTTGATTTTGGTGAAAATTTAGATTTTCATTTTTCTGATGCCAATCGATAGTACTGATTCTTACGAGTCCAAAATGGTATAAAATTCAAAAATTGAACACTATTTGGCCGAGATATTCCAAAAAATCATCAAAAAAGGTTGACTTTACAAACGAATCGTTTTTTGGTCAACAACTTTTTTCAACCCATCGATTTTTAATTTATTTAAATGCCGATTGATAGTAGGGATCCGTACAAATTTAAAAAGGTATAAAATTCCAAAATCGAACATTATTTGGCCGAGATATTCCAAAAAATCTTCAAAAAAGGTTGACTTTACAAACGAATCGTTTTTTGGTCAATAACTTTTTTCAACCCATCGATTTTTAATTTCTTTAAATGCCGATTGATAGTAGGGATCCGTACAAATTTAAAAAGGTATAAAATTCCAAAATCCGACATTTTTTGGCCGAGATATTCAAAAAGTGCATCAAAAAAGTTTTGATTTTCGAGCCGACCCTGATTTTGACAAAAAACGTGATGTAACCCCTTGCCATTTGGTTGATTTTGGTGAAAATTTAGATTCTCATTTTTCTGATGCCAATCGATAGTACTGATCCTTACGAGTCCAAAATGGTATAAAATTCCAAAATCGAACATTATTTGGCCGAGATATTCCAAAAAATCATCAAAAAAGGTTGACTTTACAAACGAATCGTTTTTTGGTCAACAACTTTTTTCAACCCATCGATTTTTAATTTCTTTAAATGCCGATTGATGGTAGGGATCCGTTCAAATTAAAAAAAGGTAAAAAATTCCAAAATCCGACATTTTTTGGCCGAGATATTCAAAAAGTGCATCAAAAAAGTTTCGATTTTCGAGCCGACCCTGATTTTGACAAAAAACGTGATGTAACCCCTTGCCATTTGGTTGATTTTGGTGAAAATTTAGATTTTCATTTTTCTGATGCCAATCGATAGTACTGATTCTAACGAGTCCAAAATGGTATAAAATTCCAAAATCAAACGTTATTTGGCCGAGATATTCCAAAAAAATCATCAAAAAAGGTTGACTTTACAAACGAATCGTTTTTTGGTCAACAACTTTTTTCAACCCATCGATTTTTAATTTCTTTAAATGCCGATTGATAGTAGGGATCCGTACAAATTTAAAAAGGTATAAAATTCCAAAATCCGACATTTTTTGGCCGAGATATTCAAAAAGTGCATCAAAAAAGTTTTGATTTTCGAGCCGACCCTGATTTTGACAAAAAACGTGATGTAACCCCTTGCCATTTGGTTGATTTTGGTGAAAATTTGGATTCTCATTTTTCTGATGCCAATCGATAGTACTGATTTTTACGAGTCCAAAATGGTATAAAATTCCAAAATTGAACACTATTTGGCCGAGATATTCCCAAAAATCATCAAAAAAGGTTGACTTTACAAACGAATCGTTTTTTGGTCAACAACTTTTTTCAACCCATCGATTTTTTATTTCTTTAAATGCCGATTGATAGTAGGGATCCGTACAAAATTAAAAAGGTATAAAATTCCAAAATCTGACATTTTTTGGCCGAGATATTCAAAAAGTGCATCAAAAAAGTTTTGATTTTCGAGCCGACCCCGATTTTGAGAAAAAACGTGATGCCATTTGGTTGATTTTGGTGAAAATTTAGATTCTCATTTTTCTGATGCCAATCGATAGTACTGATTCTTACGAGTCCAAAATGGTATAAAATTCCAAAATCGAACATTATTTGGCCGAGATATTCCAAAAAATCATCAAAAAAGGTTGACTTTACAAACGAATCGTTTTTTGGTCAACAACTTTTTTCAACCCATCGATTTTTAATTTCTTTAAATGCCGATTGATAGTAGGGATCCGTACAAATTTAAAAAGGTATAAAATTCCAAAATCCGACATTTTTTGGCCGAGATATTCAAAAAGTGCATCAAAAAAGTTTTGATTTTCGAGCCGACCCCGATTTTGAGAAAAAACGTGATGTAACCCCTTGCCATTTGGTTGATTTTGGTGAAAATTTAGATTTTCATTTTTCTGATGCCAATCGATAGTACTGATTCTAACGAGTCCAAAATGGTATAAAATTCCAAAATCAAACATTATTTGGCCGAGATATTCCAAAAAATCATCAAAAAAGGTTGACTTTACAAACGAATCGTTTTTTGGGTCAACAACTTTTTTCAACCCATCGATTTTTAATTTCTTTAAATGCCGATTGATAGTAGGGATCCGTACAAATTTAAAAAGGTATAAAATTCCAAAATCCGACATTTTTTGGCCGAGATATTCAAAAAGTGCATCAAAAAAGTTTTGATTTTCGAGCCGACCCTGATTTTGACAAAAAACGTGATGTAACCCCTTGCCATTTGGTTGATTTTGGTGAAAATTTGGATTCTCATTTTTCTGATGCCAATCGATAGTACTGATTTTTACGAGTCCAAAATGGTATAAAATTCCAAAATTGAACACTATTTGGCCGAGATATTCCCAAAAATCATCAAAAAAGGTTGACTTTACAAACGAATCGTTTTTTGGTCAACAACTTTTTTCAACCCATCGATTTTTAATTTCTTTAAATGGCGATTGATAGTAGGGATCCGTACAAATTTAAAAAGGTATAAAATTCCAAAATCCGACATTTTTTGGCCGAGATATTCAAAAAGTGCATCAAAAAAGTTTTGATTTTCGAGGCGACCCTGATTTTGACAAAAAACGTGATGTAACCCCTTGCCATTTGGTTGATTTTGGTGAAAATTTAGATTTTCATTTTTCTGATGCCAATCGATAGTACTGATTCTAACGAGTCCAAAATGGTATAAAATTCCAAAATCAAACATTATTTGGCCGAGATATTCCAAAAAATCATCAAAAAAGGTTGACTTTACAAACGAATCGTTTTTTGGTCAACAACTTTTTTCAACCCATCGATTTTTAATTTCTTTAAATGCCGATTGATAGTAGGGATCCGTACAAATTTAAAAAGGTATAAAATTCCAAAATCCGACATTTTTTGGCCGAGATATTCAAAAAGTGCATCAAAAAAGTTTTGATTTTTGAGCCGACCCCGATTTTGAGAAAAAACGTGATGTAACCCCTTGCCATTTGGTTGATTTTGGTGAAAATTTAGATTTTCATTTTTCTGATGCCAATCGATAGTACTGATTCTAACGAGTCCAAAATGGTATAAAATTCCAAAATCAAACATTATTTGGCCGAGATATTCCAAAAAATCATCAAAAAAGGTTGACTTTACAAACGAATCGTTTTTTGGTCAACAACTTTTTTCAACCCATCGATTTTTAATTTCTTTAAATGCCGATTGATGGTTGGGATCCGTATAAATTTAAAAAGGTATAAAATTCCAAAATCCGACATTTTTTGGCCGAGATATTCAAAAAGTGCATCAAAAAAGTTTTGATTTTCGAGCCGACCCTGATTTTGACAAAAAACGTGATGTAACCCCTTGCCATTTGGTTGATTTTGGTGAAAATTTAGATTCTCATTTTTCTGATGCCAATCGATAGTACTGATTCTTACGAGTCCAAAATGGTATAAAATTCCAAAATTGAACACTATTTGGCCGAGATATTCCAAAAAATCATCAAAAAAGGTTGACTTTACGAATCGTTTTTTGGTCAACAACTTTTTTCAACCCATCGATTTTTAATTTCTTTAAATGCCGATTGATAGTAGGGATCCGTACAAATTTAAAAAGGCATAAAATTCCAAAATCCGACATTTTTTGGCCGAGATATTCAAAAAGTGCATCAAAAAAGTTTTGATTTTCGAGCCGACCCTGATTTTGACAAAAAAACGTGATGTAACCCCTTGCCATTTGGTTGATTTTGGTGAAAATTTAGATTTTCATTTTTCTGATGCCAATCGATAGTACTGATTCTTACGAGTCCAAAATGGTATAAAATTCCAAAATTGAACACTATTTGGCCGAGATATTGCAAAAAATCATCAAAAAAGGTTGACTTTACAAACGAATCGTTTTTTGGTCAACAACTTTTTTCAACCCATCGATTTTTAATTTCTTTAAATGCCGATTGATAGTAGGGATCCGTACAAATTTAAAAAGGTATAAAATTCCAAAATCCGACATTTTTTGGCCGAGATATTCAAAAAGTGCATCAAAAAAGTTTTGATTTTCGAGCCGACCCCGATTTTGAGAAAAAACGTGATGTAACCCCTTGCCATTTGGTTGATTTTGGTGAAAATTTAGATTTTCATTTTTCTGATGCCAATCGATAGTACTGATTCTATCGAGTCCAAAATGGTATAAAATTCCAAAATCGAACATTATTTGGCCGAGATATTCCAAAAAATCATCAAAAAAGGTTGACTTTACAAACGAATCGTTTTTTGGTCAACAACTTTTTTCAACCCATCGATTTTTAATTTCTTTAAATGCCGATTGATAGTAGGGATCCGTACAAATTTAAAAATGTATAAAATTCCAAAATCCGACATTTTTTGGCCGAGATATTCAAAAAGTGCATCAAAAAGGTTTTGATTTTCGAGCCGACCCTGATTTTGACAAAAAACGTGACCCCTTGCCATTTGGTTGATTTTGGTGAAAATTTAGATTCTCATTTTTCTGATGCCAATCGATAGTACTGATTCTTACGAGTCCAAAATGGTATAAAATTCCAAAATTGAACACTATTTGGCCGAGATATTCCAAAAAATCATCAAAAAAGGTTGACTTTACAAACGAATCGTTTTTTGGTCAACAACTTTTTTCAACCCATCGATTTTTAATTTCTTTAAATGCCGATTGATAGTAGGGATCCGTACAAATTTAGAAAGGTATAAAATTCCAAAATCCGACATTTTTTGGCCGAGATATTCAAAAAGTGCATCAAAAAAGTTTTGATTTTCGAGCCGACCCTGATTTTGACAAAAAACGTGATGTAACCCCTTGCCATTTGGTTGATTTTGGTGAAAATTTAGATTTTCATTTTTCTGATGCCAATCGATAGTACTGATTCTAACGAGTCCAAAATGGTATAAAATTCCAAAATCGAACATTATTTGGCCGAGATATTCCAAAAAATCATCAAAAAAGGTTGACTTTACAAACGAATCGTTTTTTGGTCAACAACTTTTTCAACCCATCGATTTTTAATTTCTTTAAATGCCGATTGATGGTAGGGATCCGTACAAATTTAAAAAGGTATAAAATTCCAAAATCCGACATTTTTTGGCCGAGATATTCAAAAAGTGCATCAAAAAAGTTTTGATTTTCGAGCCGACCCTGATTTTGACAAAAAACGTGATGTAACCCCTTGCCATTTGGTTGATTTTGGTGAAAATTTAGATTTTCATTTTTCTGATGCCAATCGATAGTACTGATCCTTATGAGTCCAAAATGGTATAAAATTCCAAAATCGAACATTATTTGGCCGAGATATTCCAAAAAATCATCAAAAAAGGTTGACTTTACGAATCGTTTTTTGGTCAACAACTTTTTTCAACCCATCGATTTTTAAATTTCTTTAAATGCCGATTGATAGTAGGGATCCGTACAAATTTAAAAAGGCATAAAATTCCAAAATCCGACATTTTTTGGCCGAGATATTCAAAAAGTGCATCAAAAAAGTTTTGATTTTCGAGCCGACCCTGATTTTGACAAAAAAACGTGATGTAACCCCTTGCCATTTGGTTGATTTTGGTGAAAATTTAGATTTTCATTTTTCTGATGCCAATCGATAGTACTGATTCTTACAAGTCCAAAATGGTATAAAATTCCAAAATTGAACACTATTTGGCCGAGATATTGCAAAAAATCATCAAAAAAGGTTGACTTTACAAACGAATCGTTTTTTTGGTCAACAACTTTTTTTCAACCCATCGATTTTTAATTTCTTTAAATGCCGATTGATAGTAGGGATCCGTACAAATTTAAAAAGGTATAAAATTCCAAAATCCGACATTTTTTGGCCGAGATATTCAAAAAGTGCATCAAAAAAGTTTTGATTTTCGAGCCGACCCTGATTTTGACAAAAAACGTGATGTAACCCGTTGCCATTTGGTTGATTTTGGTGAAAATTTAGATTTTCATTTTTCTGATGCCAATCGATAGTACTGATTCTTACAAGTCCAAAATGGTATAAAATTCCAAAATTGAACACTATTTGGCCGAGATATTCCAAAAAATCATCAAAAAAGGTTGACTTTACAAAAGAATCGTTTTTTGGTCAACAACTTTTTTCAACCCATCGATTTTTAATTTCTTTAAATGCCGATTGATAGTAGGGATCCGTACAAATTTAAAAAGGTATAAAATTCCAAAATCCGACATTTTTTGGCCGAGATATTCAAAAAGTGCATCAAAAAAGTTTTGATTTTCGAGCCGACCCTGATTTTGACAAAAAACGTGATGTAACCCCTTGCCATTTGGTTGATTTTGGTGAAAATTTAGATTTTCATTTTTCTGATGCCAATCGATAGTACTGATTCTTACGAGTCCAAAATGGTATAAAATTCCCAAATTGAACACTATTTGGCCGAGATATTGCAAAAAATCATCAAAAAAGGTTGACTTTACAAACGAATCGTTTTTTGGTCAACAACTTTTTTCAACCCATCGATTTTTAATTTCTTTAAATGCCGATTGATAGTAGGGATCCGTACAAATTTAAAAAGGTATAAAATTCCAAAATCCGACATTTTTTGGCCGAGATATTCAAAAAGTGCATCAAAAAAGTTTTGATTTTTGAGCCGACCCTGATTTTGACAAAAAACGTGATGTAACCCCTTGCCATTTGGTTGATTTTGGTGAAAATTTAGATTTTCATTTTTCTGATGCCAATCGATAGTACTGATTCTATCGAGTCCAAAATGGTATAAAATTCCAAAATCGAACATTATTTGGCCGAGATATTCCAAAAAATCATCAAAAAAGGTTGACTTTACAAACGAATCGTTTTTTGGTCAACAACTTTTTTCAACCCATCGATTTTTAATTTCTTTAAATGCCGATTGATGGTAGGGATCCGTATAAATTTAAAAAGGTATAAAATTCCAAAATCCGACATTTTTTGGCCGAGATATTCAAAAAGTGTATCAAAAAAGTTTTGATTTTCGAGCCGACCCTGATTTTGACAAAAAACGTGATGTAACCCCTTGCCATTTGGTTGATTTTGGTGAAAATTTAGATTCTCATTTTTCTGATGCCAATCGATAGTACTGATTCTTACGAGTCCAAAATGGTATAAAATTCCAAAATTGAACACTATTTGGCCGAGATATTCCAAAAAATCATCAAAAAAGGTTGACTTTACAAACGAATCGTTTTTTGGTCAACAACTTTTTTCAACCCATCGATTTTTAATTTCTTTAAATGCCGATTGATGGTAGGGATCCGTACAAATTTAAAAAGGTATAAAATTCCAAAATCCGACATTTTTTGGCCGAGATATTCAAAAAGTGCATCAAAAAAGTTTTGATTTTCGAGCCGACCCTGATTTTGACAAAAAACGTGATGTAACCCCTTGCCATTTGGTTGATTTTGGTGAAAATTTAGATTTTCATTTTTCTGATGCCAATCGATAGTACTGATCCTTATGAGTCCAAAATGGTATAAAATTCCAAAATCGAACATTATTTGGCCGAGATATTCCAAAAAATCATCAAAAAAGGTTGACTTTACGAATCGTTTTTTGGTCAACAACTTTTTTCAACCCATCGATTTTTAATTTCTTTAAATGCCGATTGATAGTAGGGATCCGTACAAATTTAAAAAGGCATAAAATTCCAAAATCCGACATTTTTTGGCCGAGATATTCAAAAAGTGCATCAAAAAAGTTTTGATTTTCGAGCCGACCCTGATTTTGACAAAAAAACGTGATGTAACCCCTTGCCATTTGGTTGATTTTGGTGAAAATTTAGATTTTCATTTTTCTGATGCCAATCGATAGTACTGATTCTTACGAGTCCAAAATGGTATAAAATTCCAAAATTGAACACTATTTGGCCGAGATATTGCAAAAAATCATCAAAAAAGGTTGACTTTACAAACGAATCGTTTTTTGGTCAACAACTTTTTTCAACCCATCGATTTTTAATTTCTTTAAATGCCGATTGATAGTAGGGATCCGTACAAATTTAAAAAGGTATAAAATTCCAAAATCCGACATTTTTTGGCCGAGATATTCAAAAAGTGCATCAAAAAAGTTTTGATTTTCGAGCCGACCCTGATTTTGACAAAAAACGTGATGTAACCCGTTGCCATTTGGTTGATTTTGGTGAAAATTTAGATTTTCATTTTTCTGATGCCAATCGATAGTACTGATTCTTACAAGTCCAAAATGGTATAAAATTCCAAAATTGAACACTATTTGGCCGAGATATTCCAAAAAATCATCAAAAAAGGTTGACTTTACAAACGAATCGTTTTTTGGTCAACAACTTTTTTCAACCCATCGATTTTTAATTTCTTTAAATGCCGATTGATAGTAGGGATCCGTACAAATTTAAAAAGGTATAAAATTCCAAAATCCGACATTTTTTGGCCGAGATATTCAAAAAGTGCATCAAAAAAGTTTTGATTTTCGAGCCGACCCTGATTTTGACAAAAAACGTGATGTAACCCCTTGCCATTTGGTTGATTTTGGTGAAAATTTAGATTTTCATTTTTCTGATGCCAATCGATAGTACTGATTCTTACGAGTCCAAAACGGTATAAAATTCCCAAATTGAACACTATTTGGCCGAGATATTCCAAAAAATCATCAAAAAAGGTTGACTTTACAAACGAATCGTTTTTTGGTCAACAACTTTTTTCAACCCATCGATTTTTAATTTCTTAAAATGCCGATTGATGGTAGGGATCCGTACAAATTTAAAAAGGTATAAAATTCCAAAATCCGACATTTTTTGGCCGAGATATTCAAAAAGTGCATCAGAAAAGTTTTGATTTTCGAGCCGACCCTGATTTTGACAAAAAACGTGATGTAACCCCTTGCCATTTGGTTGATTTTGGTGAAAATTTAGATTTTCATTTTTCTGATGCCAATCGATAGTACTGATTCTAACGAAACCAAAATGGTATAAAATTCCAAAATCGAACATTATTTGGCCGAGATATTCCAAAAAATCATCAAAAAAGGTTGACTTTACAAACGAATCGTTTTTTGGTCAACAACTTTTTTCAACCCATCGATTTTTAATTTCTTTAAATGCCGATTGATAGTAGGGATCCGTACAAATTTAAAAAGGTATAAAATTCCAAAATCCGACATTTTTTGGCCGAGATATTCAAAAAGTGCATTAAAAAAGTTTCGATTTTCGAGCCGACCCTGATTTTGACAAAACAAACGTGATGTAACCCCTTGCCATTTGGTTGATTTTGGTGAAAATTTAGATTTTCATTTTTCTGATGCCAATCGATAGTACTTATTCTTACGAGTCCAAAATGGTATAAAATTCCAAAATTGAACACTATTTGGCCGAGATATTCCAAAAAATCATCAAAAAAGGTTGACTTTACAAACGAATCGTTTTTTGGTCAACAACTTTTTTCAACCCATCGATTTTTAATTTCTTTAAATGCCGATTGATAGTAGGGATCCGTACAAATTTAAAAAGGTATAAAATTCCAAAATCCGACATTTTTTGGCCGAGATATTCAAAAAGTGCATCAATAAAGTTTTGATTTTCGAGCCGACCCTGATTTTGACAAAAAACGTGATGTAACCCCTTGCCATTTGGTTGATTTTGGTGAAAATTTAGATTTTCACTTTTCTGATGCCAATCGATAGTACTGATTCTTACGAGTCCAAAACGGTATAAAATTCCCAAATTGAACACTATTTGGCCGAGATATTCCAAAAAATCATCAAAAAAGGTTGACTTTACAAACGAATCGTTTTTTGGTCAACAACTTTTTTCAACCCATCGATTTTTAATTTCTTAAAATGCCGATTGATAGTAGGGATCCGTACAAATTTAGAAAGGTATAAAATTCCAAAATCCGACATTTTTTGGCCGAGATATTCAAAAAGTGCATCAAAAAAGTTTTGATTTTCGAGCCGACCCTGATTTTGACAAAAAACGTGATGTAACCCCTTGCCATTTGGTTGATTTTGGTGAAAATTTAGATTTTCATTTTTCTGATGCCAATCGATAGTACTGATTCTAACGAGTCCTAAATGGTATAAAATTCCAAAATTGAACACTATTTGGCCGAGATATTGCAAAAAATCATCAAAAAAGGTTGACTTTACAAACGAATCGTTTTTTGGTCAACAACTTTTTTCAACCATCGATTTTTAATTTCTTTAAATGCCGATTGATAGTAGGGATCCGTACAAATTTAAAAATGTATAAAATTCCAAAATCCGACATATTTTGGCCGAGATATTCAAAAAGTGCATCAAAAAAGTTTCGATTTTCGAGCCGACCCTGATTTTGACAAAAAAACGTGATGTAACCCCTTGCCATTTGGTTGATTTTGGTGAAAATTTAGATTTTCATTTTTCTGATGCCAATCGATAGTACTTATTCTTACGAGTCCAAAATGGTATAAAATTCCAAAATTGAACACTATTTGGCCGAGATATTCCAAAAAATCATCAAAAAAGGTTGACTTTACAAACGAATCGTTTTTTGGTCAACAACTTTTTTCAACCATCGATTTTTAATTTCTTTAAATGCCGATTGATAGTAGGGATCCGTACAAATTTAAAAAGGTATAAAATTCCAAAATCCGACATTTTTTGGCCGAGATATTCAAAAAGTGCATCAAAAAAGTTTTGATTTTCGAGCCGACCCTGATTTTGACAAAAAACGTGATGTAACCCCTTGCCATTTGGTTGATTTTGGTGAAAATTTAGATTTTCATTTTTCTGATGCCAATCGATAGTACTGATTCTTACGAGTCCAAAACGGTATAAAATTCCCAAATTGAACACTATTTGGCCGAGATATTCCAAAAAATCATCAAAAAAGGTTGACTTTACAAACGAATCGTTTTTTGGTCAACAACTTTTTTCAACCCATCGATTTTTAATTTCTTAAAATGCCGATTGATGGTAGGGATCCGTACAAATTTAAAAAGGTATAAAATTCCAAAATCCGACATTTTTTGGCCGAGATATTCAAAAAAGTGCATCAAAAAAGTTTTGATTTTCGAGCCGACCCTGATTTTGACAAAAAACGTGATGTAACCCCTTGCCATTTGGTTGATTTTGGTGAAAATTTAGATTTTCATTTTTCTGATGCCAATCGATAGTACTGATTCTAACGAAACCAAAATGGTATAAAATTCCAAAATCGAACATTATTTGGCCGAGATATTCCAAAAAATCATCAAAAAAGGTTGACTTTACAAACGAATCGTTTTTTGGTCAACAACTTTTTTCAACCCATCGATTTTTAATTTCTTTAAATGCCGATTGATAGTAGGGATCCGTACAAATTTAAAAAGGTATAAAATTCCAAAATCCGACATTTTTTGGCCGAGATATTCAAAAAGTGCATTAAAAAAGTTTCGATTTTCGAGCCGACCCTGATTTTGACAAAAAAAACGTGATGTAACCCCTTGCCATTTGGTTGATTTTGGTGAAAATTTAGATTTTCATTTTTCTGATGCCAATCGATAGTACTTATTCTTACGAGTCCAAAATGGTATAAAATTCCAAAATTGAACACTATTTGGCCGAGATATTCCAAAAAATCATCAAAAAAGGTTGACTTTACAAACGAATCGTTTTTTGGTCAACAACTTTTTTCAACCCATCGATTTTTAATTTCTTTAAATGCCGATTGATAGTAGGGATCCGTACAAATTTAAAAAGGTATAAAATTCCAAAATCCGACATTTTTTGGCCGAGATATTCAAAAAGTGCATCAATAAAGTTTTGATTTTCGAGCCGACCCTGATTTTGACAAAAAACGTGATGTAACCCCTTGCCATTTGGTTGATTTTGGTGAAAATTTAGATTTTCACTTTTCTGATGCCAATCGATAGTACTGATTCTTACGAGTCCAAAACGGTATAAAATTCCCAAATTGAACACTATTTGGCCGAGATATTCCAAAAAATCATCAAAAAAGGTTGACTTTACAAACGAATCGTTTTTTGGTCAACAACTTTTTTCAACCCATCGATTTTTAATTTCTTAAAATGCCGATTGATAGTAGGGATCCGTACAAATTTAGAAAGGTATAAAATTCCAAAATCCGACATTTTTTGGCCGAGATATTCAAAAAGTGCATCAAAAAAGTTTTGATTTTCGAGCCGACCCTGATTTTGACAAAAAACGTGATGTAACCCCTTGCCATTTGGTTGATTTTGGTGAAAATTTAGATTTTCATTTTTCTGATGCCAATCGATAGTACTGATTCTAACGAGTCCTAAATGGTATAAAATTCCAAAATTGAACACTATTTGGCCGAGATATTGCAAAAAATCATCAAAAAAGGTTGACTTTACAAACGAATCGTTTTTTGGTCAACAACTTTTTTCAACCCATCGATTTTTAATTTCTTTAAATGCCGATTGATAGTAGGGATCCGTACAAATTTAAAAATGTATAAAATTCCAAAATCCGACATTTTTTGGCCGAGATATTCAAAAAGTGCATCAAAAAGGTTTTGATTTTCGAGCCGACCCTGATTTTGACAAAAAACGTGATGTAACCCCTTGCCATTTGGTTGATTTTGGTGAAAATTTAGATTTTCATTTTTCTGATGCCAATCGATAGTACTGATTCTTACGAGTCCAAAATGGTATAAAATTCCAAAATTGAACACTATTTGGCCGAGATATTGCAAAAAATCATCAAAAAAGGTTGACTTTACAAACGAATCGGTTTTTGGTCAACAACTTTTTTCAACCCATCGATTTTTAATTTCTTTAAATGCCGATTGATAGTAGGGATCCGTACAAATTGAAAAATGTATAAAATTCCAAAATCCGACATTTTTTGGCCGAGATATTCAAAAAGTGCATCAAAAAAGTTTTGATTTTCGAGCCGACCCTGATTTTGACAAAAAACGTGATGTAACCCCTTGCCATTTGGTTGATTTTGGTGAAAATTTAGATTTTCATTTTTCTGATGCCAATCGATAGTACTGATTCTTACGAGTCCAAAATGGTATAAAATTCCAAAATTGAACACTATTTGGCCGAGATATTGCAAAAAATCATCAAAAAAGTTTGACTTTACAAACGAATCGTTTTTTGGACAACAACTTTTTTCAACCCATCGATTTTTAATTTCTTTAAATGCCGATTGATAGTAGGGATCCGTACAAATTTAAAAATGTATAAAATTCCAAAATCCGACATATTTTGGCCGAGATATTCAAAAAGTGCATCAAAAAAGTTTCGATTTTCGAGCCGACCCTGATTTTGACAAAAAACGTGATGTAACCCCTTGCCATTTGGTTGATTTTGGTGAAAATTTAGATTTTCATTTTTCTGATGCCAATCGATAGTACTGATTCTTACGAGTCCAAAATGGTATAAAATTCCCAAATTGAACACTATTTGGCCGAGATATTGCAAAAAATCATCAAAAAAGGTTGACTTTACAAACGAATCGGTTTTTGGTCAACAACTTGTTTCAACCCATCGATTTTAAATTTCTTTAAATGCCGATTGATAGTAGGGATCCGTACAAATTTAAAAATGTATAAAATTCCAAAATCCGACATATTTATGCCCGAGATATTCAAAAAGTGCATCAAAAATGTTTCGATTTTCGAGCCGACCCTGATTTTGACGAAAAAACGTGATGTAACCCCTTGCCATTTGGTTGATTTTGGTGAAAATTTAGATTTTCATTTTTCTGATGCCAATCGATAGTACTGATTCTTACGAGTCCAAAATGGTATAAAATTCCAAAATCGAACATTATTTGGCCGAGATATTCCAAAAAATCATCAAAAAAGGTTGACTTTACAAACGAATCGGTTTTTGGTCAACAACTTGTTTCAACCCATCGATTTTAAATTTCTTTAAATGCCGATTGATAGTAGGGATCCGTACAAATTCAAAAAGGTATAAAATTTCAAAATCTGACGATATATACCGAGATATTCAAAAAGTGCATCAAAAAAGTTTTGATTTTCGAACGGACCCCGATTTTGACAAACAACGTGATGTAACCCCTTGCCATTTGGCTGATTTTGGTGAAAATTTAGATTTTCATTTTTCTGATGCCAATCGATAGTACTGATTCTTACGAGTCCAAAATGGTATAAAATTCCAAAATCGAACATTATTTGGCCGAGATATTCCAAAAAATCATCAAAAAAGGTTGACTTTACAAACGAATCGGTTTTTGGTCAACAACTTGTTTTCAACCCATCGATTTTTAATTTCTTTAAATGCCGATTGATAGTAGGGATCCGTACAAATTCAAAAAGGTATAAAATTCCAAAATCCGACATTTTTTGCCAGAGATATTCAAAAAGTGCATCAAAAAGGTTTTGATTTTCGAGCCGACCCTGATTTTGAGAAAAAACGTGATGTAACCCCTTGCCATTTCGCTGATTTTGGTGAAAATTTAGATTTTCATTTTTCTGATGCCAATCGATAGTACTGATTCTTACGAGTCCAAAATGGTATAAAATTCCAAAATCGAACACTATTTGGCCGAGATATTCCAAAAAATCATCAAAAAAGGTTGACTTTACAAACGAATCGGTTTTTGGTCAACAACTTTTTTCAACCCATCGATTTTTAAATTGTTTAAATGCCGATTGATAGTAGGGATCCGTACAAATTTAAAAATGTATAAAATTTCAAAATCCGACATATTTATGGCCGAGATATTCAAAAAGTGCATCAAAAAAGTTTCGATTTTCGAGCCGACCCTGATTTTGACAAAAAAACGTGATGTAACCCCTTGCCATTTCGCCGATTTTGGTGAAAATTTAGATTTTCATTTTTCTGATGCCAATCGATAGTACTGATCCTTACGAGTCCAAAATGGTATAAAATTCCCAAATCGAACACTATTTGGCCGAGATATTCCAAAAAATCATCAAAAAAGGTTGACTTTACAAACGAATCGGTTTTTGGTCAACAACTTGTTTTCAACCCATCGATTTTTAAAATGTTTAAATGCCAATTGATAGTAGGGATCCGTACAAATTCAAAAAGGTATAACATTTCAAAATCTGACATTATTTGACCAGAGATATTCAAAAAAATGCATCGAAAAAGTTTTGATTTTCGAACGGACCCCGATTTTTAGAAAAAACGTGATGTAACCCCTTGCCATTTGGCCGATTTTGGTGAAAATTTAGATTTTCATTTTTCTGATGCCAATCGATAGTACTGATCCTTACGAGTCCAAAACGGTATAAAATTCCCAAATCGAACACTATTTGGCCGAGATATTCCAAAAAATCATAAAAAAACGGTTGACTTTACAAACGAATCGGTTTTTGGTCAACAACTTGTTTTCAACCCATCGATTTTAAAAATGTTTAAAATGCCGATTGATGGTAGGGATCCGTACAAATTCAAAAAGGTATAAAATTCCAAAATCCGACATATATTTGCCAGAGATATTCAAAAAAAGCATCGAAAAAGTTTCGATTTTCGAGCGGACCCCGATTTTGAGAAAAAACGTGATGTAACCCCTTGCCATTTCGCTGATTTTGGTGAAAATTTAGATTTTCATTTTTCTGATGCCAATCGATAGTACTGATCCTTACGAGTCCAAAATGGTATAAAATTCCCAAATCGCACATTATTTGGCCGAGATATTCCAAAAAATCATAAAAAAAGGTTGACTTTACAAACGAATCGGTTTTTGGTCAACAACTTGTTTCAACCCATCGATTTTTAAATTGTTTAAATGCCAATTGATAGTAGGGATCCGTACAAATTCAAAAAGGTATAAAATTTCAAAATCTGACAATTTTTGGCCAGAGATATTCAAAAAAAAGCATCAAAAAAGTTTTGATTTTCGAGCCGACCCTGATTTTGACAAAAAACGTGATGTAACCCCTTGCCATTTGGCCGATTTTGGTGAAAATTTAGATTTTCATTTTTCTGATGCCAATCGATAGTACTGATCCTTACGAGTCCAAAATGGTATAAAATTCCCAAATCGAACACTATTTGGCCGAGATATTCCAAAAAATCATCAAAAAAGGTTGACTTTACAAACGAATCGGTTTTTGGTCAACAACTTGTTTTCAACCCATCGATTTTTAAAATGTCTTAAAATGCCAATTGATGGTAGGGATCCGTACAAATTCAAAAAGGTATAAAATTTCAAAATCTGACATATATATACCAGAGATATTCAAAAAAGTGCATCGAAAAAGTTTTGATTTTCGAGCCGACCCCGATTTTTAGAAAAAACGTGATGTAACCCCTTGCCATTTCGCCGATTTTGGTGAAAATTTAGATTTTCATTTTTCTGATGCCAATCGATAGTACTGATTCTAACGAATCCAAAATGGTATAAAATTCCCAAATCGAACATTATTTGGCCGAGATATTCCAAAAAATCATAAAAAAAGGTTGACTTTACAAACGAATCGGTTTTTGGTCAACAACTTGTTTTAACCCATCGATTTTAAAATTCTTTAAATGCCGATTGATAGTAGGGATCCGTACAAATTCAAAAAGGTATAACATTTCAAAATCTGACAATATTTAGCCAGAGATATTCAAAAAAAAGCATCGAAAAAGTTTTGATTTTCGAGCCGACCCCGATTTTGACAGAAAAAACGTGATGTAACCCCTTGCCATTTGGCCGATTTTGGTGAAAATTTAGATTTTCATTTTTCTGATGCCAATCGATAGTACTGATCCTTACGAGTCCAAAATGGTATAAAATTCCCAAATCGCACATTATTTGGCCGAGATATTCCAAAAAATCATCAAAAAAGGTTGACTTTACAAACGAATCGGTTTTTGGTCAACAACTTTTTTAACCCATCGATTTTAAAAATCTTTAAATGCCGATTGATAGTAGGGATCCGTACAAATTCAAAAATGTATAAAATTTCAAAATCTGACAATATATTACCAGAGATATTCAAAAAAATGCATCAAAAAAGTTTTGATTTTCGAGCCGACCCCGATTTTGAGAAAAAACGTGATGTAACCCCTTGCCCATTCGCCGATTTTGGTCAAAATTTAGATTTTCATTTTTCTGATGCCAATCGATAGTACTGATCCTTACGAGTCCAAAATGGTATAAAATTCCCAAATCGAACATTATTTGGCCGAGATATTCCAAAAAATCATCAAAAAAGGTTGACTTTACAAACGAATCGGTTTTTGGTCAACAACTTGTTTTCAACCCATCGATTTTTAAAATGTTTAAATGCCGATTGATAGTAGGGATCCGTACAAATTCAAAAAGGTATAACATTTCAAAATCTGACAATATTTTGACCAGAGATATTCAAAAAAATGCATCAAAAAGTTTCGATTTTCGAACCGACCCCGATTTTTAGAAAAAAACGTGATGTAACCCCTTGCCATTTCGCCGATTTTGGTGAAAATTTAGATTTTCATTTTTCTGATGCCAATCGATAGTACTGATCCTTACGAGTCCAAAATGGTATAAAATTCCCAAATCGCACATTATTTGGCCGAGATATTCCAAAAAATCATCAAAAAAGGTTGACTTTACAAACGAATCGGTTTTTGGTCAACCACTTGTTTTAACCCATCGATTTTAAAAATGTTTGAATGCCAATTGATAGTAGGGATCCGTACAAATTCAAAAAGGTATAACATTTCAAAATCTGGCAATATATACCAGAGATATTCAAAAAAAAGCATCGAAAAAGTTTTGATTTTCGAACGGACCCCGATTTTTAGAAAAAACGTGATGTAACCCCTTGCCATTTCGCCGATTTTGGTGAAAATTTAGATTTTCATTTTTCTGATGCCAATCGATAGTAGTGATCCTTACGAGTCCAAAATGGTATAAAATTCCCAAATCGCACATTATTTGGCCGAGATATTCCAAAAAATCATCAAAAAGGTTGACTTTACAAACGAATCGGTTTTTGGTCAACCACTTGTTTTAACCCATCGATTTTAAAAATGTTTGAATGCCAATTGATAGTAGGGATCCGTACAAATTCAAAAAGGTATAACATTTCAAAATCTGACAATATATAGCCAGAGATATTCAAAAAAAGCATCGAAAAAGTTTTGATTTTCGAACGGACCCTGATTTTTAGAAAAAACGTGATGTAACCCCTTGCCATTTCGCCGATTTTGGTGAAAATTTAGATTTTCATTTTTCTGATGCCAATCGATAGTACTGATCCTTACGAGTCCAAAATGGTATAAAATTCCCAAATCGCACATTATTTGGCCGAGATATTCCAAAAAATCATCAAAAAATGGTTGACTTTACAAACGAATCGGTTTTTGGTCAACCACTTGTTTTCAACCCATCGATTTTTAAAATGTTTGAATGCCAATTGATAGTAGGGATCCGTACGAATTCAAAAAGGTATAACATTTCAAAATCTGACAATATATACCCGAGATATTCAAAAAAAGCATCGAAAAAGTTTTGATTTTCGAACGGACCCCGATTTTTAGAAAAAACGTGATGTAACCCCTTGCCATTTCGCCGATTTTGGTGAAAATTTAGATTTTCATTTTTCTGATGCCAATCGATAGTACTGATCCTTACGAGTCCAAAATGGTATAAAATTCCCAAATCGAACATTATTTGGCCGAGATATTCCAAAAAATCATCAAAAAAGGTTGACTTTACAAACGAATCGGTTTTTGGTCAACCACCTTGTTTTCAACCCATCGATTTTAAAATTGTTTAAATGCCAATTGATAGTAGGGATCCGTACGAATTCAAAAAGGTATAACATTCCAAAATCTGACAATATTTACCAGAGATATTCAAAAAATGCATCAAAAAAGTTTTGATTTTCGAGCCGACCCCGATTTTGACAAAAAACGTGATGTAACCCCTTGCCATTTGGTTGATTTTGGTGAAAATTTAGATTTTCACTTTTCTGATGCCAATCGATAGTACTGATCCTTACGAGTCCAAAATGGTATAAAATTCCCAAATCGCACACTATTTGGCCGAGATATTCCAAAAAATCATCAAAAAAGGTTGACTTTACAAACGAATCGGTTTTTGGTCAACAACTTTTTTCAACCCATCGATTTTTAAAATGTCTTGAAATGCCGATTGATAGTAGGGATCCGTACAAATTCAAAAAGGTATAAAATTCCAAAATCCGACATTTTTTGCCCGAGATATTCAAAAAGTGCATCAAAAAAGTTTTGATTTTCGAGCCGACCCCGATTTTGAGAAAAAACGTGATGTAACCCCTTGCCATTTCGCTGATTTTGGTGAAAATTTAGATTTTCATTTTTCTGATGCCAATCGATAGTACTGATCCTTACGAGTCCAAAATGGTATAAAATTCCCAAATCGCACATTATTTGGCCGAGATATTCCAAAAAATCATCAAAAAAGGTTGACTTTACAAACGAATCGGTTTTTGGTCAACCACTTGTTTCAACCCATCGATTTTAAAATTCTTTGAATGCCAATTGATAGTAGGGATCCGTACAAATTCAAAAAGGTATAACATTTCAAAATCTGACAATATTTTGGCCGAGATATTCAAAAAATGCATCGAAAAAGTTTTGATTTTCGAGCGGACCCCGATTTTGACAAAAAAACGTGATGTAACCCCTTGCCATTTGGTTGATTTTGGTGAAAATTTAGATTTTCATTTTTCTGATGCCAATCGATAGTACTGATCCTTACGAGTCCAAAATGGTATAAAATTCCCAAATTGAACATTATTTGGCCGAGATATTCCAAAAAATCATCAAAAAAGGTTGACTTTACAAACGAATCGGTTTTTGGTCAACAACTTGTTTTCAACCCATCGATTTTAAATTTCTTTAAATGCCGATTGATAGTAGGGATCCGTACAAATTTAAAAAGGTATAAAATTCCAAAATCTGACATTATTTGGCCGAGATATTCAAAAAAGTGCATCAAAAAAGTTTTGATTTTCGAGCCGACCCCGATTTTGAGAAAAAACGTGATGTAACCCCTTGCCATTTGGTTGATTTTGGTGAAAATTTAGATTTTCATTTTTCTGATGCCAATCGATAGTACTGATTCTTACGAGTCCAAAATGGTATAAAATTCCCAAATCGAACATTATTTGGCCGAGATATTGCAAAAAATCATCAAAAAAGGTTGACTTTACAAACGAATCGTTTTTTGGTCAACAACTTTTTTCAACCCATCGATTTTTAATTTCTTTAAATGCCGATTGATAGTAGGGATCCGTACGAATTCAAAAATGTATAAAATTCCAAAATCCGACATTTTTTGCCCGAGATATTCAAAAAATGCATCAAAAAAGTTTTGATTTTCGAGCCGACCCTGATTTTGACAAAAAACGTGATGTAACCCCTTGCCATTTGGTTGATTTTGGTGAAAATTTAGATTTTCATTTTTCTGATGCCAATCGATAGTACTGATTCTTACGAGTCCAAAATGGTATAAAATTCCAAAATCGAACACTATTTGGCCGAGATATTGCAAAAAATCATCAAAAAAGTTTGACTTTACAAACGAATCGTTTTTTGGACAACAACTTTTTTCAACCCATCGATTTTTAATTTCTTTAAATGCCGATTGATAGTAGGGATCCGTACAAATTTAAAAATGTATAAAATTCCAAAATCTGACATATTTTGGCCGAGATATTCAAAAAGTGCATCAAAAAAGTTTCGATTTTCGAGCCGACCCTGATTTTGACAAAAAACGTGATGTAACCCCTTGCCATTTGGTTGATTTTGGTGAAAATTTAGATTTTCATTTTTCTGATGCCAATCGATAGTACTGATTCTTACGAGTCCAAAATGGTATAAAATTCCAAAATCGAACACTATTTGGCCGAGATATTCCAAAAAATCATCAAAAAAGGTTGACTTTACAAACGAATCGGTTTTTGGTCAACAACTTGTTTTCAACCCATCGATTTTTAATTTCTTTAAATGCCGATTGATAGTAGGGATCCGTACAAATTTAAAAATGTATAAAATTCCAAAATCCGACATATTTATGCCCGAGATATTCAAAAAGTGCATCAAAAAAGTTTCGATTTTCGAGCCGACCCTGATTTTGAGAAAAAACGTGATGTAACCCCTTGCCATTTGGTTGATTTTGGTGAAAATTTAGATTTTCATTTTTCTGATGCCAATCGATAGTACTGATCCTTACGAGTCCAAAATGGTATAAAATTCCCAAATCGAACATTATTTGGCCGAGATATTCCAAAAAATCATCAAAAAAGGTTGACTTTACAAACGAATCGGTTTTTGGTCAACAACTTGTTTTAAACCCATCGATTTTTAAAATGTTTAAATGCCGATTGATAGTAGGGATCCGTACAAATTCAAAAAGGTATAACATTCCAAAATCTGACATTTTTTACCCGAGATATTCAAAAAATGCATCAAAAAAGTTTTGATTTTCGAGCCGACCCCGATTTTGAGAAAAAACGTGATGTAACCCCTTGCCATTTCGTTGATTTTGGTCAAAATTTAGATTTTCATTTTTCTGATGCCAATCGATAGTACTGATCCTTACGAGTCCAAAATGGTATAAAATTCCCAAATCGAACATTATTTGGCCGAGATATTCCAAAAAATCATCAAAAAAGGTTGACTTTACAAACGAATCGGTTTTTGGTCAACAACTTGTTTCAACCCATCGATTTTTAAAATGTTTGAATGCCGATTGATAGTAGGGATCCGTACGAATTCAAAAAGGTATAACATTTCAAAATCTGACATTATTTAGCCAGAGATATTCAAAAAATGCATCAAAAAAGTTTTGATTTTCGAGCCGACCCCGATTTTTAGAAAAAAACGTGATGTAACCCCTTGCCATTTCGTTGATTTTGGTCAAAATTTAGATTTTCATTTTTCTGATGCCAATCGATAGTACTGATCCTTACGAGTCCAAAATGGTATAAAATTCCCAAATCGCACATTATTTGGCCGAGATATTCCAAAAAATCATCAAAAAAGGTTGACTTTACAAACGAATCGGTTTTTGGTCAACAACTTGTTTCAACCCATCGATTTTAAAAATGTTTAAATGCCGATTGATAGTAGGGATCCGTACGAATTCAAAAAGGTATAACATTTCAAAATCTGACATTATTTAGCCAGAGATATTCAAAAAAATGCATCAAAAAAGTTTTGATTTTCGAGCGGACCCCGATTTTTAGAAAAAACGTGATGTAACCCCTTGCCATTTCGCTGATTTTGGTCAAAATTTAGATTTTCATTTTTCTGATGCCAATCGATAGTACTGATCCTTACGAGTCCAAAATGGTATAAAATTCCCAAATCGCACATTATTTGGCCGAGATATTCCAAAAAATCATCAAAAAAGGTTGACTTTACAAACGAATCGGTTTTTGGTCAACAACTTGTTTCAACCCATCGATTTTAAAAATGTTTGAATGCCGATTGATAGTAGGGATCCGTACGAATTCAAAAAGGTATAACATTTCAAAATCTGACAATATTTACCCGAGATATTCAAAAAATGCATCAAAAAAGTTTTGATTTTCGAGCCGACCCCGATTTTTAGAAAAAACGTGATGTAACCCCTTGCCATTTGGCCGATTTTGGTGAAAATTTAGATTTTCATTTTTCTGATGCCAATCGATAGTACTGATCCTTACGAGTCCAAAATGGTATAAAATTCCCAAATCGCACATTATTTGGCCGAGATATTCCAAAAAATCATCAAAAAAGGTTGACTTTACAAACGAATCGGTTTTTGGTCAACCACTTGTTTCAACCCATCGATTTTTAAAATGTTTGAATGCCGATTGATAGTAGGGATCCGTACAAATTCAAAAAGGTATAAAATTCCAAAATCTGACAATATTTACCCGAGATATTCAAAAAAATGCATCAAAAAAGTTTTGATTTTCGAGCGGACCCCGATTTTTAGAAAAAACGTGATGTAACCCCTTGCCATTTCGTCGATTTTGGTGAAAATTTAGATTTTCACTTTTCTGATGCCAATCGATAGTACTGATCCTTACGAGTCCAAAATGGTATAAAATTCCCAAATCGCACATTATTTGGCCGAGATATTCCAAAAAATCATCAAAAAAGGTTGACTTTACAAACGAATCGGTTTTTGGTCAACAACTTGTTTTCAACCCATCGATTTTAAAAATGTTTGAATGCCAATTGATAGTAGGGATCCGTACGAATTCAAAAAGGTATAACATTTCAAAATCTGACATTATTTACCCGAGATATTCAAAAAATGCATCAAAAAAGTTTTGATTTTCGAGCCGACCCCGATTTTTAGAAAAAACGTGATGTAACCCCTTGCCATTTCGCCGATTTTGGTGAAAATTTAGATTTTCATTTTTCTGATGCCAATCGATAGTACTGATCCTTACGAGTCCAAAATGGTATAAAATTCCCAAATCGCACATTATTTGGCCGAGATATTCCAAAAAATCATCAAAAAACGGTTGACTTTACAAACGAATCGGTTTTTGGTCAACCACTTGTTTTAACCCATCGATTTTAAAAATGTTTGAATGCCAATTGATAGTAGGGATCCGTACAAATTCAAAAAGGTATAACATTTCAAAATCTGACAATATATACCAGAGATATTCAAAAAAAAGCATCAAAAAAGTTTTGATTTTCGAGCCGACCCCGATTTTTAGAAAAAACGTGATGTAACCCCTTGCCATTTCGCCGATTTTGGTGAAAATTTAGATTTTCATTTTTCTGATGCCAATCGATAGTAGTGATCCTTACGAGTCCAAAATGGTATAAAATTCCCAAATCGCACATTATTTGGCCGAGATATTCCAAAAAATCATCAAAAAAGGTTGACTTTACAAACGAATCGGTTTTTGGTCAACCACTTGTTTTAACCCATCGATTTTAAAAATGTTTGAATGCCAATTGATAGTAGGGATCCGTACGAATTCAAAAAGGTATAACATTTCAAAATCTGACAATATATACCAGAGATATTCAAAAAAAAGCATCGAAAAAGTTTTGATTTTCGAACGGACCCCGATTTTTAGAAAAAACGTGATGTAACCCCTTGCCATTTCGCCGATTTTGGTCAAAATTTAGATTTTCATTTTTCTGATGCCAATCGATAGTAGTGATCCTTACGAGTCCAAAATGGTATAAAATTCCCAAATCGCACATTATTTGGCCGAGATATTCCAAAAAATCATAAAAAAAGGTTGACTTTACAAACGAATCGGTTTTTGGTCAACCACTTGTTTTAAACCCATCGATTTTAAAAATGTTTGAATGCCAATTGATAGTAGGGATCCGTACGAATTCAAAAAGGTATAACATTTCAAAATCTGACAATATTTACCAGAGATATTCAAAAAAAAGCATCGAAAAAGTTTTGATTTTCGAGCGGACCCCGATTTTTAGAAAAAACGTGATGTAACCCCTTGCCCTTTCGCCGATTTTGGTCAAAATTTAGATTTTCATTTTTCTGATGCCAATCGATAGTACTGATCCTTACGAGTCCAAAATGGTATAAAATTCCCAAATCGCACATTATTTGGCCGAGATATTCCAAAAAATCATCAAAAAATGGTTGACTTTACAAACGAATCGGTTTTTGGTCAACAACTTGTTTTAACCCATCGATTTTAAAAATGTTTGAATGCCAATTGATAGTAGGGATCCGTACGAATTCAAAAAGGTATAACATTTCAAAATCTGACATTATTTAGCCAGAGATATTCAAAAAAAGCATCGAAAAAGTTTTGATTTTCGAACGGACCCCGATTTTTAGAAAAAAACGTGATGTAACCCCTTGCCATTTCGCCGATTTTGGTCAAAATTTAGATTTTCATTTTTCTGATGCCAATCGATAGTACTGATCCTTACGAGTCCAAAATGGTATAAAATTCCCAAATCGCACATTATTTGGCCGAGATATTCCAAAAAATCATCAAAAAAGGTTGACTTTACAAACGAATCGGTTTTTGGTCAACCACTTGTTTTAACCCATCGATTTTAAAAATGTTTGAATGCCAATTGATAGTAGGGATCCGTACAAATTCAAAAAGGTATAACATTTCAAAATCTGACAATATTTACCCGAGATATTCAAAAAAAAGCATCGAAAAAGTTTTGATTTTCGAACGGACCCCGATTTTTAGAAAAAACGTGATGTAACCCCTTGCCATTTCGCCGATTTTGGTCAAAATTTAGATTTTCATTTTTCTGATGCCAATCGATAGTACTGATCCTTACGAGTCCAAAATGGTATAAAATTCCCAAATCGCACATTATTTGGCCGAGGTATTCCAAAAAATCATCAAAAAAGGTTGACTTTACAAACGAATCGGTTTTTGGTCAACCACTTGTTTTCAACCCATCGATTTTAAAAATGTTTGAATGCCAATTGATAGTAGGGATCCGTACGAATTCAAAAAGGTATAACATTTCAAAATCTGACAATATATACCAGAGATATTCAAAAAATCATCAAAAAAGTTTTGATTTTCGAACGGACCCCGATTTTTAGAAAAAACGTGATGTAACCCCTTGCCATTTCGCCGATTTTGGTCAAAATTTTGATTTTCATTTTTCTGATGCCAATCGATAGTAGTGATCCTTACGAGTCCAAAATGGTATAAAATTCCCAAATCGCACATTATTTGGCCGAGATATTCCAAAAAATCATAAAAAAAGGTTGACTTTACAAACGAATCGGTTTTTGGTCAACCACTTGTTTTCAACCCATCGATTTTAAAAATGTTTGAATGCCAATTGATAGTAGGGATCCGTACGAATTCAAAAAGGTATAACATTTCAAAATCTGACAATATATAGCCAGAGATATTCAAAAAAAATCATCAAAAAAGTTTTGATTTTCGAACGGACCCCGATTTTTAGAAAAAACGTGATGTAACCCCTTGCCATTTCGCCGATTTTGGTCAAAATTTAGATTTTCATTTTTCTGATGCCAATCGATAGTAGTGATCCTTACGAGTCCAAAATGGTATAAAATTCCCAAATCGCACATTATTTGGCCGAGATATTCCAAAAAATCATAAAAAAAACGGTTGACTTTACAAACGAATCGGTTTTTGGTCAACCACTTGTTTTAACCCATCGATTTTAAAAATGTTTGAATGCCAATTGATAGTAGGGATCCGTACGAATTCAAAAAGGTATAACATTTCAAAATCTGACTATATATACCCGAGATATTCAAAAAAAGCATCAAAAAAGTTTTATTTTTCGAACGGACCCCGATTTTTAGAAAAAACGTGATGTAACCCCTTGCCATTTCGCCGATTTTGGTCAAAATTTAGATTTTCATTTTTCTGATGCCAATCGATAGTAGTGATCCTTACGAGTCCAAAATGGTATAAAATTCCCAAATCGCACATTATTTGGCCGAGATATTCCAAAAAATCATAAAAAAACGGTTGACTTTACAAACGAATCGGTTTTTGGTCAACCACTTGTTTCAACCCATCGATTTTAAAAATGTTTGAATGCCAATTGATAGTAGGGATCCGTACGAATTCAAAAAGGTATAACATTTCAAAATCTGACATATATATACCCGAGATATTCAAAAAAAAGCATCGAAAAAGTTTTGATTTTCGAGCCGACCCCGATTTTTAGAAAAAACGTGATGTAACCCCTTGCCATTTCGCCGATTTTGGTCAAAATTTAGATTTTCATTTTTCTGATGCCAATCGATAGTAGTGATCCTTACGAGTCCAAAATGGTATAAAATTCCCAAATCGCACATTATTTGGCCGAGATATTCCAAAAAATCATAAAAAAACGGTTGACTTTACAAACGAATCGGTTTTTGGTCAACCACTTGTTTTAACCCATCGATTTTAAAAATGTTTGAATGCCAATTGATAGTAGGGATCCGTACGAATTCAAAAAGGTATAACATTTCAAAATCTGACAATATATACCAGAGATATTCAAAAAAATGCATCGAAAAAGTTTTGATTTTCGAACGGACCCCGATTTTTAGAAAAAACGTGATGTAACCCCTTGCCATTTCGCCGATTTTGGTCAAAATTTAGATTTTCATTTTTCTGATGCCAATCGATAGTAGTGATCCTTACGAGTCCAAAATGGTATAAAATTCCCAAATCGCACATTATTTGGCCGAGATATTCCAAAAAATCATAAAAAAAGGTTGACTTTACAAACGAATCGGTTTTTGGTCAACCACTTGTTTTCAACCCATCGATTTTAAAAATGTTTGAATGCCAATTGATAGTAGGGATCCGTACGAATTCAAAAAGGTATAACATTTCAAAATCTGACAATATATACCCGAGATATTCAAAAAAAAGCATCGAAAAAGTTTTGATTTTCGAACGGACCCCGATTTTTAGAAAAAACGTGATGTAACCCCTTGCCATTTCGCCGATTTTGGTCAAAATTTAGATTTTCATTTTTCTGATGCCAATCGATAGTAGTGATCCTTACGAGTCCAAAATGGTATAAAATTCCCAAATCGCACATTATTTGGCCGAGATATTCCAAAAAATCATAAAAAAAGGTTGACTTTACAAACGAATCGGTTTTTGGTCAACCACTTGTTTTCAACCCATCGATTTTAAAAATGTTTGAATGCCAATTGATAGTAGGGATCCGTACGAATTCAAAAAGGTATAACATTTCAAAATCTGACAATATATACCAGAGATATTCAAAAAAAAGCATCGAAAAAGTTTTGATTTTCGAACGGACCCCGATTTTTAGAAAAAACGTGATGTAACCCCTTGCCATTTCGCCGATTTTGGTCAAAATTTAGATTTTCATTTTTCTGATGCCAATCGATAGTAGTGATCCTTACGAGTCCAAAATGGTATAAAATTCCCAAATCGCACATTATTTGGCCGAGATATTCCAAAAAATCATCAAAAAGGTTGACTTTACAAACGAATCGGTTTTTGGTCAACCACTTGTTTTAACCCATCGATTTTAAAAATGTTTGAATGCCAATTGATAGTAGGGATCCGTACGAATTCAAAAAGGTATAACATTTCAAAATCTGACAATATATACCAGAGATATAAAAAAAAAAGCATCGCAAAAGTTTTGATTTTCGAACGGACCCCGATTTTTAGAAAAAACGTGATGTAACCCCTTGCCATTTCGCCGATTTTGGTCAAAATTTAGATTTTCATTTTTCTGATGCCAATCGATAGTAGTGATCCTTACGAGTCCAAAATGGTATAAAATTCCCAAATCGCACATTATTTGGCCGAGATATTCCAAAAAATCATAAAAAACGGTTGACTTTACAAACGAATCGGTTTTTGGTCAACCACTTGTTTTAACCCATCGATTTTAAAAATGTTTGAATGCCAATTGATAGTAGGGATCCGTACGAATTCAAAAAGGTATAACATTTCAAAATCTGACAATATATACCAGAGATATTCAAAAAAAAGCATCGAAAAAGTTTTGATTTTCGAACGGACCCCGATTTTTAGAAAAAACGTGATGTAACCCCTTGCCATTTCGCCGATTTTGGTCAAAATTTAGATTTTCATTTTTCTGATGCCAATCGATAGTAGTGATCCTTACGAGTCCAAAATGGTATAAAATTCCCAAATCGCACATTATTTGGCCGAGATATTCCAAAAAATCATAAAAAACGGTTGACTTTACAAACGAATCGGTTTTTGGTCAACCACTTGTTTTAACCCATCGATTTTAAAAATGTTTGAATGCCAATTGATAGTAGGGATCCGTACGAATTCAAAAAGGTATAACATTTCAAAATCTGACAATATATACCAGAGATATTCAAAAAAAAGCATCGAAAAAGTTTTGATTTTCGAACGGACCCCGATTTTTAGAAAAAACGTGATGTAACCCCTTGCCATTTCGCCGATTTTGGTCAAAATTTAGATTTTCATTTTTCTGATGCCAATCGATAGTAGTGATCCTTACGAGTCCAAAATGGTATAAAATTCCCAAATCGCACATTATTTGGCCGAGATATTCCAAAAAATCATAAAAAACGGTTGACTTTACAAACGAATCGGTTTTTGGTCAACCACTTGTTTTAACCCATCGATTTTAAAAATGTTTGAATGCCAATTGATAGTAGGGATCCGTACGAATTCAAAAAGGTATAACATTTCAAAATCTGACAATATATACCAGAGATATTCAAAAAAAAGCATCGAAAAAGTTTTGATTTTCGAACGGACCCCGATTTTTAGAAAAAACGTGATGTAACCCCTTGCCATTTCGCCGATTTTGGTCAAAATTTAGATTTTCATTTTTCTGATGCCAATCGATAGTAGTGATCCTTACGAGTCCAAAATGGTATAAAATTCCCAAATCGCACATTATTTGGCCGAGATATTCCAAAAAATCATAAAAAACGGTTGACTTTACAAACGAATCGGTTTTTGGTCAACCACTTGTTTTAACCCATCGATTTTAAAAATGTTTGAATGCCAATTGATAGTAGGGATCCGTACGAATTCAAAAAGGTATAACATTTCAAAATCTGACAATATATACCAGAGATATTCAAAAAAAGCATCGAAAAAGTTTTGATTTTCGAACTGACCCCGATTTTTAGAAAAAACGTGATGTAACCCCTTGCCATTTCGCCGATTTTGGTCAAAATTTAGATTTTCATTTTTCTGATGCCAATCGATAGTAGTGATCCTTACGAGTCCAAAATGGTATAAAATTCCCAAATCGCACATTATTTGGCCGAGATATTCCAAAAAATCATAAAAAACGGTTGACTTTACAAACGAATCGGTTTTTGGTCAACCACTTGTTTTAACCCATCGATTTTAAAAATGTTTGAATGCCAATTGATAGTAGGGATCCGTACGAATTCAAAAAGGTATAACATTTCAAAATCTGACAATATATACCAGAGATATTCAAAAAAAAGCATCGAAAAAGTTTTGATTTTCGAACGGACCCCGATTTTTAGAAAAAACGTGATGTAACCCCTTGCCATTTCGCCGATTTTGGTCAAAATTTAGATTTTCATTTTTCTGATGCCAATCGATAGTAGTGATCCTTACGAGTCCAAAATGGTATAAAATTCCCAAATCGCACATTATTTGGCCGAGATATTCCAAAAAATCATAAAAAACGGTTGACTTTACAAACGAATCGGTTTTTGGTCAACCACTTGTTTTAACCCATCGATTTTAAAAATGTTTGAATGCCAATTGATAGTAGGGATCCGTACGAATTCAAAAAGGTATAACATTTCAAAATCTGACAATATATACCAGAGATATTCAAAAAAAAGCATCGAAAAAGTTTTGATTTTCGAACGGACCCCGATTTTTAGAAAAAACGTGATGTAACCCCTTGCCATTTCGCCGATTTTGGTCAAAATTTAGATTTTCATTTTTCTGATGCCAATCGATAGTAGTGATCCTTACGAGTCCAAAATGGTATAAAATTCCCAAATCGCACATTATTTGGCCGAGATATTCCAAAAAATCATAAAAAATGGTTGACTTTACAAACGAATCGGTTTTTGGTCAACCACTTGTTTTAACCCATCGATTTTAAAAATGTTTGAATGCCAATTGATAGTAGGGATCCGTACGAATTCAAAAAGGTATAACATTTCAAAATCTGACAATATATACCAGAGATATTCAAAAAAAAGCATCGAAAAAGTTTTGATTTTCGAACGGACCCCGATTTTTAGAAAAAACGTGATGTAACCCCTTGCCATTTCGCCGATTTTGGTCAAAATTTAGATTTTCATTTTTCTGATGCCAATCGATAGTAGTGATCCTTACGAGTCCAAAATGGTATAAAATTCCCAAATCGCACATTATTTGGCCGAGATATTCCAAAAAATCATAAAAAACGGTTGACTTTACAAACGAATCGGTTTTTGGTCAACCACTTGTTTTAACCCATCGATTTTAAAAATGTTTGAATGCCAATTGATAGTAGGGATCCGTACGAATTCAAAAAGGTATAACATTTCAAAATCTGACAATATATACCAGAGATATTCAAAAAAAAGCATCGAAAAAGTTTTGATTTTCGAACGGACCCCGATTTTTAGAAAAAACGTGATGTAACCCCTTGCCATTTCGCCGATTTTGGTCAAAATTTAGATTTTCATTTTTCTGATGCCAATCGATAGTAGTGATCCTTACGAGTCCAAAATGGTATAAAATTCCCAAATCGCACATTATTTGGCCGAGATATTCCAAAAAATCATAAAAAATGGTTGACTTTACAAACGAATCGGTTTTTGGTCAACCACTTGTTTTAACCCATCGATTTTAAAAATGTTTGAATGCCAATTGATAGTAGGGATCCGTACGAATTCAAAAAGGTATAACATTTCAAAATCTGACAATATATACCAGAGATATTCAAAAAAAAGCATCGAAAAAGTTTTGATTTTCGAACGGACCCCGATTTTTAGAAAAAACGTGATGTAACCCCTTGCCATTTCGCCGATTTTGGTCAAAATTTAGATTTTCATTTTTCTGATGCCAATCGATAGTAGTGATCCTTACGAGTCCAAAATGGTATAAAATTCCCAAATCGCACATTATTTGGCCGAGATATTCCAAAAAATCATAAAAAACGGTTGACTTTACAAACGAATCGGTTTTTGGTCAACCACTTGTTTTAACCCATCGATTTTAAAAATGTTTGAATGCCAATTGATAGTAGGGATCCGTACGAATTCAAAAAGGTATAACATTTCAAAATCTGACAATATATACCAGAGATATTCAAAAAAAAGCATCGAAAAAGTTTTGATTTTCGAACGGACCCCGATTTTTAGAAAAAACGTGATGTAACCCCTTGCCATTTCGCCGATTTTGGTCAAAATTTAGATTTTCATTTTTCTGATGCCAATCGATAGTAGTGATCCTTACGAGTCCAAAATGGTATAAAATTCCCAAATCGCACATTATTTGGCCGAGATATTCCAAAAAATCATAAAAAACGGTTGACTTTACAAACGAATCGGTTTTTGGTCAACCACTTGTTTTAACCCATCGATTTTAAAAATGTTTGAATGCCAATTGATAGTAGGGATCCGTACGAATTCAAAAAGGTATAACATTTCAAAATCTGACAATATATACCAGAGATATTCAAAAAAAAGCATCGAAAAAGTTTTGATTTTCGAACGGACCCCGATTTTTAGAAAAAACGTGATGTAACCCCTTGCCATTTCGCCGATTTTGGTCAAAATTTAGATTTTCATTTTTCTGATGCCAATCGATAGTAGTGATCCTTACGAGTCCAAAATGGTATAAAATTCCCAAATCGCACATTATTTGGCCGAGATATTCCAAAAAATCATAAAAAACGGTTGACTTTACAAACGAATCGGTTTTTGGTCAACCACTTGTTTTAACCCATCGATTTTAAAAATGTTTGAATGCCAATTGATAGTAGGGATCCGTACGAATTCAAAAAGGTATAACATTTCAAAATCTGACTATTATATACCAGAGATATTCAAAAAAAAGCATCGAAAAAGTTTTGATTTTCGAACGGACCCCGATTTTTAGAAAAAACGTGATGTAACCCCTTGCCATTTCGCCGATTTTGGTCAAAATTTAGATTTTCATTTTTCTGATGCCAATCGATAGTAGTGATCCTTACGAGTCCAAAATGGTATAAAATTCCCAAATCGCACATTATTTGGCCGAGATATTCCAAAAAATCATAAAAAAAGGTTGACTTTACAAACGAATCGGTTTTTGGTCAACCACTTGTTTTAACCCATCGATTTTAAAAATGTTTGAATGCCAATTGATAGTAGGGATCCGTACGAATTCAAAAAGGTATAACATTTCAAAATCTGACTATATATACCCGAGATATTCAAAAAAAAGCATCAAAAAAGTTTTGATTTTCGAACGGACCCCGATTTTTAGAAAAAACGTGATGTAACCCCTTGCCATTTCGCCGATTTTGGTCAAAATTTAGATTTTCATTTTTCTGATGCCAATCGATAGTAGTGATCCTTACGAGTCCAAAATGGTATAAAATTCCCAAATCGCACATTATTTGGCCGAGATATTCCAAAAAATCATAAAAAACGGTTGACTTTACAAACGAATCGGTTTTTGGTCAACCACTTGTTTTAACCCATCGATTTTAAAAATGTTTGAATGCCAATTGATAGTAGGGATCCGTACGAATTCAAAAAGGTATAACATTTCAAAATCTGACAATATATACCCGAGATATTCAAAAAAAAGCATCAAAAAAGTTTTGATTTTCGAACGGACCCCGATTTTTAGAAAAAACGTGATGTAACCCCTTGCCATTTCGCCGATTTTGGTCAAAATTTAGATTTTCATTTTTCTGATGCCAATCGATAGTACTGATCCTTACGAGTCCAAAATGGTATAAAATTCCCAAATCGCACATTATTTGGCCGAGATATTCCAAAAAATCATCAAAAAATGGTTGACTTTACAAACGAATCGGTTTTTGGTCAACCACTTGTTTCAACCCATCGATTTTTAATATGTTTGAATGCAGATTGATAGTAGGGATCCGTACGAATTCAAAAAGGTATAACATTTCAAAATCTGACAATATTTACCCGAGATATTCAAAAAATATCATCAAAAAAGTTTTGATTTTCGAGCCGACCCCGATTTTTAGAAAAAACGTGATGTAACCCCTTGCCATTTGGCTGATTTTGGTGAAAATTTAGATTTTCATTTTTCTGATGCCAATCGATAGTACTGATCCTTACGAGTCCAAAATGGTATAAAATTCCCAAATCGAACATTATTTGGCCGAGATATTCCAAAAAATCATCAAAAAAGGTTGACTTTACAAACGAATCGGTTTTTGGTCAACAACTTGTTTCAACCCATCGATTTTTAAATTGTTTAAATGCCGATTGATAGTAGGGATCCGTACAAATTCAAAAAGGTATAACATTTCAAAATCTGACATTATTTGGCCGAGATATTCAAAAAATGCATCAAAAAAGTTTTGATTTTCGAGCCGACCCCGATTTTTAGAAAAAACGTGATGTAACCCCTTGCCATTTGGTTGATTTTGGTGAAAATTTAGATTTTCATTTTTCTGATGCCAATCGATAGTACTGATCCTTACGAGTCCAAAATGGTATAAAATTCCCAAATCGAACATTATTTGGCCGAGATATTCCAAAAAATCATCAAAAAAGGTTGACTTTACAAACGAATCGGTTTTTGGTCAACAACTTTTTTCAACCCATCGATTTTTAATTTCTTTAAATGCCGATTGATAGTAGGGATCCCTACGAATTCAAAAATGTATAACATTTCAAAATCTGACAGTATTTACCCGAGATATTCAATAAAAATCATCAAAAAAGTTTTGATTTTCGAGCCGACCCCGAATTTGACAAAAAACGTGATGTAACCCCTTGCCATTTGGTTGATTTTGGTGAAAATTTAGATTTTCATTTTTCTGATGCCAATCGATAGTACTGATTCTTACGAGTCCAAAATGGTATAAAATTCCAAAATCGAACACTATTTGGCCGAGATATTCCAAAAAATCATCAAAAAAGGTTGACTTTACAAACGAATCGTTTTTTGGTCAACAACTTTTTTCAACCCATCGATTTTTAAATTCTTTAAATGCCGATTGATAGTAGGGATCCGTACAAATTCAAAAAGGTATAAAATTTCAAAATCTGACATTTTTTGGCCGAGATATTCAATAAAAATCATCAAAAAAGTTTTGATTTTCGAGCCGACCCCGAATTTGACAAAAAACGTGATGTAACAACCCTTGCCATTTGGCCGATTTTGGTGAAAATTTAGATTTTCATTTTTCTGATGCCAATCGATAGTACTGATTCTTACGAGTCCAAAATGGTATAAAATTCCAAAATTGAACACTATTTGGCCGAGATATTCCAAAAAATCATCAAAAAAGGTTGACTTTACAAACGAATCGTTTTTTGGTCAACAACTTTTTTCAACCCATCGATTTTTAATTTCTTTAAATGCCGATTGATAGTAGGGATCCGTACAAATTTAAAAAGGTATAAAATTCCAAAATCCGACATATTTTGGCCGAGATATTCAAAAAGTGCATCAAAAAAGTTTTGATTTTCGAGCCGACCCTGATTTTGACAAAAAACGTGATGTAACCCCTTGCCATTTGGTTGATTTTGGTGAAAATTTAGATTTTCATTTTTCTGATGCCAATCGATAGTACTGATTCTTACGAGTCCAAAATGGTATAAAATTCCAAAATTGAACACTATTTGGCCGAGATATTCCAAAAAATCATCAAAAAAGGTTGACTTTACAAACGAATCGTTTTTTGGTCAACAACTTTTTTCAACCCATCGATTTTTAATTTTTTTAAATGCCGATTGATAGTAGGGATCCGTACAAATTTAAAAAGGTATAAAATTCCAAAATCCGACATTTTTTGGCCGAGATATTCAAAAAGTGCATCAAAAAAGTTTTGATTTTCGAGCCGACCCTGATTTTGAGAAAAAACGTGATGTAACCCCTTGCCATTTGGTTGATTTTGGTGAAAATTTAGATTTTCATTTTTCTGATGCCAATCGATAGTACTGATTCTTACGAGTCCAAAATGGTATAAAATTCCAAAATGGAACACTATTTGGCCGAGATATTCCAAAAAATCATCAAAAAAGGTTGACTTTACAAACGAATCGTTTTTTGGTCAACAACTTTTTTCAACCCATCGATTTTTAATTTCTTTAAATGCCGATTGATAGTAGGGATCCGTACAAATTTAAAAATGTATAAAATTCCAAAATCCGACATATTTTGGCCGAGATATTCAAAAAGTGCATCAAAAAGTTTCGATTTTCGAGCCGACCCCGATTTTGACAAAAAACGTGATGTAACCCCTTGCCATTTGGTTGATTTTGGTGAAAATTTTGATTTTCATTTTTCTGATGCCAATCGATAGTACTGATTCTTAATGGTATAAAATTCCAAAATTGAACACTATTTGGCCGAGATATTGCAAAAAATCATCAAAAAAGGTTGACTTTACAAACGAATCGTTTTTTGGTCAACACCTTTTTTCAACCCATCGATTTTTAATTTCTTTAAATGCCGATTGATAGTAGGGATCCGTACAAATTTAAAAAGGTATAAAATTCCAAAATCCGACATTTTTTGGCCGAGATATTCAAAAAGTGCATCAAAAAAGTTTTGATTTTCGAGCCGACCCTGATTTTGACAAAAAACGTGATGTAACCCCTTGCCATTTGGTTGATTTCCGTGAAAATTTTGATTTTCATTTTTCTGATGCCAATCGATAGTACTGATTCTTACGAGTCCAAAATGGTATAAAATTCCAAAATTGAACACTATTTGGCCGAGATATTCCAAAAAATCATCAAAAGATGTTGACTTTACAAACGAATCGTTTTTTGGACAACAACTTTTTTCAACCCATCGATTTTTAATTTCTTTAAATGCCGATTGATAGTAGGGATCCGTACAAATTTAAAAATGTATAAAATTCCAAAATCCGACAATTTTTGGCCGAGATATTCAAAAAGTGCATCAAAAAAGTTTTGATTTTCGAGCCGACCCTGATTTTGACAAAAAACGTGATGTAACCCCTTGCCATTTGGTTGATTTTGGTGAAAATTTAGATTTTCATTTTTCTGATGCCAATCGATAGTACTGATTCTTACGAGTCCAAAATGGTATAAAATTCCAAAATTGAACACTATTTGGCCGAGATATTGCAAAAAATCATCAAAAAAGGTTGACTTTACAAACGAATCGTTTTTGGTCAACACCTTTTTTCAACCCATCGATTTTTAATTTCTTTAAATGCCGATTGATAGTAGGGATCCGTACAAATTTAAAAAGGTATAAAATTCCAAAATCCGACATTTTTTGGCCGAGATATTCAAAAAGTGCATCAAAAAAGTTTTGATTTTCGAGCCGACCCTGATTTTGACAAAAAACGTGATGTAACTAACCCTTGCCATTTGGTTGATTTTCGTGAAAATTTTGATTTTCATTTTTCTGATGCCAATCGATAGTACTGATTCTTACGAGTCCAAAATGGTATAAAATTCCAAAATTGAACACTATTTGGCCGAGATATTCCAAAAAATCATCAAAAGAGGTTGACTTTACAAACGAATCGTTTTTTGGACAACAACTTTTTTCAACCCATCGATTTTTAATTTCTTTAAATGCCGATTGATAGTAGGGATCCGTACAAATTTAAAAATGTATAAAATTCCAAAATCCGACATATTTTGGCCGAGATATTCAAAAAGTGCATCAAAAAAGTTTTGATTTTCGAGCCGACCCTGATTTTGACAAAAAACGTGATGTAACCCCTTGCCATTTGGTTGATTTTGGTGAAAATTTAGATTTTCATTTTTCTGATGCCAATCGATAGTACTGATTCTTACGAGTCCAAAATGGTATAAAATTCCAAAATTGAACACTATTTGGCCGAGATATTCCAAAAAATCATCAAAAAAGGTTGACTTTACAAACGAATCGTTTTTTGGTCAACAACTTTTTTCAACCCATCGATTTTTAATTTTTTTTAAATGCCGATTGATAGTAGGGATCCGTACAAATTTAAAAAGGTATAAAATTCCAAAATCCGACATTTTTTGGCCGAGATATTCAAAAAGTGCATCAAAAAAGTTTTGATTTTCGAGCCGACCCTGATTTTGAGAAAAAACGTGATGTAACCCCTTGCCATTTGGTTGATTTTGGTGAAAATTTAGATTTTCATTTTTCTGATGCCAATCGATAGTACTGATTCTTACGAGTCCAAAATGGTATAAAATTCCAAAATGGAACACTATTTGGCCGAGATATTCCAAAAAATCATCAAAAAAGGTTGACTTTACAAACGAATCGTTTTTTGGTCAACAACTTTTTTCAACCCATCGATTTTTAATTTCTTTAAATGCCGATTGATAGTAGGGATCCGTACAAATTTAAAAATGTATAAAATTCCAAAATCCGACATATTTTGGCCGAGATATTCAAAAAGTGCATCAAAAAAGTTTCGATTTTCGAGCCGACCCTGATTTTGACAAAAAACGTGATGTAACCCCTTGCCATTTGGTTGATTTTGGTGAAAATTTAGATTTTCATTTTTCTGATGCCAATCGATAGTACTGATCCTTACGAGTCCAAAATGGTATAAAATTCCAAAATTGAACACTATTTGGCCGAGATATTGCAAAAAATCATCAAAAAAGGTTGACTTTACAAACGAATCGTTTTTTGGTCAACACCTTTTTTCAACCCATCGATTTTTAATTTCTTTAAATGCCGATTGATAGTAGGGATCCGTACAAATTTAAAAAGGTATAAAATTCCAAAATCCGACATTTTTTGGCCGAGATATTCAAAAAGTGCATCAAAAAAGTTTTGATTTTCGAGCCGACCCTGATTTTGACAAAAAACGTGATGTAACCCCTTGCCATTTGGTTGATTTCGGTGAAAATTTTGATTTTCATTTTTCTGATGCCAATCGATAGTACTGATTCTTACGAGTCCAAAATGGTATAAAATTCCAAAATTGAACACTATTTGGCCGAGATATTCCAAAAAATCATCAAAAGAGGTTGACTTTACAAACGAATCGTTTTTTGGTCAACAACTTTTTTCAACCCATCGATTTTTAATTTCTTTAAATGCCGATTGATAGTAGGGATCCGTACAAATTTAAAAATGTATAAAATTCCAAAATCCGACATATTTTGGCCGAGATATTCAAAAAGTGCATCAAAAAAGTTTTGATTTTCGAGCCGACCCTGATTTTGACAAAAAACGTGATGTAACCCCTTGCCATTTGGTTGATTTTGGTGAAAATTTAGATTTTCATTTTTCTGATGCCAATCGATAGTACTGATTCTTACGAGTCCAAAATGGTATAAAATTCCAAAATCGAACATTATTTGGCCGAGATATTCCAAAAAATCATCAAAAAAGGTTGACTTTACAAACGAATCGTTTTTTGGTCAACAACTTTTTCAACCCATCGATTTTTAATTTTTCAAATGCCGATTGATAGTAGGGATCCGTACAAATTTAAAAAGGTATAAAATTCCAAAATCCGACATTTTTTGGCCGAGATATTCAAAAAGTGCATCAAAAAAGTTTTGATTTTCGAGCCGACCCTGATTTTGAGAAAAAACGTGATGTAACCCCTTGCCATTTGGTTGATTTTGGTGAAAATTTTGATTTTCATTTTTCTGCTGCCAATCGATAGTACTGATCCTTACGAGTCCAAAATGGTATAAAATTCCAAAATCGAACATTATTTGGCCGAGATATTCCAGAAAATCATCAAAAAAGGTTGACTTTACAAACGAATCGTTTTTTGGTCAACAACTTTTTTCAACCCATCGATTTTTAATTTTTTTAAATGCCGATTGATAGTAGGGATCCGTACAAATTTAAAAAGGTATAAAATTCCAAAATCCGACATTTTTTGGCCGAGATATTCAAAAAGTGCATCAAAAAAGTTTTGATTTTCGAGCCGACCCTGATTTTGAGAAAAAACGTGATGTAACCCCTTGCCATTTGGTTGATTTTGGTGAAAATTTAGATTTTCATTTTTCTGATGCCAATCGATAGTACTGATCCTTACGAGTCCAAAATGGTATAAAATTCCAAAATCGAACATTATTTGGCCGAGATATTCCAGAAAATCATCAAAAAAGGTTGACTTTACAAACGAATCGTTTTTTGGTCAACAACTTTTTTCAACCCATCGATTTTTAATTTTTTTAAATGCCGATTGATAGTAGGGATCCGTACAAATTTAAAAAGGTATAAAATTCCAAAATCCGACATTTTTTGGCCGAGATATTCAAAAAGTGCATCAAAAAAGTTTTGATTTTCGAGCCGACCCTGATTTTGAGAAAAAAGTGATGTAACCCCTTGCCATTTGGTTGATTTTGGTGAAAATTTCGATTTTCATTTTTCTGATGCCAATCGATAGTACTGATTCTTACGAGTCCAAAATGGTATAAAATTCCAAAATTGAACACTATTTGGCCGAGATATACCAAAAAATCATCAAAAAAGGTTGACTTTACAAACGAATCGTTTTTTGGTCAACAACTTTTTTCAACCCATCGATTTTTAATTTCTTTAAATGCCGATTGATAGTAGGGATCCGTACAAATTTAAAAAGGTATAAAATTCCAAAATCCGACATTTTTTGGCCGAGATATTCAAAAAGTGCATCAAAAAAGTTTTGATTTTCGAGCCGACCCTGATTTTGACAAAAAACGTGATGTAACCCCTTGCCATTTGGTTGATTTTGGTGAAAATTTAGATTTTCATTTTTCTGATGCCAATCGATAGTACTGATCCTTACGAGTCCAAAATGGTATAAAATTCCAAAATCGAACATTATTTGGCCGAGATATTCCAGAAAATCATCAAAAAAGGTTGACTTTACAAACGAATCGTTTTTTGGTCAACAACTTTTTTCAACCCATCGATTTTTAATTTTTTTTAAATGCCGATTGATAGTAGGGATCCGTACAAATTTAAAAAGGTATAAAATTCCAAAATCCGACATTATTTGGCCGAGATATTCCAAAAAATCATCAAAAAAGTTTTGATTTTCGAGCCGACCCTGATTTTGAGAAAAAAGTGATGTAACCCCTTGCCATTTGGTTGATTTTGGTGAAAATTTAGATTTTCATTTTTCTGATGCCAATCGATAGTACTGATTCTTACGAGTCCAAAATGGTATAAAATTCCAAAATTGAACACTATTTGGCCGAGATATACCAAAAAAACATCAAAAAAGGTTGACTTTACAAACGAATCGTTTTTTGGTCAACAACTTTTTTCAACCCATCGATTTTTAATTTCTTTAAATGCCGATTGATAGTAGGGACCCGTACAAATTTAAAAAGGTATAAAATTCCAAAATCCGACATTTTTTGGCCGAGATATTCAAAAAGTGCATCAAAAAAGTTTTGATTTTCGAGCCGACCCTGATTTTGACAAAAAACGTGATGTAACCCCTTGCCATTTGGTTGATTTTGGTGAAAATTTAGATTTTCATTTTTCTGATGCCAATCGATAGTACTGATTCTTACGAGTCCAAAATGGTATAAAATTCCAAAATGGAACACTATTTGGCCGAGATATTCCAAAAAATCATCAAAAAAGGTTGACTTTACAAACGAATCGTTTTTTGGTCAACAACTTTTTCAACCCATCGATTTTTAATTTCTTTAAATGCCGATTGATAGTAGGGATCCGTACAAATTTAAAAAGGTATAAAATTCCAAAATCCGACATTTTTTGGCCGAGATATTCAAAAAGTGCATCAAAAAGTTTTGATTTTCGAGCCGACCCTGATTTTGACAAAAAACGTGATGTAACCCCTTGCCATTTGGTTGATTTTGGTGAAAATTTAGATTTCCATTTTTCTGATGCCAATCGATAGTACTGATTCTTACGAGTCCAAAATGGTATAAAATTCCAAAATTGAACACTATTTGGCCGAGATATTGCAAAAAATCATCAAAAAAGGTTGACTTTACAAACGAATCGTTTTTTGGTCAACACCTTTTTTCAACCCATCGATTTTTAATTTCTTTAAATGCCGATTGATAGTAGGGATCCGTACAAATTTAAAAAGGTATAAAATTCCAAAATCCGACATTTTTTGGCCGAGATATTCAAAAAGTGCATCAAAAAAGTTTTGATTTTCGAGCCGACCCTGATTTTGACAAAAAACGTGATGTAACCCCTTGCCATTTGGTTGATTTTCGTGAAAATTTTGATTTTCATTTTTCTGATGCCAATCGATAGTACTGATTCTTACGAGTCCAAAATGGTATAAAATTCCAAAATTGAACACTATTTGGCCGAGATATTCCAAAAAATCATCAAAAGAGGTTGACTTTACAAACGAATCGTTTTTTGGACAACAACTTTTTTCAACCCATCGATTTTTAATTTCTTTAAATGCCGATTGATAGTAGGGATCCGTACAAATTTAAAAATGTATAAAATTCCAAAATCCGACATATTTTGGCCGAGATATTCAAAAAGTGCATCAAAAAAGTTTTGATTTTCGAGCCGACCCTGATTTTGACAAAAAACGTGATGTAACCCCTTGCCATTTGGTTGATTTTGGTGAAAATTTAGATTTTCATTTTTCTGATGCCAATCGATAGTACTGATTCTTACGAGTCCAAAATGGTATAAAATTCCAAAATTGAACACTATTTGGCCGAGATATTCCAAAAAATCATCAAAAAAGGTTGACTTTACAAACGAATCGTTTTTTGGTCAACAACTTTTTTCAACCCATCGATTTTTAATTTTTTTTAATGCCGATTGATAGTAGGGATCCGTACAAATTTAAAAAGGTATAAAATTCCAAAATCCGACATTTTTTGGCCGAGATATTCAAAAAGTGCATCAAAAAAGTTTTGATTTTCGAGCCGACCCTGATTTTGACAAAAAACGTGATGTAACCCCTTGCCATTTGGTTGATTTTGGTGAAAATTTAGATTTTCATTTTTCTGATGCCAATGGATAGTACTGATTCTTACGAGTCCAAAATGGTATAAAATTCCAAAATGGAACACTATTTGGCCGAGATATTCCAAAAAATCATCAAAAAAGGTTGACTTTACAAACGAATCGTTTTTTGGTCAACAACTTTTTTTCAACCCATCGATTTTTAATTTCTTTAAATGCCGATTGATAGTAGGGACCCGTACAAATTTAAAAAGGTATAAAATTCCAAAATCCGACATTTTTTGGCCGAGATATTCAAAAAGTGCATCAAAAAAGTTTTGATTTTCGAGCCGACCCTGATTTTGACAAAAAACGTGATGTAACCCCTTGCCATTTGGTTGATTTTGGTGAAAATTTAGATTTTCATTTTTCTGATGCCAATCGATAGTACTGATTCTTACGAGTCCAAAATGGTATAAAATTCCAAAATGGAACACTATTTGGCCGAGATATTCCAAAAAATCATCAAAAAAGGTTGACTTTACAAACGAATCGTTTTTTGGTCAACAACTTTTTTCAACCCATCGATTTTTAATTTCTTTAAATGCCGATTGATAGTAGGGATCCGTACAAATTTAAAAAGGTATAAAATTCCAAAATCCGACATTTTTTGGCCGAGATATTCAAAAAGTGCATCAAAAAAGTTTTGATTTTCGAGCCGACCCTGATTTTGACAAAAAACGTGATGTAACCCCTTGCCATTTGGTTGATTTTGGTGAAAATTTAGATTTCCATTTTTCTGATGCCAATCGATAGTACTGATTCTTACGAGTCCAAAATGGTATAAAATTCCAAAATTGAACACTATTTGGCCGAGATATTGCAAAAAATCATCAAAAAAGGTTGACTTTACAAACGAATCGTTTTTTGGTCAACACCTTTTTTCAACCCATCGATTTTTAATTTCTTTAAATGCCGATTGATAGTAGGGATCCGTACAAATTTAAAAAGGTATAAAATTCCAAAATCCGACATTTTTTGGCCGAGATATTCAAAAAGTGCATCAAAAAAGTTTTGATTTTCGAGCCGACCCTGATTTTGACAAAAAACGTGATGTAACCCCTTGCCATTTGGTTGATTTTCGTGAAAATTTTGATTTTCATTTTTCTGATGCCAATCGATAGTACTGATTCTTACGAGTCCAAAATGGTATAAAATTCCAAAATTGAACACTATTTGGCCGAGATATTCCAAAAAATCATCAAAAGAGGTTGACTTTACAAACGAATCGTTTTTTGGACAACAACTTTTTTCAACCCATCGATTTTTAATTTCTTTAAATGCCGATTGATAGTAGGGATCCGTACAAATTTAAAAATGTATAAAATTCCAAAATCCGACATATTTTGGCCGAGATATTCAAAAAGTGCATCAAAAAAGTTTTGATTTTCGAGCCGACCCTGATTTTGACAAAAAACGTGATGTAACCCCTTGCCATTTGGTTGATTTTGGTGAAAATTTAGATTTTCATTTTTCTGATGCCAATCGATAGTACTGATTCTTACGAGTCCAAAATGGTATAAAATTCCAAAATTGAACACTATTTGGCCGAGATATTGCAAAAAATCATCAAAAAAGGTTGACTTTACAAACGAATCGTTTTTTGGTCAACACCTTTTTTCAACCCATCGATTTTTAATTTCTTTAAATGCCGATTGATAGTAGGGATCCGTACAAATTTAAAAAGGTATAAAATTCCAAAATCCGACATTTTTTGGCCGAGATATTCAAAAAGTGCATCAAAAAAGTTTTGATTTTCGAGCCGACCCTGATTTTGACAAAAAACGTGATGTAACCCCTTGCCATTTGGTTGATTTTCGTGAAAATTTTGATTTTCATTTTTCTGATGCCAATCGATAGTACTGATTCTTACGAGTCCAAAATGGTATAAAATTCCAAAATTGAACACTATTTGGCCGAGATATTCCAAAAAATCATCAAAAGAGGTTGACTTTACAAACGAATCGTTTTTTGGACAACAACTTTTTTCAACCCATCGATTTTTAATTTCTTTAAATGCCGATTGATAGTAGGGATCCGTACAAATTTAAAAATGTATAAAATTCCAAAATCCGACATATTTTGGCCGAGATATTCAAAAAGTGCATCAAAAAAGTTTTGATTTTCGAGCCGACCCTGATTTTGACAAAAAACGTGATGTAACCCCTTGCCATTTGGTTGATTTTGGTGAAAATTTAGATTTTCATTTTTCTGATGCCAATCGATAGTACTGATTCTTACGAGTCCAAAATGGTATAAAATTCCAAAATTGAACACTATTTGGCCGAGATATTCCAAAAAATCATCAAAAAAGGTTGACTTTACAAACGAATCGTTTTTTGGTCAACAACTTTTTTCAACCCATCGATTTTTAATTTTTTTTAATGCCGATTGATAGTAGGGATCCGTACAAATTTAAAAAGGTATAAAATTCCAAAATCCGACATTTTTTGGCCGAGATATTCAAAAAGTGCATCAAAAAAGTTTTGATTTTCGAGCCGACCCTGATTTTGAGAAAAAACGTGATGTAACCCCTTGCCATTTGGTTGATTTTGGTGAAAATTTAGATTTTCATTTTTCTGATGCCAATCGATAGTACTGATTCTTACGAGTCCAAAATGGTATAAAATTCCAAAATGGAACACTATTTGGCCGAGATATTCCAAAAAATCATCAAAAAAGGTTGACTTTACAAACGAATCGTTTTTTGGTCAACAACTTTTTTCAACCCATCGATTTTTAATTTCTTTAAATGCCGATTGATAGTAGGGATCCGTACAAATTTAAAAATGTATAAAATTCCAAAATCCGACATATTTTGGCCGAGATATTCAAAAAGTGCATCAAAAAAGTTTCGATTTTCGAGCCGACCCTGATTTTGACAAAAAACGTGATGTAACCCCTTGCCATTTGGTTGATTTTTGGTGAAAATTTAGATTTTCATTTTTCTGATGCCAATCGATAGTACTGATCCTTACGAGTCCAAAATGGTATAAAATTCCAAAATCGAACATTATTTGGCCGAGATATTCCAGAAAATCATCAAAAAAGGTTGACTTTACAAACGAATCGTTTTTTGGTCAACAACTTTTTTCAACCCATCGATTTTTAATTTTTTTAAATGCCGATTGATAGTAGGGATCCGTACAAATTTAAAAAGGTATAAAATTCCAAAATCCGACATTTTTTGGCCGAGATATTCAAAAAGTGCATCAAAAAAGTTTTGATTTTCGAGCCGACCCTGATTTTGAGAAAAAAGTGATGTAACCCCTTGCCATTTGGTTGATTTTGGTGAAAATTTAGATTTTCATTTTTCTGATGCCAATCGATAGTACTGATTCTTACGAGTCCAAAATGGTATAAAATTCCAAAATTGAACACTATTTGGCCGAGATATTGCAAAAAAACATCAAAAAAGGTTGACTTTACAAACGAATCGTTTTTTGGTCAACAACTTTTTTCAACCCATCGATTTTTAATTTCTTTAAATGCCGATTGATAGTAGGGATCCGTACAAATTTAAAAAGGTATAAAATTCCAAAATCCGACATTTTTTGGCCGAGATATTCAAAAAGTGCATCAAAAAAGTTTTGATTTTCGAGCCGACCCTGATTTTGACAAAAACGTGATGTAACCCCTTGCCATTTGGTTGATTTTGGTGAAAATTTAGATTTTCATTTTTCTGATGCCAATCGATAGTACTGATCCTTACGAGTCCAAAATGGTATAAAATTCCAAAATCGAACATTATTTGGCCGAGATATTCCAGAAAATCATCAAAAAAGGTTGACTTTACAAACGAATCGTTTTTTGGTCAACAACTTTTTTCAACCCATCGATTTTTAATTTTTTTAAATGCCGATTGATAGTAGGGATCCGTACAAATTTAAAAAGGTATAAAATTCCAAAATCCGACATTTTTTGGCCGAGATATTCAAAAAGTGCATCAAAAAAGTTTTGATTTTCGAGCCGACCCTGATTTTGAGAAAAAAGTGATGTAACCCCTTGCCATTTGGTTGATTTTGGTGAAAATTTAGATTTTCATTTTTCTGATGCCAATCGATAGTACTGATTCTTACGAGTCCAAAATGGTATAAAATTCCAAAATTGAACACTATTTGGCCGAGATATACCAAAAAAACATCAAAAAAGGTTGACTTTACAAACGAATCGTTTTTTGGTCAACAACTTTTTTCAACCCATCGATTTTTAATTTCTTTAAATGCCGATTGATAGTAGGGATCCGTACAAATTTAAAAAGGTATAAAATTCCAAAATCCGACATTTTTTGGCCGAGATATTCAAAAAGTGCATCAAAAAAGTTTTGATTTTCGAGCCGACCCTGATTTTGACAAAAAACGTGATGTAACCCCTTGCCATTTGGTTGATTTTGGTGAAAATTTAGATTTTCATTTTTCTGATGCCAATCGATAGTACTGATTCTTACGAGTCCAAAATGGTATAAAATTCCAAAATTTAACACTATTTGGCCGAGATATTCCAAAAAATCATCAAAAAAGGTTGACTTTACAAACGAATCGTTTTTTGTTCAACAACTTTTTTCAACCCATCTATTTTTAATTTCTTTAAATGCCGATTGATAGTAGGGATCCGTACAAATTTAAAAAGGTATAAAATTCCAAAATCCGACATTTTTTGGCCGAGATATTCAAAAAGTGCATCAAAAAAGTTTTGATTTTCGAGCCGACCCTGATTTTGACAAAAAACGTGATGTAACCCCTTGCCATTTGGTTGATTTTCGTGAAAATTTTGATTTTCATTTTTCTGATGCCAATCGATAGTACTGATTCTTACGAGTCCAAAATGGTATAAAATTCCAAAATTGAACACTATTTGGCCGAGATATTCCAAAAAATCATCAAAAAAGGTTGACTTTACAAACGAATCGTTTTTTGGACAACAACTTTTTTCAACCCATCGATTTTTAATTTCTTTAAATGCCGATTGATAGTAGGGATCCGTACAAATTTAAAAATGTATAAAATTCCAAAATCCGACATATTTTGGCCGAGATATTCAAAAAGTGCATCAAAAAAGTTTTGATTTTCGAGCCGACCCTGATTTTGACAAAAAACGTGATGTAACCCCTTGCCATTTGGTTGATTTTGGTGAAAATTTAGATTTTCATTTTTCTGATCCCAATCGATAGTACTGATTCTAACGAGTCCAAAATGGTATAAAATTCCAAAATCAAAAATTTTTTGGCCGAGATATTCCAAAAAATCATCAAAAAAGGTTGACTTCACAAACGAATCGTTTTTTGGTCAACAACTATTTTCAACCCATCGATTTTTAATTTCTTTAAATGCCGATTGATAGTAGGGATCCGTACAAATTTAAAAAGGTATAAAATTCCAAAATCCGACATATTTTGGCCGAGATATTCAAAAAGTGCATCAAAAAAGTTTCGATTTTCGAGCCGACCCTGATTTTGACAAAAAACGTGATGTAACCCCTTGCCATTTGGTTGATTTTGGTGAAAATTTAGATTTTCATTTTTCTGATGCCAATCGATAGTACTGATCCTTACGAGTCCAAAATGGTATAAAATTCCAAAATCGAACATTATTTGGCCGAGATATTCCAAAAAATCATCAAAAAAGGTTGACTTTACAAACGAATCGTTTTTTGGTCAACAACTATTTTCAACCCATCGATTTTTAATTTCTTTAAATGCCGATTGATAGTAGGGATTCGTACAAATTTAAAAAGGTATAAAATTCCAAAATCCGACATATTTTGGCCGAGATATTCAAAAAGTGCATCAAAAAAGTTTTGATTTTCGGGCCGACCCCGATTTTGACAAAAAACGTGATGTAACCCCTTGCCATTTGGTTGATTTTAGTGAAAATTTAGATTTTCATTTTTCTGATGCCAATCGATAGTACATATGGTACGATATGGTATAAAATTCCAAAATCGAAATTTATTTGGCCGAGATATTCCAAAAAATCATCAAAAAAGGTTGACTTTACAAACGAATCGTTTTTTCGTCAACAACTTTTTGCAACCCATCGATTTTTAATTTCTTCAAATGCCGATTGATAGTAGAGATCCGTACGAATTTAAAAAGGTATAAAATTCCAAAATCCGACATATTTTGGCCGAGATATTCAAAAAGTGCATCAAAAAAGTTTCGATTTTCGAGCCGACCCTGATTTTGAGAAAAAAGTGATGTAACCCCTTGCCATTTGGTTGATTTTGGTGAAAATTTAGATTTTCATTTTTCTGATGCCAATCGATAGTACTGATCCTTACGAGTCCAAAATGGTATAAAATTCCAAAATCGAACATTATTTGGCCGAGATATTCCAAAAAAATCATCAAAAAAGGTTGACTTTACAAACGAATCGTTTTTTGGTCAACAACTTTTTTCAACCCATCGATTTTTAATTTCTTTAAATGCCGATTGATAGAAGGGATCCGTACGAATTTAAAAAGGTATAAAATTCCAAAATCCGACATTTTTTGGCCGAGATATTCAAAAAGTGCATCAAAAAAGTTTTGATTTTCGGGCCGACCCCGATTTTTAGAAAAAAACGTGATGTAACCCCTTGCCATTTGGTTGATTTTAGTGAAAATTTAGATTTTCATTTTTCTGATGCCAATCGATAGTACATATGGTACGATATGGTATAAAATTCCAAAATCGAAATTTATTTGGCCGAGATATTCCAAAAAATCATCAAAAAAGGTTGACTTTACAAACGAATCGTTTTTTCGTCAACAACTTTTTGCAACCCATCGATTTTTAATTTCTTCAAATGCCGATTGATAGTAGAGATCCGTACGAATTTAAAAAGGTATAAAATTCCAAAATCCGACATATTTTGGCCGAGATATTCAAAAAGTGCATCAAAAAAGTTTCGATTTTCGAGCCGACCCTGATTTTGAGAAAAAAGTGATGTAACCCCTTGCCATTTGGTTGATTTTGGTGAAAATTTAGATTTTTATTTTTCTGATGCCAATCGATAGTACTGATTCTTACGAGTCCAAAATGGTATAAAATTCCAAAATCGAACATTATTTGGCCGAGATATTCCAAAAAAATCATCAAAAAAGGTTGACTTTACAAACGAATCGTTTTTTGGTCAACAACTTTTTTCAACCCATCGATTTTTAATTTCTTTAAATGCCGATTGATAGAAGGGATCCGTACGAATTTAAAAAGGTATAAAATTCCAAAATCCGACATTTTTTGGCCGAGATATTCAAAAAGTGCATCAAAAAAGTTTTGATTTTCGAGCCGACCCTGATTTTGACAAAAAACGTGATGTAACCCCTTGCCATTTGGTTGATTTTGGTGAAAATTTAGATTTTTATTTTTCTGATGCCAATCGATAGTACTGATTCTTACGAGACCAAAATGGTATAAAATTCCAAAATCGAACATTATTTGGCCGAGATATTCCAAAAAAGCATCAAAAAAGGTTGACTTTACAAACGAATCGTTTTTTGGTCAACAATTTTTTTCAACCCATCGATTTTTTATTTCTTTAAATACCAATTGATAGAAGGGATCCGTTCGAATTTAAAAAGATATAAAATTCCAAAATCTGACGATATTTAACCGAGATTTTAAAAAAAATGTTCAAAATAGTTTTCATTTTCGAACCGACCCCGTTTTTGGATTTGAACAAACTTAAAATCGATGGGTTAAAAAAAGTTATCGACCAAAAAACTATTCGTTTGTAAAGTCAACCTTTTTTGATGATTTTCTAGAATATATCGGCCAAATAATGTCCGATTTTGGAATTCTATACCAAATGTGAAAAAAATAAACCTAGAAGAAGAGGCGCAACAATGTCGCTTGGAAGATACATTTGCGACAGTTTTTGTATGAACACAATTCAAACCATTGGGAGATTCGCCACAAAGCTGAGGCCTTAAAATATTATCTTACCGTATATCCAAACGATGCCCGCCAGCTCGAAGATGGCCAATATGAAGACCACATAGGTGCCACCATAGAAATCCACCAGCGTCAAGATCCATTGGCCGCCCTGTTTTAAGCATAAGGTCTTGACATTCGCTCAGAGCCAATACTTCAATCACAAGCTTACCGGCGTTACATAGACGAGACCCATTAGGAAACCACAAATGGATGTGGCCATCGCGACCTTCCAGTACTTCCACGTCTTGAACTGATCGCATATGATCGTCACAATGGTGCTCTGCAGAGCGACAATCGAGCCAATGCCCAGCACGAACAGCATAAAGAAGAAGAGCGCAGAGAAAAGCTGCGGCACAGCCTGAAATTTCGATATGGCATCCGGATAGGATATGAACGCCAAGCCGGTTCCACTGCGCACCACGTCCCGTATATTATCCACCTTCAAGTTATGCGCCAAATTGCCAAGTATGGCAAATATGGTAATGCCACCCAGCAGACTAGTCAGCGTATCCAAAGTGGTCACAATCATGGCATCTCTGTAAAATGTTTTATAATTAGTGAATAGGGTTGAGAAACGAACTACTTTTGGCAAGAAATTTAATAGAAGCCCTTGCCTTCTTTTGTACCTCGTTTAATTCGAATGAAGTCTGAAAAGGCATATCATACCAATTTCGGCCTTTCTTTTCTCGAGTTATTCCAAAAAAATCAAGCAAAATATGTTGAACTCAGGACCGACTTTTGCCGAAAATTGTGATTATACCCAATGCTTTTCATATTTTTTAAGCTGCCAATCTATTTTCGTGAATAGTACGAGTTAAGGATCAAAATTCAAAATCGGACTTTATTTCTTCAAGATATTTAACAAAATCTTCAAAAAAGCCTTTTCAGAACTAACCTGTTTTTCTTAAAAATTTGTTTGCAACCATAACGACTAATTGATAGTCGTTATCTGAACGAGTTCGATGAAGTATATGAGCCCGAAAAATGTTCAGAAAGTTATTTCAGATCCGGCCGGTTTTGCTCAAAAATGTAGAGCTTCATTTTTGCAATATCAATATGTCGTGAGTCCTAAAAAGTGCATCATGAACAAAAAAAAGAAGCCCAGTCCAGGTTTTCTATTATCTTACAATTTGATGCCTTCTACCTTTAAATCCTAGTTTCACTAATCGGAGTGGATTTTTCATAATGGGTGAAAAGATATCATATTCTATTCAGAGGAGTTTCTTAAATCAATAAGACTGGCATTCAAAAATTGATGCCGGCTCGGGCTCAACTTGAATTTTCGCGCATATAAGCTTAGATCACTATTTTGCGCACAGTAAAAGTGGATTATGCGAAAAGTGTGAATGAACTTCCACAAAGTTCTTCAAAAGTGGCAACAAGCGATTTGATATTTATATCTATGTATATATATGTGAATATGATATAGGGAAATTCCTGTTGCGTACACACCTGTAAATGCCATGATCGAAGCGATTGTAGGAGGCAAACATGATGATGGGTCCACAGCCGACAGCCAGTGAGAAGAAACACTGAACGACCGCCTCCTTCCAGACGGTGGGATTCAGCAGCTCACCCCATTGGGGCTGCAGAAAGAATATGATGCCATCGACAGCACCCTCCAGGGTAACAGCTCGGCCCAGCAGCACGAACAGCACCACATAGGGGAACAGTGCCAGGAAATAGGCTGCCTTCCCGGAGCTCTTCACGCCGCGCATTATGACCAGAAAGATGACAACCCATGAGACGAACAGCGCAATGGTTAGCTTCCAATCGGGCGCCCCGATGCCGTCAGTTATATCCGATTTCTCCTTAATAACCACATTGCTGAAAATTATGCGTAAATTTGTTATTCAAGACATTCTGGCTATTAATTTCTTCGCAAATTCGCTTATGAATCTAATTTACGTTGAAAATTATTTTCAAAAATTTTTCTTTGTTTTTATTATTTTAATTGATCGTAAAAACAAATCATTGAGGTGCCTATTTATTTATTGATTGACAATATTTAGATGTCAATATACTGGCGAAAAATACTAAAGTATTGGGTCAGTTGTGGTCCCTTCCGACTTACGCTTTCGACTCAAATTCGCCAAAGTCAAAACTTATTTTCTCTTTTAATTTTATTTTCTTTAAGTGCAACTTTCTGAGAACTTCTTTTGTCATCGATTTCGTTTGCATAGTTATAGATCGTTCCAACTTACGAATTCGAGACCAAATCGCCAAAATAGTGAGTTTTTGAATTCGAATTCTTTAATTTTGAAGTGAAGCTTTTCCAAGCTATTCGCAAAGTTTGCTCCTAAATATTTCGCTATTTAAGTTCTACTTATATTCCCTAATCCGAGAATTGGATGGTTTCCACTTACAGAAAGTAGAGCTCGGAGCTGCTCTGCAGCTTGGTCACATTGGTGGCGCTTTCTGTCGCACGGGTCAACGCAGAACTGGCATTGGTCAGCATGGCCTCCACATATTCCGCTGGCCTGGAGTTGACACAATTGGCCCAATCGTCCCGGCAATACGACCAGGGCAGCTCCGATTGAAACGAGACGAACAGATAGTAGATGGTCAGGGCCAGCAGGGATGAGTAGTAGGTGATAATGCAGATCGTGGCAAAGGCTTGGCCATAGCCCACGCCCAAAAATGATGGGCATATGGACCAGATCTTGACGGTGCCCTGACTCGTGAACTGTCCAATTATCATCTCCAGATAATACATGGGCTTGCCTGATGATATGCAATCTTAATTAGTGCAAGATTCGAAGATATTGTGCAGTCAAGGAAGGAACTTACCGATCAGAAAGAGCACTATAATATAGGGTATAAGAAATGCGCCGCCTCCATTCTCATAGGCGGTAAATGGAAAACGCCAGACATTGCCTAGGCCCACGGATACCGATATGCAGGACATCAGGAATTCCAGACCATTCGACCAATTCGTGCGCTCAGTTTCCTTTTTCTGTGCCTCCTTCTCATTATTCTAGTGGAGTTGGGAGTAGCAAAAGAGAAGCAATATTATATTTGGATCCAATTCCCTCTAGTTAAATTTAATTTAAATTTCCGTTTCAATAAGAATCCGAAATTATACGAGTTTTTAGTGATATTTTTTATGGATTCCCAAAAATATCATTTCATATGCTCGACTAGCAGATACCCTAAATACCTAAAAGAACACACACTCCACAACAAGGGTAATCCATACTTGAATAACTTGGTTATTTTTAGTCCTGCTTTATTCCTCCTAAGGGGAATAAGGAGGACGTACACGAAATATTCTTAATTCATATAGATTAAACGTTTTTGTTTACCAAAAAGTGAAGTAATTATATTCGATGTATACCATAGAATAACCTATATACCAGGTTTGGTGTAAATAGCTGTAATATTTTTCGAGTTATGCTTAAGAAAACAAGTCTCAAAATCGATATTTATCGATATTATGGGAATAGGAGAAGAGATATCGAAGAAAATAGACCCGTTCAGCTTATGATATTCGAGAATATATGTATATATAAATGGACAGACGCATATGGATAGTTGGACTCAGCTCCGCATGCTGATCAAGAATATATATAATTCATGTAGTTGGATATGCCGCTTTCTGTCTGTTACATATGTTTGCATAAAAGTTTATACCCACTTTCAGGGATTAATTGACTGTAATTCCGACATTCTGACTATCTGACTATCTAGTTTCTCTCGCATCATATCGCATGTCATCTGGTATTCCCATTTTATCTAGTTCCTCCCATATCATCTGGTATTCCCATGTTAACTCACAAAATTTGCTGGAATTTGTTTTGGCAACGCTTTGCATAAGCCCGTCGCCCGCCAGATGTCAGTCAATGTTATCGCAGCTAAACATGATACATGATTTATTTAGTGCCGTGTTGATGTTTGCACATAATTCCCCAGACTCCAGGGTAAATATTTGGGTCCATTGCCATTGCCTGGGCAAACTTTCGGCATGCCAGTGCATAGTGTTTAACTTGAGAATCTGTTCCACACAAGTTGGCAATGCTGGGAATGCGCCAAGATAACCCGCTAAGTCGCATTGCACATATCTTTTATTATCCAACAATGACACGATATTTGGGGAATGTGCCAAAATTAGAACATTTTGCAGAGTAAAGCATTCAGCTGGTAAAGTTACATAAGACACTCAATAGACGCCTATTGAACTTAAAGAAAATCTATTTTAGAATATGAAAAGAGAGAACGCAAAGGAACCTTTGCAAAATTTCGAATAGATTGAACAGTTTATCTATATCAACTCGACTACGGATACTGATAAAAATATATAAGATTTATGGAGTTGGAGATGTCTCAGGGGTATCAAAAATTATATATATAAAAGCCAATGCCAAATTCTAAAGATAGTTTCTATTGCAACTGTAGAAGTAGACCTCTGCTTTGATTATATATGTTTTTTTATTATTTTTTTATAAGCCATATAAAAAATTGTGTATCTAGCAAGTTTTATCTATTAACTTATAAAAAGAATTGAAAATATGTGACAAGTTCTTTGAACAAAAAAAAAGCTTAGTGAAAATTTCTTAACATAATCCCATTTCCTAACATTCTAATTATTCTGTTATATAATATAATCTGTTAAAATTGTATTCTCCAAGCTTCGAATTTTTATGCTCGAATCATAAAAAGCATAAGAGTTCGAACATCAAATTAATACTCGACTAAGTCTTCCAACTATATAGTATTCCCATACCTAAAATAAATTTGTTGGTACAAAAACTGAATGTTTCATATGGCAGAAGTATAATTATATTGATAGATAATATCGGTTAGATTGTGCTTAGATTTATAGAACGGGATAAATCTTTAATTTGCTGCAAAAATAAATAAACAAGCGGAAAACAACAAAATCGAGTCGCGATAAGAAGATTCCCCTGTCACCAGACCTTGGGATAAATGCATGCTAAAATAACTCGGGTATTTCTGGAGCGATTCCTATGAAATTTTCACAGCTTAAATATGCCACTCAAATGTCTGAGTATACCAAGTATAAAAAGTGAAGTCTATTTAATCTAGATATACTATTCGAAAACCTTCATATCAAGTTTGATGTCTTGTGGATATTCAAGTCGATATATATCGATATTGTGGAAATGGAAGAAGACTAAGAGATATAGGGGACTCGTTCTGCGTTTGATAGATGAGAATATATTTGAATAAATTTTCAAGTTTTGGTTTTCTAGTTTCCGAAATCAACGCGATCGTTTGCCTGTTACATACGTTCGCAACAAAACATCATACCCGCAAAGGGTTCAGGGCAATAAGGCTAAATTTGTACATTTTACGATATTTATAACTTAGTTGACACACAGAACATGTACTTGTCCAATAAGCTATCCACTTTTGGAATAGGGAACTTTGTGCCATACTATAATGGGGTATAAATTTTAACCATGTACTACCAAGGCGCCCCTTGATTGAAGCTGAGCCGTACAGGAAATAAATCGCAGTTAAATGATTGAGAAATTTGATTTATGAACTTAATGATAAGATTACAAATATGAAGACAACAACAGCTGTAAAATCGCGTGACAATTAGTCAAAGTTTGTCGATAAAGAAATCAAAACAGAAAACCCATAAAAATTACACAGCCCGGGAAAACTTTTCCCGAACCTCGTTTTAAAACTTGGCCAAGTCGTGACAAAAGTTGGGTAATTACACATCATCATAATCGGCAAATCATATTCAGCCAGAGTTAGGAATTGTTTCTGAAACACATTAACTAGGTAAGGAAACAGAATAACAACAATAGTAGCTGCGAATCGAATCGAAAAAACAAGATTTGACTAATGCACACAATTATGACGATGCATTTATAACTAAGTATTTAAAACAACTAAGAGTGGACTGAGCGAGGCGGCGCGACTAGCAGCTACCCTGTAACCAGCTCGCGTTAGGCGGCGCCTGTTCTTTTACTCTTAAAATGCTTGTTATTGGAATTAAAGGATATCTGATATCCCACCCTTAAGGTTCTACTTAAACTGCACGAGCATCTTATAAATTATAGCTTTACAAATTGTAGTCATTTTGCAAAAAGAAGCCTTAGCTAAAAATCGATATTTATCGATTTGAAGGAAATAGTGAGAGTTTACGAGAAGAGATAATAGAGAGATTAAATGTATTTAGTTTGCCCCTTTACAGCAATATACCCAGCTGCGAGCACTGGCTACAGGGTATGATAAGTAAAACACAAGTTCCCCATAACATTGCAATTGGATTTGCCCCAACACACGGCGATGCCCATTGATAATATTTGCCATTTGGCTAAGCACATTTGCATTGCAACAAGCAACCAAAAAACCAGTTGATGAATCAAACAGAAACCCCGGAATCGACTGGCTGAGCTACTCGCTCGATGCACCACTCACAATAGTTCAGCTGGGTGCATGAACATATTCACATGCGATATGACTCAAATTGGTATTTGAACGTATCTCATATGCGACTTATTAATAATGTATAACTATATGTTTGATAATTGTTTAGACAGCTTTTTCCCGTATTTCCCAGAAAGTCTGTGCAAATATCTAGTGAGATCTATAGATCTTGCCGTCCCTGTTGTTGTGTTACAGATACTATCTTGAACATTTAAGGGCCACAGTTAAATGCGAAAGATGCCGAAAAACAAAATAAATAAATACTTTTAATGAACCTTGTTTTTGTTTTTTTGGTTTTTTTTTTTTATTACTGAAGTTGAATGTACAGTGGAATGTCTTTCGGCTTGTTTGCTTTATCAAAATAATGGCACAGCACGTGTCACAGGAAATATTGCAATTTCTCGAGGGCTTTAACATCTACAAATATACAAATATACATATATAGAGAGAGAGAGAGAGAAAGAGAGAGAGAGAATGAGGGAGGGGGAGAGAGATCGCAATGATCTACATAGATAGGAAAAGTCTGTTGACGATTTCAATTCAACCTTGTGTACGGAATTTTTACAATCAATTTCCAGTCAAGATCTCAGCGATCTTCAAAATAAAAAAGAACAAGATCAGTTCAACTTTATATCTACAAAATAAAATCAAAATCGAGACTTGCTGTTGCTGCCAATATTGAAAATTTGTGTAACTCTACAAGACATAAGCTCGACGATCTGCGAAGCACTGACGATCACTTTGATTCAATTCCGACTCCTTTCCATATCACTATGACCAGCGTATATACCCTTTTTGGAGTTGCAAACTGATTGAGTCGTAAGCAAATAATTTATTATAGCTCGGAGCTGTGGAAGAGGCAGAAGGACAGGCGCCGACTAATGTAAGCTGGTTACAGGGTAGCTGCTAGTCGCGCCGCCTCGCTCAGTCCACTCTTACTTGTTTTATATACTTAGTTATAAATGCATCGTCATAATTGTGTGCATTAGTCAAATCTTGTTTTTTCGATTCGATTCGCAGCTACTATTGTTGTTATTCTGTTTTCCTACCTAGTTAATGTGTTTTAGAAACAATTCCTAACTCTGCATTGCACTTACGATCAGTTCGATAAAATGCAAACTCCTTTCGATATGAACATTTACAGAGCATAAAACTCTGCGGGGCTAACAAGATCGGTTTGATTTTATAAAATGCAGTCTCTCAATAGACACACACAATCAATAGATAGGTAAGATCACATAAAGATCTCAACGATCTACATAATTAAAAGGTTGCATTTGTTTATATTAAATGCAATTAAAAGCGAATGCATTGCAAGGTGGGCGAATTTTGTATACAGATCGATTAGGCAAGTAAACAATGAGATCTCGATGATCTATGTAGATAATAAGTAGGTTGAGCTTGATTCGTTCTTTAATCACAATAATTAAAATTTAAGCGAGAGCTCATAAAAACTAAAACTCATATAGATAAGAAGACCGAATGTGAGTCAAATAGATAAACAGATCAGTTGGATTACCTAATTTATTTAATTTGTATATATATATTTAAATTTTTTAAACTGATATGAAGATAACCTCAGACAGCAATTATTAGAGCAGATTTCTTGCCTGACACAATACGATTTATGCTGGGCAAATAGAATGCAGCTCAGATAAAACTCGATCGTAGATCATAGATCGTGATATATGTATATATAGCTCATTTGAAGATCTCTTATAACTACAACAAGATCGTTTGGTGGAATACTAAGTATTTAATAATTGTAAATTTAAAAAAGTATAAACTTTCCTTTCGCAAAAGATTGCTTTAGAATCTTCATGGATATATATATACATATATATATATATATAGACATAAGAGAAATTTGTACGTGCCTTACAGATCGTAGCGAGAATGGAATAATTTTAAATAATTCGAAATAAAGATAGATTCCCCAAATACAGCGATTTATATGGGTTAACAGATATGTTAAGTATCTGTAGTATACAGGCTATAGATATATAGAGATACTATATATAGACAGGAGAGGAATTTACAGTTCGTAGCGAAACACGAACCATTCGATTTGCATTTATATGATGTAACAGGTAATTCACCGTTTATTTGAGATCGCGTAATAACATGGGGGAAACACCTCCGTTTTGTCGTGTGTCAATTGGGTCTAACTAGAGAGAAAACCGATTTTTTTCACTGCCTCCGTCTTTTATTTGCATAATCCGCTTCGAGCTAGATTTTTATTGCTGCTGTTAGTAGAGCTAATAATTGCATAGATCTGGTACTGTAACTGGTTGTTGTTGTTGTTGTTGTTTTCTTCTTATATGTACATATATATTTTCGGATTGGTATTAGATAAGTTGGCTTGATTTCGACTGAGGTCGTTCTAATTTATCGCTGCCAATAAACGCCGTAGAAGACATGTGTGAATAAAGCGCGTTTTTTTTTTGTTTTTTTTGTTTTTTTGTCGGCCTTAACGATCAAATGATGGTATATAAAGTCATAAAACGTAAATTAAACAATCCGCAAGATAAATTGTAGCAGGTACTCCATATTCTTTAGGTTTCTCTTTCTTTTTATACTCCCCGTAATATTCAATCACTTAAGTGTCGAGAGCACTCACAACGCGCACTTGAGATCCGTTCGGTGTGGGCTAATTGAAAATGCAGCGAGCTGTTCAGCAGCAGGGGAGAATGTGGTCAGGTGACAGGGGGAAGGGGGGGGGGGGGGGTTGTAGGGGTTGCCTGTCTATTAGACATGCGGAACTTGAACTAGAACCTGGAACTGGTACTCACATCTGGCTTTTCGCTGTTGTTGTTGTTGCTGTTGCTGTTGCTGTGCTGTGTGCCGGCATTGGCTCCGTTTTGTGGCATTGTCTTTAATTCCATGTTGCAAGGTGAATTTTCCAATTTTCCACCTGTTTGGTATTTTTATTTTTTTTAATTTATTTTTATGCACTGCCGCACATTCAATAAGCCAAGCGATGAAAAACAAAAATAGTTAAATAATAATAATGCAATTACAACAAACACCGCGTTAAAGTTTATAATTTTGTTCAAGTGCGCTTTTTTTTTAATGAGTCCCAATGAACAAGCGACTGCATGTGATAATAAAAAAATCAAATAAAAAACATACACACTACAAAACAAAAGCTAGTAGCAAAGGCCGTTCGAGTCGCGCTTATTTATTTATATATTTAATTTGTTTTCTTTTTTTTTTTTTTTTAGTTTTTAATTTTAAATTTTTGTTGAGCTGTGATGCCGTGAATGCCACGGCTAGAACTGAGGCCGCAGCGAGCTTTGAGCGCTTTAAGAACCATCACAACTAGCAAAACCCCAACAGAACTCGGCTCGCACAGGCGGAGGGCACCGGCAGAGGTAGAGGTACAGGTGCAGCTGTAGGTAGAGGTACAGGTACGTTTGTACGTACGCTTGACTAAGTGCGTTGGGTACAGCTAAGGGTACAGGTACAACTCCAAAAAGTTTTATCAGCTCACCATCGTCATCATCGTCATTGTCATTATCGCCATCGACATCATCATCATCATCATCATCATCATCATTCCATCAAAATCAGCCAATCATCAGCCTCAGAAGGTAGCGCCTGTTAAAGACAGAGCAAGAGAGCGGCAGAGCGTGAGCGAGAGCGAGAACGAAAGAATGGCAGGAACAGGGTGCAAGGGAGCGAGGTAGCTAGAGCGCGCATATAACGGTTGTTCTGCAAACAACTGTGATTAGGATTATGCGAGGCGTTTTAACAAATCGGAACGTGACGCATTTCCGCTCAACTTCGAATTACCCTCATTTTCCGTTGAGAAATGCGCGGGTCTGCTCGACCAACGTAAGTACGAACGTCCTCTTTTACCTGTTTGTTTGTTTGTTTAGCTGGCTTAAGGTAGAAATGCAGACATGCACGACTAAGAGCTACCCTGTATGAAATTTAACACAGACATTTGAGCTCAAATATGATTCGCTCAACTAAGAGTTATGTGTAGAATGATGATGTGATAGACGTTTGGATACCCTGTACTCAATTCTAGACTTATCAAATTTACATTACCAAGCACAGCATATTTCGATGTAATTTATACACGGCTCGACTTTGAGATACCCCTCATCCAATTGTAAAGCATATGTATGTATGGATATGTATTATCTAAATGTCAAGAGCAGGTAATGCTCGATAATAAGTAACCCTATTCGGAACAACATGCACCCACGTACCTCAGCATAGCTTATTTGAAAATCATGAGTAGCCATGCGCGACTATGAGATTCCCTGTACTCAAGTTTTGTTTGCCCAAACACGGAAACGTTTTCACTTTCATACTTATGCATAGCCTATGATATTATATAAATGAATTGCTCGACTATGGGATACTCTGTACGTACATAACATTCACACTCGTATTTGGATATATGTATGTTTGTACAACGATGGTCTATCGGGAAACAAGCTAAACTACGACATATCCTGCAGTCACACATATTTTTACTGAATCTGGCGTTAATGCTTATAATGACTATAGTATCGTATTGTTCTCTTTCCGTTTAGAGGGTATCAATCTTCACTAGACGTCAGAGACATTATAAAACCAATTCGCCGATAAATATTATGCAGCTGTAAATACCCAGACATACCAACATTAGATTTCGATTTGTTACTTCCCCATGGACGGCAGCAATAATCAAGTTATCTTGAAGCAGTCATATCCATGAAAGAGAACCCGACTGCAGACAAACGCAATTCACGTTCGCAAGAAGTTGATATCAAGTTTTATAAGCATTGTAAACTTGACCTTTGCCACGTTTATCATGAAGTTCTCACACAATAAAGGTAACTTTTCAGGCTGTTTCGAAATATTAGTAAAAGTGTACGTTTATGTATATATGGCAATGACAAATAGAAAAAAAATCTAAAAAAAGGCTTCGGCGTGCCAAAGAAAAAACAAACAATTAGAAATGTAGTTTGGAAGCGCCTTCCTACAAAAGCTTTAATTCCCTCCGATAGAATGCAGAAATATTTGGCATAATAAAACTAATTTTTCCATTAATTTTTTCTAACAAACTCTATATGATATTGTAATCGTATGTTGATTTACAGATAATGTTAAAATAACTACAATATTGAAATGATGTAGTTTTCCAATGTCATATCTCCGTGTGGAGATAAAAACGATATAATCGCTATAAAATGATATAATATCGCGTTGATCAAAGTCGGAATTATGTCGTTTTCAAACGTCATATGTTATGTCGCTATAAAGCGGCATAATCTCGCCATAATCAACGTCGTAGAAAAGCGACATCATTCCGCAGGCAATATACTGTCATAATGTTACGGCAATGTTAACATTACAGCAGTATTAACAGCGTCACTTTAACATTTCGAAAAGGTAATACAAGAAACCAAATGAATAGAAATATATACAATGTATAGATTTTCAATAGTTTTTATTTTTAATATAGTTGCTTTAATTTATATATTTAGTTAATAGCTAAGTTTTGTAAATTATTTTCACTTGAATATGTCTATAAATTAATTCTTAATTGTATTTATCGTCTCAGCATTACTAAATTAAAGAACGAAAAAAAAAATAATATAGAATAGATAATAACACGATAACTAGATGTTAAATTTAGTTTTAATATGTGCTCTACATCAAGTTATTTTGCATGTCAGTATGTGGGTGTGTGTGTGTGTGTGGGTGTGTGTGTGTGTGTGGGTGTGTGTGTATTTATGCTTGTGTGAGTTAATCTGTAATCAACAATTGTACAAGTGAACAATTTTTTACATCGAGAAAATAAAACACTTAAAAAAAAAAGAACGTTGACAACTTGCGTATAATTATAATAATAATCATAAGCATAATCATAATAATAATAATCATAAGTAATATGTAATATGTAATTTATATGCTACATATAAGTATGTATGCTATATATGCTAGATAATAAGTATTATTTTATATTCAAAATCAGACAATGAAAACAATCATTATAAAGCGCCGCACTCTTTACAATTCTACAAAAATTTGCACTACAATTTTTTTGTTGCATTGTTTTTTTTTGTGTTAAATTTTTTGATTTTTTTCGGTTTTTTTTTTGTTGTATTTTGCGTGAGCGAATGAAGTGCAGGAAAATTGAGGGAAAATAAAAGGAAAATAAAAAAATAAAAAATTATAAATTAAACGGGGAGAATAACAAAATGAATTAAACAATAATATTAAGAACAAAATTACACGCCAAGTCTTATAAGTGGACATATATAGATATATGTATATAGATATATATATAAATATACATATTTACGCATATATAATTATCATCACTTGTACGTTGTTTCGTTTTGTTTTTTATCAATTAATTAAAATTAATTAGCCTTTGGGCAAACGAATTTCTTGCAATTAAAATATAAGAATCAGTTAATAAATATATAGCGTGTTGTGTGTGTGTGTGTGTGTGGCTATGTATGATACGATATACACATACATATACATATTTTGTTATTGTTTTCTGCGATAGAGACACATATTCAACTCATAGCAAATCTTTGTGAACTATACATATACATATGGGGCTGTTTAGCTGATTTTTCCTTCGCTTTTTCTGTATGTTTTTTTTTTTTGTTTTCTTAGCTGAGAGAAATTATTTTGTTTTTCTTTGAAATACATATACAAAAGGCATGATATTTAACTTAAATTTCGTTTTTTTCCCCTTTTTCTTTTTGTTTTTTTTTTTCTTTTTATAAAAAAAACCCTTTGGCTCTGCGCAGAGAGCAGAGTTTAAGATAAGCAATTATCATTTCTCTTACTATGTATATACCCTACACATATATATATATGTATATATATATAAGTTAATGTGTGTTATGTATATTGCTAGTAGACACTTGTTGCTGTCACTTGTGTCAAATTGCTTTTAATTATTGTTATTGTTGTTGCTGTTTATATTTACATAAAAGTGCCTGAAATATTTAATTATAGCGCGACTTTCTCGATTTTGGGGGGAAGCTCTTAACAAATGGCACACACGCATTTTTATTTTTTGTTTTGTTTTTTTGTTTAGAGAGGAAATTGGATTAACTGTTCACATAATGGCATGCATATGCATATATATTTCTTGTATCCTTTAAAGAATTTCTGCCGATTTGTTTGTTGTGTTAGTTCAGTTTGTGTTTCTCTTTGCAAGGGGCGTGTCCGTCTTTAATCTAACCTGCCATTTCTTTTTTTTTTAATAATTTTTTTTTTGTCACCTTTTTGTTTAAAAAATAATACACATTCTTGAAATATGATGCTTGTACTATTCGTGGATTGAGTAATATGATAAATCAAAATCATAAATAAAATTATTGCTATAAATGACTGAGCCAAATATATTTCTATTTTTAAGTGAATATACTTTTGGGGGAAAAAAGAAAAGAAAAAACTGTTGAATTATATACAATTGACAAGATTTGTTAAAATGAACAACTTTCTGCGCTTTATGCTATTTGGGAGAGTTACTTTTAATATATAATATAATATACTTCTCATATAAAGTATTTTTGTTGAAATTTTGACTTTTTTCTTTATATTTATATATTAGAAAAAACCAAAAAAAAAAAAAACTATTTACACTAAGTATTACTTATTATCTGAGTATGGTAACATCTTAAGCGTTTCGTTGGTTGTGGGTGTGTGTGGATGTGGGTGTGTGTGTTAGTGATCTGTGTGCGTGTGTGTGTGTAGCCCAACTCAACTGCCGAGAATTTTTGTTTTTTTTGTGTTTTTTTCCAGTACAAAATCCTTAACATACACAGCCGACCAAACTCAGCCAACTCGAAACCCCCCTTAGGACTATAAACATTTTAACTAATCTAGATAGTTAGTTTAGTTTAGTTTAGTTTACTTAGTGGCTGCCTATATGCGGAGATCAGCTATGGATCCAGAGCTCAACAAACAAATCGAAAGAGGGCATTGCAATTTTTGTTTTTCTTTTTTCTATATGATCATCGATATGATGTCCTACATATATATATATGTATATATGCATGTATGTGTGTGTGTTTGTGTGTGTGTTACATGTCTGTATATGCATGTGTATGTTTTGTATTTATACATAAATACGGGCTCTAGGCTCAGTCGCGTTCTACAACTTTATGTTTTGTTTTGTTTTGTTTTGTTATCAATTTGTTGGGAGCATTTCTGCGTTTTGGGACTTAAACTTTAAGCTGCTGATTAAAGTTGCTGCTGTTGTTGTTGCTGCTGCTGCTGCTGCTGCTGCTGTTGATGCTGTTGTTATTGTTGTAGCTACTATAATTTATGTTAAAATTTCCTTGTTGTTCATGAAGGCTGTTAGTCACGCATCTCGACCCACTTAGCGAGATTTCTGGCGACAAGTTCCTTATTGATAAAAATAACATTCTGCAAGGGGATAAATCATATTAATTAGTAAGGATGTTTGATAAGAAAAGCAATGTATTCACAATATGTACTTCAACAAAGGAGCATATAACTGTTAAAAAGCTCGCAATTGAAGTAAATACATAGCTTACTCTACAAACAACTATATATCGATGTACATATTTCGATAACGATGCATTTATCGCGCTTGACAGTAGCTTTAACTGTTGTGACACACGAGCGAGATGCAAGAGAAACTGTGCACTCACTCACTCACTTCTCTTCTCGTCGCTCTTCTCTCACACAACAAGCTTATGCACTCGCTCGTGCCGTCTCTGTCATTGCCATGCTGTGAATACTTACATTTGGACCTAGAGAAGCAAATAAATAGATTTCTGGTATATTATGGCTATTGTAGCCGGCGACTTGTGCTTGCAAGACAATGCCTTTGGTTAATTTGTTGAGGATATCAGCCGCATCGGCCGACCAGGTGTCATCTACAAAATGATTAAAGAGCAATACATGAGTACAAATTGAATAATATAACGAATAGCAAGTGGCGCTGTGGCTTACCGATTGGCTCGATGTTGGACAGTATGCATTCGGTTGCCTGGAATGGCAGCGTCATAAAGTCCGTGCGTATTTGACGCAATTCGCTAAAGCTGACATTCATATAGCCGCCAAAGTCCAAGAATTTGACCAGACAGCGGTCCTCATCGTCGGCATCGCTATCACAAATTTGTACGCGATACCAAAACCCATTGACGGGCATCACACAAACGGCACTGATCTCAATTCCCGGCAACTTGGGCGCATCCATTGTGGAGTAACTGTCCAGCATGCCCTTCTGTAGCGCATGCAGGGCTGGGTGCGATGGATGCAGCGGATGCTGTACGAACACATGATCGCCAGAGAGCACAGCGCTGACCAGAACATCATTGTTGATGCCTTCGATCAGATTTAGCTGTAAATTGTCAACAAGACTTTGTTTAAAATTCAATAATATGCAACTTTTTGGGTGTATGCTTTGGCTTGACTGTATCGCATTGATAAGTCGACAGTTTTGCTATTTGTAAATTTACAAATTATACCGATCGTTAGAGACGGATTCTTGGCAAAATTAAATCGATTTATCGTTCTGCATTGCTATTGAAATTATGGATACACTTGTAAGATCGATCGAATTGCTAACTGAGCGATATGCAAGTACATATTGAAAGATTTTCATGCTCTATGATTGGTTGATTTGATTGTTTTTTAATTTCTATCGTTCTTATCGATCTATCGTTCAATATTTGACGATCAGTATCTTTAATGTTTTGCATGCACATTAACCGATTGTTTGGCAAAAGTGCAATATTCGGATTAAGGATACATTATCGATCTATGGACTATCGAACATCGTTAATGATAAACATCTATAGAGTGTATACAACTAAGTATGTCTGCAAATGAAAATAACCACACATACAATTCTGCCTATACTTTACACATGGAGATACAGATACAAATACAGTGTCCGGCAAGAATTTGACTGGACAGGCGGCTGGCACTCACTTGTAGGCTATGGAGGCTTTCAGTCGAAAGAGGAACTATGGATTGCGGAAGCGCATAGTGAATTCTCTGCATTGTGAAATTTGGATAGCGTCTGGCTGGCAAACGCTGGCGTATCATGGCCAGCGCGGCATCGATCTCGTTCTCGGTGCCCTCAATGGTGCAAATGCGCAGTTTGCCCGACGAATAACGATTCTTGCTCAGTCCCACATTCGCCAAGGTTTTGGCCTTGATTTGATTGATGAACGAACGCTTCCGACCATACAGCTGGCCAATCAGAACATTTGGAAAGAAGAAACGATACGAGGTCTTCACACGTGTCGTCGCCTCTGAACGCGGCAGGCTGGAACCTTTACCGGAATCCCCGGATTGTACACTGCAAATGCTTAGCGATGGACTGGCCGCATCCACATTGCGCTTCTGGTTGCCATTGGCTGCATCGGCTGCGGCTGCGACTACGGCTGCGGCAGTCGCGTTCACGTCCACATCCCCATCTTTGGAAACAATTGTCTGCTCAACAGCTGAATTATTCTGCTCAGTCTGTTTGATGTGTGCGGCATTGGCAGTGCCTTCTGATTGTGCCTGTGGCTTTGGCTGATCCACAACTACGGATGTGGCAGCTGGAGCTGGAGCTGCAGCTGCAGCTGGTGGAGTAGCTGTTGTTAATGTATCCACCAGCGTTTTGTCCGCATTGCTCGGTTCACAGTTGTTATTCTGTTCGCACTCCTTGGTGTATTTGCTCTCGAGAAATGAATTCTCTGGTGATATTTTTGGTGTACGCGTAGCCTTAATGACAACCGGCTCCTCGGCCTTTTTGTTTGCCTTGCGATTGTAGAACGTGACGCGATTATTTACTGAATCGGGCAAATCTCTGGGCGATGACAGATTCTCAAAGTCCTCATCAATGGAGCAGAGTTTCTTGTGCTCCGCATCCTGTATCTTTGATTTTAACATTTCCGAATCAATCTGCTGCTGCTGATGCTTGCCCGGCGATGCCCGTCCATTGCTCTGTATTGTGATTGGTGCCGATTTCCCATATAGCATTGTATTTGGACTCTCCTTCTCATCGGCATTGTTCATAAAACCGCCACCTCCGCCGCCGCCGCTGCCGCTGCCGACGCTTATGTTCATCGATTTGGTTGCATTTGCTGTTCCGTTCCCATTGCCAGTGGGCAGTTTGCCATTAAGCGACTGCACACCGTTCACTTTGCGCTGTGTTATCCCGGGCTCGGCGGCCTCTTTAACCGGCTTTCCATTGGCTACGGCGTTTGCATCGTCATCGTTTTTATCTACACGATTTTTATTTCTACGCCGAAACCAAAAGACGCCGAGTATAAATGCTACACCGGGCAGTGACAGATAGAGTAGAGGACGACCGGATACCATTTTCGCTGAATATTGGAGAATCTGCAAGTGGGGAAAAAATAAAACAGAAATTATCTATTAAAAATCGGTGATAGGAATAGAGTAATTTAAATGATGACCATTAATATCTCTACGGAGCATAGCTTTACTAAAACGTAACGACTCAAAACGTTTAAGGATGCTGCACAAAGCAAAATCGGAAAGAAAATGACCTCTCCCACTACATACATATAAATATTTTCAATGGAAGTCGCAATATAAAAACAACGCAAGAGAAAAACAAAAATAAATAACTCGAACGTTGAACGCAAAACAGAGACAAACTGAGAAGAGAGCATACATAAGCCTTAAAAATCGCTAAGGTAAGAGAAGAAAGCGCTCTTCAAGCAGCTCGAAACATTTAAGGATGTGACACACAAAAGAACAGAAACAAATGCTCTCAAAGAAGAGTAAACAAAAAAAAAACAATTACAATGGCAAGTACACATGTGTTTTATGGATACTATATAGAATATTAACATTGGTTAAATAAACGTATTGAAGCTTCAAGGGGAATATTAGATAAAATAAAGCAACCATTGGGAGTTGGCAAATACATACATGTACATATGTACATACACATATATTTATATTTGCCAACTAGAAATACTGCAGTCTGTTTGTTTGGGTCGCGACCATCACGAGACTCATTTGGCATCCACATTCGTGTATGTGTGCGTGTGTGTGTGTGTGTGTGAGACTGCGTATTTATAGCAACAATACATAATTATAGAAAATCATTCGAACGACGGCGACGCGCAGAGTAAATAAGGTGCAAAGCAGAAACAGAATGCCACGCGGAAGCCAGTGAGCATGCGAGAGAGAAAGAGAGAGAGAGAGAGAGAGAGAGAGAGAAGGAGCGCACACACATTCAGCGTGCAGATCGTGCGAGCAAGTGAGTGAGAGAGCGAAGGCGAGCATTCGTCTAACTTGCGCGTGCGCCAAGTATCAAGTGTGAAGAAAATGCCGCAACAACAACAACAACAACAACAAGAACAAACGCAAGCAACTTTCGGCAAGGGAAGGAAGAACAAGAACAAAAGCAACAACAGCAACAAGCATTACGCTTACGGCAATTGTTATGAAATCATTACAAAACAAACGTTGCTAATTTAATGAAAATAAATAAAAGCGTCTGTCAAAAGTTAAGCAATAACAAATTGGAATTAACAGAAAGTCAAAGCAAAACCAAATTCACCTTTAAGATTGATACACACTGTGCACCTTGGTTGTGGAATTTTCCAACAGATAATGGAAAAAAACAAAAACAAAATCACACAAAACTTATTTCTTCGTTATTTTCGTTTGGGATGGATATATATTTATTATTTTTAAATTTTTTTTGTTCGCAGTTTAAAGTTTTGTTAATGGTCTGGGGTTTAATTCGTTGAGCTGTAACATTAACTTTATATATATTTAAGATTCGTTGAATTGACGCGGCAAAAATATACACGCCGGGCCATGCGATTCGAGCGCAATTCGAGCTTGTTTTCTATGCGTATCTCCGCCGTGCGATGATAGCGCCTCGATATACAAAGGGAAACTACCCAGCAGCGCTTTGAATGTTTTTTTCGTCGTTTATTTAAATATATATTTTTTTTATTGTTGCTCTGTGGATTTGCCCATCCCCCGCGCATTGACAGAGTGAGTGAACGGATCGTGTGTGATTTTCTTCGTTTTTCTATTTATTATTTCTAGTGGCTCTGAGACATTTGCCATTTGTCGATTGCTGCCAATGCAACCGAACAACCAAGCCAAACCACCCACCCATCCACCCACCCAGCCAGAGGCGCAAACGCAGTGTCAACAGCCTCAAACAAAAATTGATTAAAAATTGAACAGACCGACGACCGACAGACAGCAGAGAGAGAGCGCCCTTCGACCAAGCATTTCAATGAGCCAATAAAAACGACTCCCTCTCTCCCTCTCACTCTCTCTCTTTCTAGCTCTCTGTATGTTTTTTTAGGCAAACCTGTTGCCCTGCTTCATACATAAGTGATTGTTGATTCGTTAATGTGTGCCTTTGTGTATATTGTTGTTTATGGCTAGACCTAGAAGACGCACAAAAACACACACAAATACATTTATACGTTCAGTTTGTTTCGTCACCGTTGATAAGCCCTAATCACAAATACATATAAGCACAAAGGTCATCCACTAAGGCCTAGGCGATACGAGATCATTTCTCACAGCTGTGAGAGCTGTCCATCAACAGCTATCAGTGTCACATTTAACAGCGACATGACAGTTACTTTCATTACAATGCCATACGGCACAGTGTTGCCACATGCACGAAATTACAAAAATGACAGTGGCAGAACAAAATAAACGTTTCTAACACTTATGGCACTTATTAAGCACGAATTCCGCTAAAGCTCTGAAACTTTTATCATCTGAATGGATATGTGTATGCCTATGCAAACAAACATGTTTGACGTTCACCGCTTGACTTTGAACTTGCAATAGGTGCCATACACGTTACGGCCAGTCCGTCGTCAGGCAGCCAACGTTCAAGCAAAATTTCCATAACATCAAATAGATATCTATGCGTGTATTTATGTATGCACAAAACTATTTTTTTGGTAGTCGTTAAACCAGCCTTAGCCGAAATCCAAGGCCTACGAACTGTGTTTAACTCGTTATCAAAAATACACACACACACACAGTTTCAAAGGGCGCCAGCGTGCGTGAGCGAGAGAGACAGAGAATTTGTCTGTCTATTAATACACGCGCACGCACGCAGTAAAATACAACAACAAGCGGCAAACCAGGTGCAACACACAATAAACCGATCTGCTTTGCCTAAGAGTCCCTCCCCCTCCCCCACCACCTCCTCCACACGAATGACACAACACATTCGCTATAATCTTGGCAACGTGGTTGGCGATCATATGCTCTGCGACAAAAGCGACGAAGGCATTTTTTTAGTGTATTGTATAATCGTGAAAATGTGTGATATTTTGATTTCGTTTTTCTTCTTTCGCCCCCCTCTGGCAACACTGACAGCATTTTGTTGGGGTCTGTAAGGCGCTCTTGTTTCTAGCTTATCAGGAGCATTATTAAACGATTGTTTGAATGGCGTAGTGAAAGCCGTCAAACAACAAATCAAAATAATACGCACACTATTTCCATTTGAACAAAATTCTATAGAAAGCGTAACAAAATCATTTCATCTAAATGACTCAGCCACAAGCAGAATTTTACATATGTATGTATTTACATATATTTTCAAAATTATGTATGTACAAGCATATGCATACCACAAATGTCATGTACATAGATACATATATACATATGTATAAATGTGCATGCGGCAAGCAGACAGCTAAAAATTTGCATTGTGTAATCGCATAAAGAAAACCATAAAAAGAAATAAGGTCCAAGACGTTTAGCACATAGATCCTGCGGCTACGACTGCACACACACATATACACACACACACACACGCACATAGATAAGTTGACAGGCGGTACAAATTTTACGCCGCATGTGTTAGCTAGCGACAGCAAAAACAACAACAAGGTGTTGCCACCTATTGATTATGTTGCGCATTTTTTGCACTCTCACACACACAGAGATACATTTGTAAAAAAAAAAAAGGATAAAAGAAATGGCAGAAATACGTTGTTTTGTTTTAATTATTACGCATCACTTTACAACAAATTACGTTTGCATGAAACATGCAAGCAATATGACACCATTTTTCTTTCTTCACGTACGCTGTGCGCTCTGCTAGTGTTTTGGCAAATGTTTTGTAGTAGGTTATGTTCCGCGTGGTCAAAATTGCGCTTACCTTTTAAAACCAGCGGGGTAATTAATATGTTTTGAATAGCTTTTGAATAAGCTTAGGTGAATTATAGTGTTTTTATTATTTTCACTTTTTTTATTTGACTTAGATCGACACAAATTTTGAGCGTATTAAGCAGCACAAATTAAACACGTGTCTACGTCTACCTTTTACATATCATAACATGGCCGGCGTATGCAGTGTTGCCATCATTGTGCACACGAGCCGATAAACAAAAAAAAAAAACACTTTCGATCAGTTGTGTACTATTTTTTGAAGTGTATTATTTTTACAAACAAATCACTTTATTACAATATAACATATGGCATTCTAATGCAATTGTTTGCACAAATTGCTAATACGCGTATGAATACAGTTAATCGGGCTTAATGACAACACATGCAGGAACAGTGCTGTATTAAGTAGCAATCGAGGCAATCGATAAATATAACGTCAACTATATATGCCGAAATTATCTTATCTACGTCAAGCAATCATTTGGTTCAGATAAAAGTGATTTTTCTCTTATTTTTAAGTATAACCCCTCCTGAATAAGCGTTAAGCATTGTGAAAATAAAATAGGTAAATAAAAAACGTTTGTTATTTTCAAATATACTTTACGATATATTTATAGCAGCCCTAATGTGGCAGCTTATGTATTAGCGCTGCCACCTTATGCCAAATTAATCGTTCACGTTTGTATTAAATGTTTTTGCAACGGTCGTTTTTGCACAGCCGATTAAATGACCAAACGATAATTAATCACTTAACATTTTATGAGTCATATGATTAACGTATCAAAAAAATCGTAACGTATGAATAAGGCCAAAACTGTGCACTCTGGCAACCCTACGCTTATGTCAAAGCTAATACGGTTTCCTGTTTGCTTGCTTTGACAGCGCTCTTTCTACCATTTGACAGCAACTGAGGTAGGTCGGCCGCGAATAAGTTGTGTACAAATTCCAAAATTATTGCAAACATCATAGTGTTGTATGTGCAAAATATGTGTGCAATAGCAAGTTAAAATATTATTGTTCAATGTAGAACAATTGTTGATTGTCAACAGCCAACGATACTAATAAAAACGGTGTTTATAATATTTGTTTGGTTTTTTTCAGTGACAATGGCAGTCCGATACGAGCTGTGTATTGGTCTTAACCGAGGCCACAAGACAACCAAAGTCAAGAATGTTAAGTATACCGGCGACAAGAAGGTCAAGGGTCTGCGTGGCTCCCGTTTGAAGAACGTGAGTAAAACAATTGACAATTTCGGTAGAACATTTGTTTACATATTCTGGAATTGTTTTACAGATTCAAACTCGTCACACAAAATTCACCCGCGATCTGGTCCGTGAGGTGGTTGGACACGCGCCCTACGAGAAGCGCACCATGGAATTGCTGAAGGTGTCCAAGGATAAGCGTGCCCTCAAGTTCCTGAAGCGTCGCTTGGGCACACACATCCGTGCCAAGAGGAAGCGTGAGGAACTCTCCAACATTCTCACTCAGCTGAGGAAGGCTCAGACTCATGCCAAGTAAAACGTTGGCAGCCAACAACAGAAAGCAGCAGCAGATTCAACAACAACAGAAACTGTGTTTTTTTTCTCTTTTGCGCGGTGTTTTTTTTTTAACTGTCAACTGCATTCGCAAGAAAGTGTAAAAAAGAAACAAAATTGAAACTACTGGAATAGTCGATGAAGCCACAATTAAAAAACAAATTATTACAATAACTACTGCGCATGTGTTTATTTTTTTCGAGTGCACTAAATCGAACTTTCATTTGTTTGCTGCAACATAACCTCACTTAAAAGCTTTTTCACCGTTCGTTTTTTCCGGTTGCAGATATATTCTTACGGTTTTGGTCGTCGGGCCCGTAAACCGTAGACTGGTACGCTGCGCGAGCAGAGCTCTTAGTTTGCACGAAAAAATATGTTAATTTCTATTCATACCCTTGTAGAGGGTATTATGATTTGGACATGAAGTGTGCCAAGCATCGAAAGATGCCGAGTTGATTTGGACATGTCCGTCTGTTTGTCTCTATGTAAACTAGTCTCTCTCGCCTCAAAACCTTCCGTCTGTCTGTTGCAGGCATTACATATGTCCACTTTATCATATAGTTGCAAGTCTGGTTTATCAAGATATCTTGACCAAACCCGACATTCATTCGATTAGAATCTCACCAAGATCGCACTACTATATTTTATGGGAAGTATTCGTCGAAAAATGAGTTTGTCTACGAGCCACACTTAACTCACATATCTGAAAAGCCGCAAGGCAGATGTCTAATAGGGTATTAAATCTTCGGTGTGTCGCAGCTAGACGTACTTGCTTCAATATGAGAGATCCGACTTTTTGTCCTAGGTTTTTAGGGGGGTATAAAAATCTTGACTCTATCTTGGCTAAATCCACTTAAAGTTGATTTGGAATCCTATAATTTGGTTAAATAGTATCAAAAGTTGTTAGAAAAGGAATCCGAATTGAATATATAAAACTTGTACTTCAAACACAACAAAAAAATGTGCCGTGGTTGGCTTCGAGCCAGCTCCTTGCCATTAGGTTTCCCTGGTTCAAACCCAAGCTTGAAAAATATTTGGAAAATTGTATTGAAACTGAACTCGAATATTGGCATCTGCTACCAATTATGGTTGGATAAACGTTTTCTGGTTTAACTTTGGTGCTGGACTTCAATATGGAATACAAATCTATGCCAAAGCCCATGGGAACGAGGCGGGGCATATAGACTTAACCCCGGGTCGAGTAAGCTGTCTTCGGCCTGTTATGTTGTGATGTGCATGGTTTGGTTTATTAATAATGCTTGTCGAACTCTTAACTTTTGTACTTAATACTAATTAAATGTGATTTATAAGTTTGCAATACATAAAAGGTTTTAAATGCCAATATGCTCTATATATATGTATATGTATATGTATGTATGTATGAAAAAGAGAATCAGTTGTTGTTCCTGCTGCTGATGCCGCCAGCGCCTGGAGCACAGTGGGGGCAATCGTTAAATGTGCGGTTACGTGGAAGCGTATACGTATGGTGCACGGAAGGCAAAGGAAGTAGGCTTAAAACTATGAGTACTCGGTGGTGCATTTGTGGAAGGAGCAGCACCATTTGTGAACACAGCCGTTTGTGTGTCGCATAAACATTGATGAGTGTTTTCGAGTGCATCGGTTTTTGGGGTCTAAATTTAGAACTCGTCGTCGTTGAGGCTGGGCAGCGAGATGGTGACCTCGCCCACCAGATGCGCCTCGTTGGCATCGTTGGAGACGATAATACGCTCGAAATTGTTGCCAATCGGATTCACAATCTCGTAGCAGCTGCTCTCCAGTGCGATATTCAAATCAGTCTCCTGCTTGATATGGGGCGCAAGGATCTGTTGTGTTACCTCGAGGCTTTCGATGCGCGTCATCTCCAGCCGATAGAAGCCGTTCTCGTCTATGCGATAGGAGAAGCGCTTGTGGCCCGACGGTAAACGGAAGCCATGCTTTTTGATTAGATGAACCGATAGCGATTTGCCCGTCTTGAAGAAGCGCTCACAGCAGTGGCAAGCATAGAATATCGGATTGTTGCCGTGCACCTCCAGAAAGTGCTGAAAGCGAACAGAGATTCGAATTAAAATCGGGTCAATTCGATAGATCTACAAATGTCTTACGCGACGCATTTGGGTATAGGTGCGCACAGAGTATTGACAGCCGGGTTGATCGCACTGATGCACCATTTTTGAATGGACAATCTGGACATGCTTGGCCAGATCCGATTCCCGTACACAGCGTGTATCACATTCGGTGCACTTGTAGGGCTTATCCTTCAAATGGCGATAGCGTACGTGTGTCGTCAGCGAGCTGGCCGAACTGCAGGTCATGTCGCACATGCTGCACTTGTAGCAATTCACATGGCGGACCACATGACCGCGCAACAGCTTCTCGGTGGCAAAGAATTTGAAACACTGCGCGCATTGGAACTTTTGCGCTAAAGCGATAAAGTGATAAAGTGAGTTCGATATGCATGCAAAATGTAGCTTCCCAATCTCGACTACTCACTATTGTTGTCCGGCTGGCGGCGCAGATGATCGAACAGCGTTGTCTTGGTGCGGAACAGCTCGCCGCAGTGGTAGCAGGCGACATGTTTCTTGTTCGAGTGTGTGCTTATGTGTTCGATGAGGCGATATTTGTTCTCCAGCAACTTGTTGCACAGCGTCCAGTTGCACTGCGTCTTGGGTCGCTCATCGTCTGGTGATTTTTGTATCTCGTATTCGAACGATGCATGCTGCACTATGTGATCCTGGAACTCGACAATGGAGACAAATGAACGATTGCAATCACTCCAGCCGCAATGAAAGTTCTGTTTAAGCTCCGGCAGCTTATCGCCACTGCGCGGTGGCGCATAGCAGGCGGGTATCTCCGGATGCTTCTCGCACTCCTGCTTGCCCTGGAGCAGCAGATTAATGTAGTAGCCATGATAGTAGCTGTGCCGTTCGAACTCTTGGCGGCAATTCGTTTGGAAGATGCAGTCGTTCCACACGCAGACACATTTGCGCTTTCCCAGCTGGTGCTCCTTCAGATGGTCTGCAATGTGGCTATTGAGCAGCCACTCGCCTTCGCAGATTACTTGGCAATCTTGCCAAGCACAGGGCAACTGCATGTCTGCGGATTTTTTTCGCTTACTCGACGGCTGTTGTCTCAACATTTCGTGTGTGTATGTGTGTGTGGGCGTGCGCAGGCTTGGATTTGGTTTGGTCGCGGATGCTGGTCAATAAATTCCAATTCTCGAGCAAAGAAAAACGCTATCGCAATGGTATCGCTATAGTGATGGCCATTTTCAAAGTGCACTCGTATCGATTTTTTAATCAGTGCATATCGATAGGTGCAGTCCATACACAATGGTATCGCTATAGTGATGGCCATTTTCAAAGTGCACTCGTATCGATTTTTTTAATCAGTGCATATCGATAGGTGCAGTCCATACACCATTCAACTTACGCATCGCTATTATCAGAAGTGCTGCCAATTTGGCCAATTTACACTATCAGGTTCGATCTAGCCCTTCTTTACTTAATCACTGCGCTATTAAATTGTTCTTAATGAGTTAAATAAATTGCATGTTAGTTACACATGTAGATAACATTAAAAGCCATTGCTATAGTTACTTACGTGTCAATCTCTTTAGACGACAATCCTTGCAAGAATACGTTAAATTTCATTTCATAAAATTGTGTGATATTTTTACACGGTGCCATACAAATGGTTGGCACTAATTGAAGATACCCCGCAAACGAACATGGAATGTGATGATAAAATGAATCTCTTGGATAACCTCATTAAACATTGTCAACGCTAATTTTTAGCTATTTTAAATCTTCATGTCAGTTATTGCTGATCAACGATAGTTCATGCCCAACTACAATCGATTACGAATTTGCTTACTAATTATCGATAACTTTACTTTTGTACAAGCAACATTTTCCCTCCAATTTTAATGATAATTCCCAATAATTCACTTTTTCTTTTTTTTCTTCCTAATTTACAATTGTTCTTTATATTTATATTATACAATATGATATCTATGTTAATTGCGCCTAGAGCAAATGCACACCTCGCATTCATAATTTTCCCACAATCTGCTTAGTAAGGGGCTAAAATATATGTATGTGTGTTTTTTTTGTTGTAGTCACCTGGTGTAAACCAAGTTAACTTGGGCTTAAAGTCCTGGCATAACATAGGCAATGTTGTCCAGCGTTGTTGCCAGATTCGTGCTCAGCTGTTTCTTATTCTCTAGCCCGGGTATTTGCGTTGTCATACAGAGCAACGGCCCCATCGAGCAGAGCAGACTGTCCAGCAGCACAGACAGGCTGCCCGAGAGTGCCACATGACCGTTATGCTCCTTAAGTCGTTCCCCAATAACCGTCAGACTCTCGCCGAGCAGCTTTAGGTGGGCGGCCGCATCGATTGCCTCAATGCTCGACTGTTGTATGACAGCTTTTCCGCTCAGCTCCATGTCTACCGACGACCCACTGCCATGCCTTGCGGCGGGCACAGTGGTTGGGCCCGCCTGGCTGCCAGCTATGGGGCTCGCCTTAGCGCGACTGTTGCTGTTGCGTTTCTGTCTGCTCTGTGCCCAGGTGGACGGTGTCGATGTGTTGGCCCCCAGCTGGTCGGGCACCTGACGCCGATCGGCAGCCAATTTCTTGGTGCGGCTAGTCGTAGCCCGATTAACAAAGCACGCGTCAGTCGTGTTTGCCGCAGCAGCCGCAGCAGCAGCAGCAGAATTAGCATTGATTATCTTTGGAGGCGTCAATGTTGTGGCCACTTCTGCCGGAGCATTCTTATCGCGGGCGCGCGCTTTTGTCGCCAGCACCTTGGCTTTGCGCCGCCAGGCATTCTTTTCCTTGTGCGAAACGTTTGCCCACAGTTCGCTGAAGCGTCGAGCCGCATTTGCGAAATCTAAGCCAGACGGCGGGTTAGGGATTCAAATAAGTATTTGAAAGTAGCTTTGATTTTTTTTCTTTATTGATTGCTCACCCAGATCCGGAAAATCACGTTTACGCACCTCACGTGCCCACAGGCTGTAGGCCGTGTAGCGCACTCTGACCTTGTCTTTTCTCTGTAGCTTGTTATCCTTAAGGATTTTTCGCTTATTGGACTTTTCGCGCATGTACAGACTCTGTCGTACACGGGAATCGTTTGTGTAGGAGGCCTCCGCCTCAACGCCCTCAACCAGATCCTGCACCAATGTGTCCACCTCATCGTCGGAATTCATTAGGACGGCGGCGCCGCCAATGTGCGCTGATGTTTCCTCCTCATCGGAGTTACTGTGATTGGGTTCCAGATCATCTTCCTCATCTTCTTCGTAGGCCAGCGCCAGTTCCTGTTCACGTTCGCGTAGTGCATTGGGGGGTCGGCCGCGTCCCGGATATCTGGCTGGTTGCCTGCCAGGACGCTTGGTTCGCTTCTCAATTTCCTCGGGTGACTCGAAGTCCAATAGTTTTGATGATTTTTTGCGGACGCGTCCGCTTCGGGAAACGCCAGCCACCTGGAAATCTAAGCTTTCGATTAGCCTCGGTTTTTTTTCGCAGTTCATTTTTCACAAAACGTACCCTTTGCCACAGGATTTGATATGGGTGATTCCATTGTTTTGATTCAATTGGTATCAATATTGTTAATTGTTGTAAGCGACGCGATGATAAATCATTAATCAGCTGTTCGCTGAAGATTGAAACGGTAACACTGGACGAAACCGATAGGCAATGCTCATGAATAAAACGCATTTAGAAGGTTGCGCAGCAGTTGTAGACTTATCGTTTTACTCGGTGCATCGGTCATGCGTCATGAGTGCCAACTAATTCTCAATAGAATCCAAAAATCTAACCTACATTACTGTAGCTAACAAGCTTTAGCGGAAAAACTGCTTAGGTTAACATGCTTTGTCTTTCTGTTGGGTTACACATTAATATTGCATTGCTTAGTAAATGCATTAATAAACATTAATTTATCAGTTCTTATGTTTATAATGAAACTTTGCATTGTATGTTATAAACTTGAATTCGTTTTAATAAGTCGTATTTTAAATTTCATTCGAATTTGTGTTTCCTTATTCTACACGGGAGACTTAGACACAAGTGACGTCAGACTAGCCTATCGATATAAATCACAGCTATCGTTAGAAGCCGCGCGTGCACAACTCTTCTAAGTTGATGTGTTTCAAATTAGCGGCGGTAACTTAGCGCAGACCTTTTTAAATTGGTATCGGAGACGGAATCACTAACTTTTAAAAGCATTTATTTACGTTTTTAAGCACAAACCCAAATAAGTTTAAATGTCGAATTGCTAAAAAAACTAACTGGCAATATTACTCGATTATTATTTTGGTAAACTTTACATATCGATAGACAAAAATAAATAAGTTAATACAAAAATTGCATAAAAATTACCATGGTAAGTGATCTGTAAAAATAATCACACATATTTGTGGCGTAGTTAATTTATTACAAGCAGTTAAGAGTTTTTTGAAATCAAAAACCTCTGTTGTGTATCGTTTTTTTTTTATATCGATTTAACATTACTTCAATATCGATAAACAAATCAAATAAGGGGCCATCGCTAAACGAAACCAAACAATTGATAATAATTGAATTGCTTAAATTTATGTTGAAAACGCCGCAAAATGATCTGTCGCTTGTGTTTAAAAAACATAAACGCAAACAATGCCGTCTACCTGTTCGAAACCAACGACACACTGGCTGAATCCTCGCTGCTAAAGATGATAGCCAAGTTTCTGCAGCTTGAGGTAAGTTTTCGCTATGCCCCAATTATTCAGAGAAATTGTGTGCATTTATTGATGGATTGCAGATAATGCCCGATGACAACATCTCGACAAACATTTGCCACGAGTGCTGTGAGCACTTGGAGGATTTCAACAACTTTTGGCAGCTGGTGGAGCAAAAACAAGGAACACTTAAAAAGGAATTCCTTAACGTGGACGTCGACTGTGTCGCCCTCAAATGGACGGGCATCGATGTGGATGTCAACATTGATGAGCTGCCACTGGTAGCCGATGAAATGGACGAGAAGCCGCTAGATATACACAATCTCAGCCTGCTCGGCAGTGTGCTTGACGTGAACGTGGATAGTGTGGAGGTGCCGCAGCTAACAACTGCCCCAAAACAGTCTCAGACTGAAAATTTACCGCCGCTGCTGGCGCCCGATCCTACCGATGACGACGAAGAAGATCTCGAGCAGAAGCCAACAATGCACGACAGCAGCGACAGCGTGCGGAACGCTTCCTCAGGCGATGATGATGATGATGATGATGATGGTAAGTGCTCAACAGCATCTCGAAGCACATTCAAACAACTTGCCGGCTTACAGACGAAGTGCCGCTGGTCAGGCTGCAGCACAAGCTCAAGCCGAAGCGCCAGGCCCGCTCCGTTAGACGGCGAAACAAGCGCACGCTGACGCTCGCCCAAGAGCTAGATCAGCTGTTGGATGACAGCGAGCGCGCGGGCAGCAGATCGCGGCGCAAAAAAACCACAAACAGTGCGCCAACCGATGTCCAAAAGAGCGAATTGCAAGCGGCACTGGAGCGCAAGCCCAAGGGCTGTTCCCGTGCCCAGCTGACCAAGCGCTACGAAGAGGCCATCGCCAGCTATATGAGCGCCGACTGTGATCTCTGCGACTTTAGTACCAAGTACCTGTCCCAGCTGAAGGTTCATTTCCTGGAAGTGCATCAGCGCGATGCGTATCTCAAGTGCTGCAACAAGGTCTTCAATCGCGCCTCCAAGCTAATGGATCACATACGCAAACACATCAATCCCAGTCTATTCACGTAATTCCGTCCAAATCCGTTCAGCGCTTAACTAAACCGAAATAACAAGTTTATTCGCCTTGCAGCTGCTCCATTTGCAACAAGTCGCTAAATTCGCAGGACTATCTGGCTACCCACATAGAAACGGTGCACAATAAGGTTGCCCAGATTGGCAAGGTGCTTAAGTATCCGTGTCCCAAGTGCGAGCGCACCTTCAGCAGCGAGCGTCGACTGGGCAATCATCTGCTTAAGCACGACACGGATCAGTTGGAGCACCAGTGTCACATATGCCACAAGAGGTGCGTCGTCTTTCATGCCACATAATCCTCCCGCTCGCTCTAACGCATGCACCTTCCCCCCTCTCTCTCTCTCACGCTCTCGCTCTCTTTCTGTCTCGTGCAGCTTTGCGAATGTGCATCGACTGCGTCGCCATATACAGTCGATACACGAGGATCTGCATCCGCATGTCTGTGATATATGCGGCAAAAAGTTCAAGTTTAAGCCATCCTTCGAACGGCATTTGCTGGAGCATCAGGGCGTTGTTGCGCCGGCCATGGAGTGCCCCGTTTGCGGTGTCTGGCTAAAGAATGAGCATAGCCTGCGACTGCATCGGTTTACCCACGACAGCACCGACACCGTCTGCCCGCACTGCTCGAAAACGTGCAGCTCCCGTACGGCGCTGCGCGCCCACATTAAATATGCCCACAAGCTGACAACAAATCTGCAGTGCACGTACTGCGAGAAGAGCTTCAAGCAGCAGCGCAATCTGGAGGAGCATATGGCCATACACACCGGCCTGCAGCTATACAATTGCCCGCATTGCCCCAAAGAGTGCCGCAGTCGCTCCAACATGTACGTCCACATCAAGCAGCGGCACGCGGACGAGTGGCTAAAGGCAAAAATGGCCCGCTCCCACAATCCGCAGTTCAAGCCGCACGCCTAGTATGGAGACCTTAGCTATGTATATGTTATATTGCTTAGCATCTTATGTTGTCCGCAGACTGCACCATTTGACAAGGAATTTACTAATTAAACGAGTTATCTGGAATTGTGATTGTGCATGTGTGTTAACAATTGGGCAGCAGCTCGCCCAGCGCTGCGATCAGGCGCGTTGGCAATGTATCCGGAAAGCTGATCTCAAAGTTGACACATAGCGCGCCGCGCCGCAACGGATTCTTCGGATAGGGCAGTCCGCGTTCATTAAAGCGCTTCAGCGTATTCGGCTTTATGATCTCGCCGCTGGTGCAGTACGCAAACGGATTGCCCAGCAGCTGGGGCACCTGTATTGTTGCGCCGCAGAGCGCTTCCTTCAGCGTTATGTGTGCCGTATAGTGAATGTCGCTGCCCTCGCGCTGAAATTGCGAATGCGGCTTGTCGCGTATGATGAACACAATGTCCGCCGGTATGCGATTCGGCGCCTCGTCGCCCTCCTTTGGGAATGTGATCTTGGTGCCCGATTTCCAGCCGGGCTTGATTTCAATATCTAGCAATTTGATCTCTTTGCGCGGCTGGCCGTTGGTCATTTTGATGCGAGAAATTTGCATTTTCTTGTTGCAGCCATTGTTGATGTCCTCCAGAGAGACGTACAGCTCGTGCTCGATGGGCGGATCCTGTTCGGGGCGTGACGAAAAATTGCCCATGCCACCCCAAAGGCCGCGCGGACTGCTGTCGTCTGTCATAAATATTTGCTCCAGATTCTCGCCAAAGAACATGCTAAACGGATCACTCGAGCCGAAAAACTGTGCAAATGTGGCGCGCGGATCGCCATGGAACTGATAGGCAAAGCTCGTGCCGCCCTGATCGTTATGGTTGCCGGGTATGCCATGCTTAAGGCCATCTTCGCCGTACTGATCATATATGTCGCGTTTCTTTTTGTCTGACAGCACCTCGTAGGCCTCGGCCACCTCCTTGAAACGCTCCTCCGCCTTGGAGCTCTTGTTCTTGTCCGGATGGTATTTGAGGGCCAGTTTTCGGTAGGCCTTCTTAATCTCGTCGTCCCTGGCGTTGCGACTAATACCAAGTGTCTTATAAAAATCTTTCCCCATCTTTGGTATTGTTGTTTTTATTTTCAGTTGACTGTGCTCCTTTTACACATATGCCTTTGACGTTCTGACAAATAATTATAAAATGCTGACTGCTAATTTTCGTTCTGACAATACTTCGAGAAAGCGCCTTAAATTAAAAAATTCGATAGACAAAAGTTTTTAGTGTAGACGCAATCGATTGCGCAGATAATATCGGTGTTGCCATACTGCTTATAATTGACTACATATTAAATGGCAGCCCCCAACATTGCTTTTTTTTTTTTTTATTCCATTTAACAGTATTACTCCACACTTAACAGGCATGTATTCCCATTTAAGAGGTTTGCTCCTTACTGTAACAGAATGTACTCCCCCAATAACATATCGCTCATCACTAGAATGCAACGCCGTAAGCGCAAGCTGGCAGCACTGTGTGCAAAAAATACATACGATTTAAACTAATGGAACAATTACGTATTACGTGAAAAGAACGCACCAAAAGTAATAATAAAGTTAATGCTAAACAAGATAGTGTTATAAACGCCAACATATCGGGCGTGTGTGTGTGCTATATTCAAATAATCCAAGAGGAAAAGTGATTCAAACTAGTTTCAGCACCTTGGATTTCGATTACATTTTTCATCTATACACTTGCAAAAAGCGACCAGAGCAGCAGCAGCAGCAGCCGCAGCATTGGAGAACGACGGTAGAGAGACAGAGAGCGCTAACAAGCGAGAACGTAGGAGAGCCGAAGCCAGACAGAAAGACAGACGGGCAGCCAGCGCAACACAGCCAACAACAGCGGCCCAAACGCGTTGAATAGCGACGGCAGGGGAAAGAAATTTAATTTGGCCAAAACGAAAAAAACAAATAAATTATAAATCGTATACGCCACCGCGCTCTTCATTAAAGAAAGACACACACAAACGTGTCTTACCCAAAAAACATTTGGTTATATTTTTTTGCAAACGGCTGAGTAAGCGTAGAAGAGTGCAAAAAACGTACAAAAGAAAGAAAAAAAGGAGCCAAGGAGCAACGAACTGTGTGTGCGGTGTATGCTCTGAGTGTAAAAGGGTAAGCACTATATACATTTACGTTTTCTTGTTTGATGTTTTTGTTATTGCTGTTGTATAGACCACATGCTCTTATTGTCTCACTCGCACTGCACACGATTGCTGCTGTTGCATTGTCGTTAGCGGTGGCGGTGGCGGCGGCGGCGACACTGCAGGTTTATCGTTTGTTTTCGGATTTGCATTCGCATTACCAATGTTTGCAATATCTTATTAACACATAAGCTTAATAATTATGTGTACGTATTTATTTTGCGTTGCGATAACATTACGTGCATGAGGAAAACATGTTAAAAGTCTGGTTCGATATATCGAGCGCATGTGGCAACGCTGTGCCACCGCCAGGCACACACACACACACACTCGGGCACATACACACATACAAATATACTGCGAAAAGAGTAGCACCAGCAAGAAGAAGCAGCAGCGGCAAACTTCTCGCGCGGTGGATATAGTGCAGCTAATTTTATAATAAAAGTAAATGTTTATTGAAAAAATCGAATTTCGAATAGAAAGGCAACGCAGTTAATTGTGAATGAATGCGAATGCAACGGAAAATGCAATCAAGCCAATAATTCAGTCAACCATCCAAACAGTTCTGCGAGTGCGTATTCGTTTAAGGGTGCATATGTGTGTGTGTGTGTCGAGTGTGAGCGAGCATGCCTGTGTGTGTGTGTGTGTTCGCTATTAAACGGCACATTTTACTGTGCCTTTCGACGACTCGAGACTCAATAAGTTCGCACCAAATGTCGTGTTTATATTTGGCCAGGCTTGGAAAAGTGTGTAGCTTATAATTAAGCTGGTGTATGGCATATAATAAAGCAAAGCAAAGTGCGCGTGTGTCGCCCGATGCCTCTGCGACTGTGTATGTGTGTGCGTTTGTGTGAATGGTTTTTGTTGTTAACACCACTTTTAAAAATTGTTACCAAGCATTATTGTCTTATGATTTTGTACCTGCTAAACCCCCTATTAGCAATAGAAATGGGCAATTCACAAATTGCCAACATTTGAAAAGTTTGCATTTGCAATGTTGTTGTTGACTTTTTATTTTTCTGCTGCTTAATGGTGCTGCCAGGCTTCTGTGTGTCAGCCATTGTTCTTCTTCATTTATTACACGAAGACGCCACCGCATACTTCTTGTGTCTTGCGTTCTGTTTCTGTGTGTGGGTTGTGCGTAGTTGCGGGGGCGGGGGCGCCCAGCATTTAAGCGCAAGCAGACAATTCACAGAGAGTGGTCCTTATAGCCATCTCGCTTGTGCGCATGTTATTTGACCATAATCGGCTACCTATGCTTGGCTCGCTCTTTGCCTTATGTTCGGTTACTGCTCACACGCAGGCATGGGCATGGGGCGGTTGGGTAGGCCCCATGGAGGTGCGCATACATACATACATACACACACACACACACACTGCATGGCACGAGTGCAAGGCGACCCGGCAGCCCACGTACCAAAACAAATAAAACAATACAAAAAATTGCAACAAACAAATGCTGCAGCAGCAGCAGCAGCTTACAATATGACACCCCGAACCACCCACACCCACACCCTCTTTTTAAATGGACTCTCTCTCTTATTCGCTCTTGCTCTTAGTCGTTTTACAGCTCACACAAGAAGACTGAGAACAAACACAGCAAACACACACAAGTAAAGAAAAACCAGCAGCAACAACAACAACAACAACAAAACGCAAGGCGCCAAGGAGGCACCTAGAAGAGATCTCGACCTCCTCGACATTTGCACATCCCAACAGAACAATTCGAAAATCCGCATATAACTGCAACAGTAACCGCATCGAGAGAGCGATTAGCGTGGAGCGCGGCGGCAGTAGGCGGCAAAGGAAGCTAACGCTAATGAGGATCTATTGGCAGCATGAGTACACTGGGGGGAAGTAGGGGAGAGCGAAATGCCAAGCCCAAATTCACAGCGTTGGATATAAATCGCATGTACAAGAATAGCCGTGTAAGTAGTAGAAAATACCAGCAGCATAGCTCTTGCGTCCTTGTGCAAGCCTATATTCTATATACAATATTTTGCAGGGCGAATCGAGTGAACCATCAGCCCAAAAGAATCAAGTGCCGCGTAAACATGGAATGCAAATCTTGGGCAAAGTGCCTTCCGCTAGGCGACCACCAGCCAATCTGCCATCCCTGAAGGCTGAGACCAACAGCAGCAGCAGCAGTAGCAGCAACAGTGCAACGCCCTTAAGCAACAACAACAACAGCACCAACAACAATCTCCTTGCATCTGTCGAAGGTAAGTGCGGCTTGAGATTTGAATTGCCGCTTTCGAACTCAATTAAACATTTTTCCTCTCTCTGTGCTGTGCGCGCTATTTTAGGCAACAACAGCAGCAACAGCAGCGGCGGCGGCGGCGGCGGCGGCAATTCTAGCGCAGGAGGTGCGGGCGGAACAGGTAACGGAGCACCTGGCTCAACTGGCACAGGTGCAAACAGCAGCAGCAGCAGCAGCCACAACAACATAGCCACTGGACACAGCAGCGGCGGCACCGCAGCAGGAGGATCAGCTCTTGGACACCAGCACAACAGCGCTAATAAATACAATAGCAACAGCAGCAACAGCAATAATAACAACAGTACCAGCAACAATAACAGCCACAGCAACAGCAACAACAATAAGAACTTGAAATTAATAAATAACTCGACAACAAGCGGAGGCGCTTCAGCCGGCGGCGGCGGCGGCGGGGGCGGAGCAGGATCGGGCGGTGTTGCTGCAAGCGGCAGCGGCGGTCACTCAAATAATTCACCCAAGACATGGTCGGCAATAACGACAGGACACGAACGTGCAGGCGGCAACGGTGGCCATGGCCACTATGGCAACCGCCAGACGCACCAACAGCAGCAGCAGCAGCAAGTGGTGCCGCACTATCAAAGTCCGCAATTTCAATACGAGTTCCCCACACTAATGGGCGGCGGCGGAGGCGCTGCACCCTCTGGTGGGCACGCGGGCGCAGCCGGTGCCGGTGGCAAATCGAAGGATCAGCAGGCGCATTACCAGGGGCAGCAACAGCAACATGCGCATCATCACCAGAATCATCATTATCAGCAGCAGCAACAGCAGCGCGATTATCGCGATCATCATGGCCATCATGGGCGTCAATATGGCGGACACGGACACCATTCGCATCGCGGCGGCGGCGCCAATGCGGATCCCGGCAGTTACAGAGATGGCAGCGACGACGTCGGCGGTGGCGGCGGCGGCGAACTCAGCGAGATGAGCCTGCGGCCCCAAACCGATCCAGCCGCTTGGCTGCAGCAACAGGAAAAGGCCGCCAAGGAGTTGGCATTGAACCAACAGGGCCTGGGCCACCAGATACCGGCCAACGGCAGCGGTGCGGGCGCAGGATCGGGCGGCAGTGTACCACTGCCCATACTCTCACTTATGCCGTCATTTATGCGCAGCGGAGCACCGCTGCCCGCCTCCGGTCTGGGAGGAGGAGCGCCCACGATGGCGGCCGCCCTTGCGAATGCCGCCTCTTGCGTTGCCGCAGATCTGGCCGCGTCATCGCCCGCTCCCTATCAGAATGGCATCGCCGGCAATCGATCCGCCTCGCCGGCCGTTCTGGGCAGTTTTCGTGCTGCGGCCGCAATACCGAAGCGACCTGCTGCCGGCTCAGCGGCGACGACGACGCCACCGCCATCATCGGCGATGGGCGGCAGTGGGGCGACAACGCCTCCGCAGCAGCAGCAACACCAGCAGCAGCAGCAGGCGAATGGACCAGGTGGTCGCAAGGAAAAGGACAAGGATTATGTCGTAGAGCCGGAGGTAGCACAAATGCAGCGTCCAATCATACGCGAGGAGGATCTGGAGCGTCTGAATGCGATTGCCAAGGACGACAGCTGGACGAAACAGGATGAAATTGACTACACCAAGAAACTAACATTCTCCGACGACGAGGAGCATGCCAGCCCCGAGGATCAGCACCACAACAGCAGCAACAGCCACAACAAACAGCATCAGCATCAACAACAGATGCAGCAGCAGCAGCTGCAGCAGCAGCAGCAACAACAGATGCAGCAGTCAATCCAATCCAGCAGCAGCAGCAGCAGCAATAATGATCAGCGCAAATTGTCCACCAGCAGCTCATGGCAGCGTGGCAAGGACAGCAGCGAGCGGGACTTGGATGGCCCCTCCGATCAGGGTCTGGATCAGCAGCAGCGACAACAGAACGGCCATCGCGGCAGTTCCGGCAATGTGGTCGTTGGCAGCGGCGGCATTGCTCTCGATGCCGGCGTCTATGAACGTGTTAAGCAGCGCAAGGAGGAGGAGGAACGTCGCCAGATGGAGCGCAAGCAGGCGGCGGCAAAAAAGCTGCAGGAGCTTGAAATGAAAATGAACTGCAAGAAGGCGTTAAGCGAGGGCATTGCCACCAGTCCGGCATCTGGTGAGCTCCCAGCCGTGCCGCATGGCAATGTCAGTGAGGATGAGGGCGGTTGTGCTACGGGTTCGGGTGCGGGTGCCGGGCAGCAGCAGCAGCAGCAGCAATTGCAACAGCAACGTCGACCACGTGGCAGCATCTCCAGCATGGGCAGCGCCGGCGGAGGTGGCGGCGGCGGTGGCGGTGGAAGTGGCGCTGCCTCATCCTCGCTTGCGGCAAGCACAGCTGCCGGCGATTACGGACAGAAGCCCGTCTTCATGACGCATTTCCAATCGAATTTACCGCCACGCTTCCAGCGCCAGCAGCAACAACAACAACAACAACAGCAGCAGCAGCTGCCGCGCGGCGGTTTGGAGAAGAGCGCCTCCGCGAGCAGCGCCTTCGAGGGCAGCGGCTCACGCTATCTGCAAAAGGGCGGCGGCGGCGGCGGCAGCAGCGGCAGCGGCTCCAACGGTGGCAGCGGTAGCGGCGTGCGCAGCATCTCCGGCGGCTATGCGCGTGTCGGCAGCAGCGGCAGCTACGGGCGCAATCGTCATGATAGCGCACGAGAGGAGCAGGATGCGCCATCAATTGGTGCGTCCGGTGCGCGTGACCTGGACCAGTCGAGATATGCGCGCGGCCAGGAGTATCGCAGTGGACAACAGCAGCAGCAGCAACAGCAACAGCAATTGATGCAGTCGCGCAGCATCTCGGAGAACTCGCATCGCAAGACGAGCGTCTCCTCCGGTGACGATGTTGGCATGGGCAGCGGCAACGGTGGCGGTGGCGGCGGCGGCGGCTGTTCCTCCTGGGCAGAGCAAACGGATGCTGAGCAAAAGCATCATCGTCATCGCGAGGAAAGCTTTTCATCGACACACAGCCACGATTCGGCTGTGCAGATCAAGATACTGCAGCGGCCAGCGCGACAGCCGAGCCTCAGCGAGGAGAAGTCGCTTGCAGGCGGCGGATTGGGCGCGCTTCAGAAGCAGCCCCTCGACTCCATGCAGCCCATACAGCCAACACAGATACTGAGACGTAGCGTGGAGCCCGTTGACAAGTCGGATGAGAAGATGGCGGAACGTGAGGCGAGCGACAAGTGCGCCGAAACGGAGCTATCCAAGTCGATGGCATTCCAAACCGTCGCCAGTAAGGATGACGACAAGGATCCGACGCGCAACTCAACGATATGCTCGACAGGCACGTCCGCAACGCAGCCAGCGGCCGGCAAACGGCCAAGTCCACGGGGTGGTCGCGGTCGTGATGAAATCCACACGCGTGGCGCCGGCCGAAGCTATCCGGCCAGCGGAGCAGGCGGTAATGCGGCTGGCAGCTATCGTGGACAGCGCAGCAGCAGCGACTGGAGCAGCCGCAACAGCAGCGCTGCAGGAGGCGGCGGGCGTCGCTATTATGGCAGCGGCGGTGAACAGTCCGAGCAATCCGAGGACGTTGACGAGGATTGCTATAGTAGCAGTGGCGGCGGCGGCGGCGGCGGTGGCGGAACGTCGCGACGCAGTCCCAAAGTGCAGTCACGCTCAGAGCAGAGCAGCAATAGCAGCGGCTCAGGCGGTGCCTCCACAGCCGGCGGCCAGTCAGCAGCAGCAGGAGGAGCAGGAGGAGGAGCCGTTGTCAACAAGGCGGGCTTTTCGCCACGCGGCGAACCATCGCGACGCGGTCGCGGTGGTCTATCCAGTTCCAGTGGCAGCTCAGCGCCCGGCTTTCGACGCCAACCAGCAAGCGGCGGACGGGCCTACGGCCGGCTGGGCTATGAGGAGTATGGCAAGCAGCGCAGCTCGGAATCGGAAACAGGCAGTGCATCAACAGCTGCGGATTTGGACAAGACCAAACAGAATCAGCTGGCGCTCAGTGCGGGTCTGCACAAGGGCAAGGACGACAAGGAGGAGCTGTCGCCCGACAAGGACAAGAGCAACAGCAGCAACATCACCAACATTAATATACCCAACACTGCCGTGGCCAAGGAGGAGCCACACAAGGATGCGCCCGCATCTGCAGCAGCAGCAGCTGCAGCTGCAGCAGCAGCCAGGCCGCCGCCAGGACTGAGCACAACTGCCGCTGCTGCTGCGGCTGCGGCGGCGGCTGCTGCTGCTGCTGCTGCTGTTGGAGGCGTGCCGCCCCTATTAGCTGCCCCAGGCAGCGACATGCCCGGCAAAAAGAAGATCAGCGAATGCACAACAATTGCACCGCCGACGGCGGCAGCAGCAACAACAGCGCCCATCGGCGACAAGTCCAAGCTGTCCGCCATTGGCGAGAAGAGCGCGCTGGGCGTCGGCGTTGGTGTGGTGGGAGCTGGCAGTCTTCTGATCGATGCTAATGCGCCAGTTAACACGATTATCTTTGAGAACTCGACGTACAAACAGCAGCAGCAGCATCAGGCAGCAGCCGCTGTGCCGCTCAAGCAACAGCAGCAGCAGCAGCAGCCAACGCTGGGAGGAGCAACAGCCGCAGCCGTCGATAGCTTGTCGACTGCGCTCTCCCAGATGAGCTTTGGCGGCGCCAATGACGATGACCAGCAGCAGCAGCAGCAGGACATGAAACTCGGCTTCAGCTTCAGCGACGATGCCGCCGCTCTCAAAGTGGTCGAAAGCCTGGAACACCAGCAGCAACAGCAGCAGCAGCAACAGCAGCAGCAGCAAAACAACTCCACGGCGGATTTGAACATGAAGATAGCGAGCGTGAAAAAGGTGTGGGAATCGGCCCCGCCCATGTCGGAGGCAACGCAACAGTCGAGCCAACAGCAACAGCAGCAGCAGCAGCAGCAACAACAACAACAGCAGCAGCAGCAACACTCGCAACAGCAGCATGCACAACAGCAACACTCGCAACAGCAGCAACACTCGCAGCACTCGCAACAGCAGCAACAACAACATCAGGCAGTCGCAGCAGCAGCAGCGGCAGCAGCAGCTGTTGTTGCCGTTGCACACCAGCAACACGCGCAGCAGCAACAGTCGCAGCACGGCCAACACGGCCAGCACGGGCAGCAGCAGGTCTCCAGCTCTGTGGTCGATGACAGCGGCAGCCATATCGCTGCCTCGTTTGTCGCCGCAGTCGCTGCCTCACAGCAGCAACAGCACCAGCAACAGATGCCCCACTATTCTGTCTCGGCGGTCCACATGCAGGGCCATCACCAGCAGCAGCAGCAGCAGCAGCAGCAGCAACAAGCGCAGCATCATCAGCAACAGCAGCAGGCACATCATGGCCACCATGCATTGTCCTCGCCAGGACCAGTCTATGGCAGTCACGGCTCACCCTTCGATGCCGGCACCCTGGAGCAACAGTTCCAGCAACAGCAGCAGCAACAGCAACAGGAGGACTACCCAAGTCCACAGCAGCAGCAGCAGCAGCAACACTCGCAACAGCATCAGCAGCAGGTGAAGGCCAAGCAGCTGCACGCCAGTCTGGGCATGTCGCCGCCGCCCAGCCATCAGCAACAGCAGCAGCAGCAGCACTCGCAACAGCAGCAACACTCACAACAACAACAACAGCAGCAGCAGCAGCAACAGCAGCAGCAACAGCTGCCGTTCTATCAGGCATCGCCGCAGTTCGGCGTCGGCGGCATTCCAACGATTCCCAGCCCGCCGGCGGTTGTGTTCAACTCATCGCAGCTGGCGCCGCCGCCATCGCAGGCGGGCAATCTGTACGCTCCATTCCATTCGCTTGATCATTCGAACCGCTCGCCCGCCTATTCAGCGGCAGCAGCCGCCGCCGCTGCGCACAGTTTTCCGGGTCATTATGCGGCCGCTGCAGCGGCGGCAGCCGCCGGCGGCGCCTTCAATGCGTACGCCATGCAGACGCCGCATGGTCATGGCGGCAATATGCCGCCGCCTCCAACGGCGCCCACGGACATGTACTCCAATTTATCATCGCAGTTCCGGCTAGGCGGCGGTCCCTTTGGCCAGCCGCAGCCCAATTCGCAACAGCTGAATAATCCCAATGCCGCCGCCGTGGCTATCATATCCTCCAACAGCAGCTCAATGATGTCCTCGGGCTCGGCTAAGCCGCCGCCGCCCAGTCAGCAGCCAATTGGCGCCATTGGCTCCAAGTCGGCGGGCAGCGGCGGCGGTCCAGGACCTGGACCCGGACCCGGACCCGGACCTGGACCGGGTCCCTATGCAGCCGCCCAGCAGTACATGAATCTTTATGCCGGACCGCATCCGGGCCAGGGCGGACCACCACCAGGCGCCCATCAGCTTCAGTCGAACAGCTACTACTCGAATTCAGCGCCCGGCGGCCCCAGCGGTCCTCAATACTATGGCGGCCCGCCACCCCAAGGTGCCGGCGGTGGTGGCCAAAATTATGGACTGGCCACCGCGGCCGGCATGTACGGCGGCCATCAGGGTGGACCGCCTGGATCGAATGGACCGCCGGGTCCACAGTCTCAGCACACGATGGGTAACTTCAATACGCAGTTCATGAACTCGCAGCTGCTGACCGCGGCGGGGATGAGCCAGTTCCGTGGCGGTCCGACGCCCGGCGGTGGTTACCTAAAGAACAGCCAGGGCCAGGGACACATGCAGGACTCGGTAAGGAGTGAACCACAACTAAAACTACAACCACAACCACAACCACGCCCACTATCAAGCACACACCACACACTCTTTAACTACCACAATCTGCCCATGTATAAACACATGAAGACCCAATCCCCCAGCAATTTGTATTAAGTTTTGTACGCTTTTTGCCGCCACCCCCCTCCGATACCCCCCCCCCCCTTTTCTTCTCACCTTGAAAAGAGAGAGCCCGTCTCGTGTTTTGCCAGGCAACGAGATGTCTGTCTTTGAGCTCAAAATATCAAACAATGTGCATTAATTTCAATAAAAGTATCAAGTAAAAAGTTTCCAAAAACTAGATCGATATCAAAGACGAAATACAAAATGTTTGCCCGCAAAGTCTGAAGAAGAAATGCAGAAGATAGAAGTAAACGAACATTAAATACATTTGCAGTTATACTTATATCAGATTTATTCAAGTAAATCTCAAGTTCCGGCCCGATCAATTATGACTATACTATAGTATATATAGTGTCCATATTGATATGATTTTCTCGTAAAGCAATTGCGATTTGGTTCGAAAAAAGTTGGATCATATAAACTTAACTTTTCGATATATTCGGCCAATCTGTCCGATTTGGCCGGCAGCAAAAAGACGAATATCCGACATGTTTATATCAAGATGGCTTCATAGAGAAGGATACATGCCAGCTCGTCGTTCTGATCAAGAATTCATCTATATATTTTTGGAAAGATTAATTATATTTTATGGTCGACGAATAAATATTCTTGCTTGATAATATTTCGATTTTGAACACATTAAAGTTACAAAAAAAAAAGAAAAATTATAGTTATATAGATATCATAGCGTATTATATTCATACATATTTGATTTTCTTATGCAAAAAATAGAGCTATTAGAAATTCTAATTTTTCACTAGAGATCTTAACAATTCCTAGTCAGATTAAATGCGGCTAAGTTGAATACTTGAACAAATGTTGCACTTGGATTTTTAAATTGTGAGTTATAAACAAAGGGCGGGTTGTGCATAGAGTTGTTACCTTTAAATAAAAGCTTAACCGTTTGCTGGACTCCTAACGGATTTTCTTGCCCTTAGATATCCGAACGCAATGCAGAAGATCTGCAACTGTTAAACCAACACTGAGCATAGAATGGATGATAGTGTTCTATAACCTATTAAAAACAAAAAGTTTGTTTAAATTCAAATTGGCAGTTCAATGAAAATTCACAGTTAAACTCGAAGCTCGCTCTTTCGCTCTGTCTCTCTCACTCTCTCTAAAACGCAATGCATTCCTGTCTCACGCTCTCGCAGTTTAGAGCACGTTTAGGTTAGTGTCAAGGCGCTCGGCCTGGCAACCGAGAGGTCCCCGGTTCAATACCAGTTGCGCCCTAACAGAATATTTTTTTTTTCTTCTGACAATAAATTTTTCTTGTTTAACTTTTAGATTTAAAGCCAAAATTGGCACTTGTTCCTTTCTACCCTTTGCCATACCCATAGAAACCCGTTGGCAGTTGGCCTTGGATCTTTGATTTGTTATCTAATGTGAATTTTGTACTCTTTGCAGATGGGCAGACAATTGAAGAGTCCATTGAGCGCCGACATGAGCCTGGGCCTGGCCAAGCAGGTGCAGTCGCAGCCTAGTCCGCCGCACCACAAGAACTATGGCGGCGTAAGTAGCCTTAACTGCAACGGCAACAACAGCAACAGCAGCAACCTGCAGCTGGGCAACCGACTCACTGACCCTTCTCAATTCTTTCATGCGCAGTGGGACCTGCAGAATCAGGTGCTGCAGCAGCAGCAACAGCAGCAGCAGCAGCAACAACAACAGCAACAGCAGCAATCTCAGCAGCGACAGGCTGGCAACGGCAACAACATGAACACGCTGGGCGGTCGCGGCACTGGCGCCGTGGGCAGCGGCTCCGGTGGCTCACAAGTGGTGGGCGGCGGCGGTGTTGGTGGTGGCAACGGTGGAGTTGGCAGCGTCGGACAAAGCGGCGGCGGTGGCCAGGGCCGTTATCCGGCGCCCATACAGCGGCCCAATAACTATCCACAACATCCACAGCAGCAGCAGCAGCAGCAGCAGCAACAACAGCAGCAGCAGCAGCAGCGCGAACAGGCGGCGGCGCAGCGCGCCCAGAGCATGCGACAGGTGACGGGTGGCGGCGGCGCCGGCAGCGCCGGCAATAGCAACGCGCCCGGCGTACCACCTGGCGCCAACAATGGCGGCAACGGCGGCCCTGGTGGCCCTGGCGGTGCCGGCGGCGGCACATCGCCAGCTTCGGCGGCGCAGCTCAACAAGCCCTATTATTCAAACAATGCGGCGGGCGCCGGCGGCGGCGCCAACCGCGGTGAGTGGCATGCCAATTGAGCTTACTATCGAGCCAATGGCGACACCGCCCTGTACACCCCTCGCACACATACACACACCCACACATAAACACACACACACACACATACCAAGTAAAAAAAAAATAGCAAAAACAAAAACGATTCGCGCGATTCAGAAATGAAGCATTGAAATTAGGCGTTTGGAGAGAGCGGCAAAGCAAGAGAAATATTTACTTATACATGCATAATACACACATATATACACATATATAACACTAAAAACAACAACAACAACAAGAAGAAGAGAAAAAGCAAATTACTAGCGAAAGCATAAAACAAAAATGAGTCAAAGCGAGAAGCAAACGAATTAAGAAAAGCGCAAAATGTTAAACAGAAAACGAAGCAACAAAAATGTCAGCTAAGATCGTAAAAAGAAAATCAATTCAACTATGAAGAATAACAAAAAAAGCTATAAAACATATTTAAACAAAAAAGTATATAAAATGCAAGAACAACAACTACTTGATGTAAAATTCAATTCGAGGGCAAGTTGAAAGCAGCGCAAAATTGCAAAGCCACGCCCACTAAATATTTAAAAAAAAAACAACAAAAACGAGCGAAGAAAACTGCAAAAAAATGTTTAAAAAAAAACACAGACACACAGAGTATGGAAAAAGTAATTTATAGTTTAGTTGGGTTACACACAAACATAAATATACACACACACATACACGCAATTACATTACATACGTACTCACACGCATACATATACATATATAAATATATATAGATATGGATCGAATCTGCAGCTGCGTTAAAGTAATTCAAAATGAAACAAAAAAAAAAACAATTGACAACAGTCAATTCCCACACACACACACACACACACATACACACACAGCAAAAATAAGCAAAAACAGTAACAGTAACAAACAATATTATGCTTTTCATTTATTAATATTCACATAAATATATTTTATATTATAATTATCATTTTTTTTAATATGTATTGTGTTAACTTTTAGCGTTTAGTTTATGTTAAAAAAAAAAAAGAGAAACAAACACAACAAAAACGAAAAATTAAATAGAATGCTGAGTGTATTTTTTGTCAAACAAATTTACATACATACATTAGACACATATACAAACAATGCATACACACACATTTACAAACATACAAGCATAAATATATACTTATTATTTTCATTGTAGCTGCATTTTTGTCGGCAATGCGTTTGCTCTTTTTTATTTTTCAAATTTTATTATTTTTTTTTTTAATGGCAACCAGAAAATCAAGTGAAGAGATAATGGAATCCAAATAATTATTAATTATGATTATGCTACATTATTTTATTTTATACATGCTCGTCCGTACCGATCGTTGCATCGGTATAGCGAGAGAGAGAGAGAGAGAGAGAGAAACAGAATTGAGAAACGCAAGCTTTTAAGTTTGTTTAAGCGCAAAGTTAAGTTGAAAAGTAAACTAAACGAAAAAAAAACGACACACAAACAATCTATTCTTATGTATGTATATCTCTCTGTCTTATATGACAACAAACAATAATCTGCGTTACAAGTCGAGTCCGGCAACTATACTGTGCCCATTCAATACTAGGCCCACACCCATACACACACAAACACAAAAAAAACTTCGACCTCGGCTTCGGCTTTGCAAATTGTTCACACAAAATGGCGCTGAGGTGTCCATCGCCTTGGAGTCGCAGTGCTGATCATCGGCTGTTATTTATACTGGCATGACACCTATCAATTCTTTTCTCGGCAAGCAGATAACAAATACCAATTTGTTGATGTTTTTTTTGTTTTAAATTAAATTGTTTACTTGCTTTAAGTAATTGCCAAAATGTCTAAATTTACAAATTGAGTGTTATGTATTTCTTGGTAAACAGTTAGTTAAGAGCAAGAAATAAATAAGTTATATGCCAGTCTTTTTGCAGTCGCCGGAAATGCTGCTGCCGCTGCTGCAATTATCTATTAGTATTAACCGCCCGTAGCCCCCACCCCTACCCAGAGTGTAGGAGGTTTGTTTTAAGATCGTTGCTGAGAACTGGGAACGGTCGGGGTGGGGGGCTGGCAAATTAAACTGCAATCGGACAAGAATATATAGGATCTTTATGTTGTATATGCTCAAAAAATAATGAGGCAAAAAAAAAAAAAGACGCAAAACTCGTAACAACACAAAATGTTTAAGTAACTGTAACTTAACAAGGATATAACATATACATATACATACACACACACACATTATAGAGGCAAAATCCAAGTGAAAGCAAGAACACTTCAATTTTTAATGACAAGAAACCCCACACATACAATTAATATTGATTAAAACATATTATTGAGAAAACGTAGTAGAAAAAGGAAAACTAAATCAAATAAAAATAATGAAATGGCAACCGATAACAAAATTAAAAAAAAAAACATACCTAAATACATACTATATATATACACACACATATATATATATATATATATATATACATATGCATATATAGGAGTACATTTGTATGTATTTTTCGCACTTCGCTCGGCTGCTGCTGCTACAAATTCAAAATTCAAATCAAATTTTAATGCATACATATGATATATGTTAATGTTTTGCCAGGGCAAACGGTTTAGTTATTAAAAAAAAAGTAAATAACAAAAACAAAAGTGAAATCCAAAAGCAAAATGCAGTTGCAAAATGGCCAGCGCTTGCTATTACACAATACATGTAAAAGATATATTTAATAGCTATAGCATAAACATAGAATTGATAAATGATTAATTTATATATATTTTAAATTGCATATATGGTTTTTCGTCTCTATCTCTACCAAGCAACAAGTAAAATACATGGGCATATAATACACACATACGTACATATATGTAAACCATTTTTACATTCGATTCATTCAAATTAATTTTTAGTAATACTGAAATTTCGAAAAACTGAGCTAAAACAAATGAACAAAAAACAAAACATAAAAATTAAAAACAACCCAAAACGGAACATTTAAAGCAAGTTCGATAAAATGAAATAAAAACTTTAAATAAATAAAATATTTAAAACCAAATAACAGCAAAAACAAAACAACAATTCCTTCTTATGCAAAACTTCGCAAAGATCTGGCAACGATTTAGAGCGACAATTTTGGCCACTACAAATGTGAGCGAGATAGCATGCTCGGTGTTTGCTGTCGCACAGCCAAGGATACATGTAACTTATGAGCCGCCGCCACAGAGCGTGCATAATGGGCCCGGCTAATACCATCAGCATTCCAAGGGCAATTGTTTTATAATATTGTTAGAACAGCGACCATTGCAATGCATCCGACTGCAAACGACTGTTGTAAACATTCCGACAGTCTGTAAGTATTACATAATGAAATTCGGTATGCTTTCCGTGTGTTAGATATTTAAATTGTTTATTCCTTTAATGTGCACTACACATAAATATACATGGCTTATGTCCTGCAGCCGCTGCCAAATTGCTGCTATCGAGGACGCGAGCGCATCAAAGTGGCGGCCCCAAGCAGGTGGCAGAGCATGCCATCTACTTCTTCTTTGGCTTCATGATCTGGTAGGCAATTAGCAGGCCCACGACTGCGTATGTAGCCTTGGCCACCTGCAATATGTTGTAACATTGCGATTACAAATTCGAGCTAATCAGCACAATATTGGCTGAGAGATGAGCTCAACTCTACTTACATTGGCACGGCCGGCCATGGTTGAGCCATTAAAGTGCTTGGCCAGGCCGGTCAGTTTCTCTTCTTCGCCAGCCATTACTGCAAACGTAAGGTGAATGTTAATAATAAGTAATTGAGTAATAGGTGGCAGTTGCAGCAGGCTTTACTCACTTTTAGTTTGTTTTGCGACGGGTTGAAACTGTTTCAATTGCCAAAAAAAAAGTTCTGCGAATAGGGTTATACAACTGTGCGCGTGTTGCCAGTACGTGCAGGTGTTGTGCTTACGTTGCCACCTAATGCAACGAGTGGGCAACGCTGCATGGTGCAACACTGCGTGCCATCAACTATCGATAATAGCTATCGCTGGCGCTTAAAAATTTAAAAATGCAATAAAATTTTCTGCGTTGTTAACACCGCACTAATTGCATAGCTTTGGAATTTGCTTGCTCGTCAAATGTCAACTGCAGCTTTGACAAATCTAATTTAATTACTAGGATTAAGTGCTTAGAATCCGCACGAGCACTGAAACAGACTCATTCAAATTACAGAGTGCAGCCTGAGAACGGGCGCAACTGAATAGAAAATTGTACGGTGTTAATTACAAAGCGTAGCCCTCATGCGTTGTCATTTAAGCAGCCGTAAATACCTGCAAATACCCGTTGGCTCTTGGCTCTTCAGCTCTACAATGGCAAATAATATACGCATATTAAATTAGAAGCAGAATTCTATGGGGACTAGCGCAGTGAAGGTCATCTGTCACCATGTCATATGCCGCACCCATATGGCTCTTCTTGCACGCACACACACATACATACACATATGAATGTATGTGTGCCTCCGGGTGCATATAAAAGGCATTGACAAGCTGGCGCGTGCACGGATTAACTGCAACCATGGATGCGACTTACTTTCTGCGCGTGCAGGTCCTGGCCTTTCGACTGATGGGCTACGATTTGTGGAACAGCAGCAGCTCGCATGATCGTCCACAACTAACGCTGTTGGTAATTGGCCTGATGAGCGTCTTTATGGCTCCACTCTTCTTTTCGATTCTGCATAACTTGACCAATGTGAGCATCATGTCCGATGCGATGGGCTCCCTATTGGCCGTAATTCTAACCTTGGTCAAGTATTCGGTCTTTGTCTACTATCGCAAGCGGTTCGTTCAGCTCATTTATCGCATACGCGATATACTCGAGCGGGGTAAGTGACGGGCTATTAAATCAAATTGAATCGTGCTAATAACGACGCTTTTCTGCAGAGATCAAAGCCTTGCCTGAGGCAGCGGCCATTGTGGAGGCGGAGAATCGTAGCGATCAATCCCTGAGCTTAACCTATATGCGCTGCTTCTTTGGCGCCTTAATCTTTGCTGGCATTAAGCCGATTGTCATTATGGTAACGACCCGGCTGCGCACAGGCCTCACCCACCTGGAGTTGCCCCACTCGGGAGTCTATCCGTGGAGCGATCAGGCAACTGCGCCATATGCGCCCACCTATCTCTGGAACCTGGTGGCCAGCTATGGTGCTGTGACCATGTCGTTGGCCATGGATACGCTGCTCTTTGCCTTTACGTACAATGTGTGCGCCGTCTTTAAGATTGCCCAGCATCGCATCAGACATCTGTTGCCCAGCAGCGAAGCACCGTGGCAGGAGTTTCAGGCATTGGTGCAGGTGTTGCAGCTACATCAGACGGGCTTGTTGATTGGCACCCAGCTGGGGCACAGCCTCCGGCCCTTGGTCTTTATGCAGTTCTTTGTAACGGCGCTGCAGCTGTGCTTTATTGGCTTTCAGTTGGCCGACCTGTTCCCCTCCCCGGAATGCATCTACTTTATTTTCTTTGTGGGCTCCCTGCTTATCGCCCTGTTCATCTACTCGCACTGCGGCGAGAATATGAAGCAGGCCAGTGCCGACTTTGCCATTGCTCTCTACGATAGCAACTGGGTGGACTTTGCGCCGGCCACCAAACGGCTGCTCATTGTGGCCATCATGCGCGCCCAGCGACCCTGCCAGCTAAAAGGCTATTTCTTTGAGCCCAACATGGCAACCTTTTCAGCGGTACGTTTGAACAAGTCAGCTGCCAGCTCCCAGCTCCCAATTCCACTCAACTCATATTTGTTCTCTACTTTACAGGTGGTTCGCTCGGCCATTTCCTATGTGATGATGCTGCGCTCCTTTAGTGCTGCGGACCAGTCATAGACATCCGCCTGGCCACCCGCTCGACGTCAAGCCCATCCTATAAAATGCGCGCTGCCCTTGCTACCCTTACTCTTGCTCGGAGTATTATGATTTGTCCGTGTCATGTGTTGTACGCATTGTGCTTAAAATTTGACTATTTTGTTGAATCATGTAAGTTTCCGTTAATATTTCACAATTAGAGTTGGGCTCCATTTCGTGAAGCTCAACAGCTTTTATGCTTCTTATTAATATAGGCGAAAAGGGTATATTGGTTTTGGGGAAATGTATGAAACATGCAGAAGGAAGCATCTCCGACCCCTTTTCTAGCCTGTCTGCCGGTGTCTCCATCTGTTCGTCTGAATGAACGCCCCGTTTCCGTTCCCCAAAGAAGCTGGAGACTTCAAATATATTTATATACTTTCGTATACCCTACGCTTAACAAGCTTTTTGTTGATTTGTCGATTTTGAGACATGGTTTTTTAAGTATAGCTCGAAGATTATAGCTGCTAAACTCGATAAACTTGGCATGCGACCTCTCGTATAGTAAACATATAATATGCATATTTCACTTTTTGAACATTTGTCTCCATTGGACCTATAACTGAAAGAAACTCTTTTGATATGGTATATTTATATGTCATAGTTAGGATCTGCGAATTTCATAAAGATCGAACTATCAAAATCGAAGTAACGCAAAAATAATCTCTATATATATAAAACTGTTTGTCCTGACTGACTGACTGACTGACTGATTGACTGATTGACTGACTGACTGACTGACTGA